>JAXCHB010000256.1:0-403667 GCA_036926305.1 Uropetala carovei | reverse complement strand
GAGAGAGAGAGAGAGAGAGAGAGAGAGAGAGAGAGAGAGAGAGAGGGGGGGGGGGGGGGGGAGCCTTGGTGCCTCGTGGGTTTCCTTTTCCGACAAATCCATTCATCATCTCCTACCCGGCTTTCCCAATGTCAATCCCCTTTCCTTACAGCCTACCTATCTTACTCTAATCTCAATGACATTCCGGCCTATGCGATGCTAGAGCGTATCAGCGACAATAGTGCAAGAAGTAGAGGGAATATGCGCGCATGCGCGTCTCGTCCGTTTTGTGATATAGTCAGGTGTTTTGCGCACGCTGCTCGCTCACGAGCCGAGCGCATGGCTAGCTTTCTCTAATCTTAATCCCGAACGTTTCCCGTTGTTGCGAAGTTGAGGGTTTATCTATGCAAATTAAAACGCGCGAGCAAAGAACGTCGGGATAAAGAAGTGACCTGGGAGTTTTATTATCCTTATTCTTTGTGTCTCGAAACAATTTTTTTACGTCGAGAGCGTCGGAATGTTTCTTCGTTTTGGCTTAGGCTGTCCTAGAGACAGGTACGGATATGGATGGTACAGATTTACGCTGTTTATACGAAGAAATTAAAAATATAAAGAATAGTTTAATTTTAAAAGAAAAGTTTTGGGAGACGAAAAATAATTGTATATCCAAAGGTTTTACCCGGAAGTTACGTCCCATGAGAGGAAATTCTACAAATAGGTGTTAGATATTTTTTGCGATTAATTATTCAATGCTTGGCCCAGTTTAAAAATTTAAAATCACTTTCATTCTCGGTATATAATAGGATACTCAAAAGAGACTAGTGCTCAACGTTTTGCTTAATCATATTTACTAAATATAATGGCTGTGAGGTCCACAGACGCCTAAATAAGTTGTATTGTTAATGTACACTTAATAATAATCATAGTAAATCTACATGAATTATAATTTCTGTAAACTCCGGTCAATTTAAAAAAACGGCCGCTTGCTGGCTAAAATTTTCCTCACAAATATTATATTCCCGTTTATTTAATGGTTGATGTGAAAAATAAGACAGTAAGAAATCGTTTCACAATTCAGTACACTGATATCTATCTCAAAATAATTTAAAAGAGCGGTTATGTAAATAATTAACAACGAATCGGAATAACATTTCAAAGGTTTATTTATTATAAGATTATCTTGAAAATAATACGATCATAACTATTTTCAAGCACTTCCTCAAATAATACTTGCATTACATATATTAACTTCAGCGCTGTTCTCGCTGCTACTTCTGTCATAAATTTAATTTGAGAGAATAAAATCCAAAATTTCTGGATACATAAAAACGCTTCCTTGTACGCTAGCGGAAACCATCAGATAAAATTTCTATCCATTTGACTGAGTGATGATGCGGAGAAATTTACGTCGTTCTCTTTTGTTAAGGAGTTGTAGCGAACTATTTATGTCGTCTGAATAAGCGACAGAAGCAATCGGCATACGCCTCACACGTCTTATGACAAGAAAACATCTACGAAATAAAGACGAACCATTAACGCGACAGTGATAAGTTGTCCGAGCGACACGTATATTTTTTTCAAAAGAATAGACATTAAAAAATGGAACGTTGGTACGGCGTTGAGACCGAGAGAATCTTCATAAAATTCTAAACGGATAATGTTCGATTTCGCGTTGAATTAACGCTAATTAGATATGATTTACGTTCAAGTGACGCGATGTTAACCTAACCTGGTTTGCATGTGATTTAGAAGCCCTAACCGATGGGGCTCCCCCACCTCCCACGGAATAAAAGCGTATACACATTTTTTTCTTTATTTTCCTCGTCGTTACCCTACCGACGAGTGTCGGATTATCTCCGAAGCTGTTGACGAGTTTTTCACGATGAATAATGACGAATGCGTTCATACGTCGCGATATCATGTCGCCGAAACGAAGTTTAGCATTGTAGAGTTCTCTCAATGCTTGTAAGGAGGAAAACTAGAGGTGGGATGCGATGGCGAGACTAATGACATTGTTATCGATAATTCACCGTTCATTTTGTGGTCGCAAATCACTCGCTGAGAAGTTATAAGAGGCGAAAGACGCCAAGAATTCTCTCCTTCCCGTACGATTGTTCGGTTAGAATTCGTGGTTGACCTTGGTGATCAACAGGATAACGGGTCTACCCCGCAAACACGAGGTCGCTGGTTCGAATTACAGCCTTGGGCAAGGACGACCGAGTTTGTTCATCATTTTATATTATTAAAGGCTTCGTTCTTCTTTTTTAGAAAGTGGGTTACTTTTGGAGGACATTTTTTGTAAATTCGGCCATCTTTCATAAAAGTCTTTCCGTCGCATATTTTTCAGTTTCGGTCGTAAATAACTCCCGAGTTGTCGTGTATTGGTTCTTAAAAGCTGGATCATTCAAATAATTCGACGATTTAAAAGACATATGTTATATTTTAAGCTGAGAGAATTGTCGCTTTAATTATACAAAGTGACAGAGAAGAATACGAGTTATTTATATTACGTGTGGACTTGTGGACATTAGATTTTATTAATCGAATAACTGGATCCATAACTGCTACATTATTTATTTAATAACCAAATAAGATAGCGATATCATTCACACGCAGGAGGTATAAATATTCCTTTTTGTGGGCATATCATTCCATAACTTAGCTAGGTGATTTCCATTTTTCATTTACCGGTTCGGTGAGATTCTGTAACATATGAAAAGTCTGCGTATTAACGAAATTTGTACTAAAAAGGGGAATATTTGAGCTAACTGAAGTAATATGTGCACGGATTATAGCTTTAAATATGAGATAGTAAATGTTTACATTTTAAATATTTTATTGAATAAATGAATGAAAAAATTATTTTTTCTTTATTCCAAGGTAATCATTACCAAACCTAACCTAGCTCTTCTTCCTCTGAAATATGGCATATTGCAGATATACTAACAATTTCTGCTGATGTGTAAATATTAAAATATGTATTTTTATGAAAATATATACAGACGTAATTAGTGTAGACATTTTCCCAATACTTGCAGAACAAGACTGTGCCTGGGATTTACGTCAATTTATTAATAATTAACAATAAATGGAAGATCCTGAGAATTAGGAACTGCAATTTGTTTAAATTATATCAGAATTTTTGTGGGCCAATATCTGTTACAACATTTTTACTTTTATTTCAACATGCATTTGAGAGAAGTTACTGCAGTTTTGTGAATCAGTGGTACTGAGTAATATCATCGTATCGTGGAATTTTTTTTTCTTTACTCAGCCTAGGTGGCATAGTGATAATGCAGAGATGTTTAGGGGATAGAGAGGCATTCTAAAGGAGATATAATAACTTGAGTTAACGGCGAGGCTGTTCACACAAGGAATTACAGTGGTATTGTGTAGTTTTATTTGTTTCCTCAATTCCTCCATTAGATATGCCCGTAAAACTCTGTCAAAGACATTTTCTAAAAATCTACTAAGCCAACAAGTACATCCTGGTTGTATACATTTTTCTACCAAGTCTTCTGCACCAATGCTAGGAAATTCCATAATCATTATAGTGTAATTATGCACGTCCAAACTATAAGACCTAAAACAATCAAATTTGGTACGGTACTTACACCTAAACTTATTGGTCAAGGTTTGGTCAACCGGGATTAGTCAGCGCTGCCAATATAGAGGATGAAAAATTTTCCATAAGATAATCGATTACTTGATATGCAGGCTTTTATTCTTTGCAAATTTAAATGAATTAAAATGAAGATATGAACTCGGGGCAAAAACATGTATTAAACTGAAAGAATCAGCTTTATATTTTAAAAGACAGAATTCTATTCTAAGCTGGTTTAGCGTAAAATTCAGTTTTTAGTCATAAAAAAGTAATTCTTGTAGGTTTTTAGCAGTGGAAAATGCTACCACGGCATCGAGACCAGTGGTTGTAAAACCACTGGTCTCGATTAAACGATTAAAATTCCATATTATTGAACATTGAGTAAAGGGAAAACGCTACCAAGTTATTTTCTCTATTAATTGTTGTATTTAACGCTAAAATATTTGATTTTATAAAACTTTTGGCCATAAGGAAAGAATTTATCAACCTAGAGTGGAAGTATTTCCGAAATCCTGACGTAAGAGTAAATAATATTGCTAGCGTACTTCTGCAGAACATACTCATAGAGTATATTCTGAAAGAGGACGCGGTTTTCAATTTATGACGCGTTTCTTAAAAATACAACGTCAAAGCTGTCTTATACATAGCAACTTTATAGTGATGAAAGTATACTCACCATTGCAGCTTACATTTTGTTACAAGACAGTTTGGGTAGGATGCCTTCAAGGTGTGTACCTCGGGTTTCCAACCTTGTCAGTATGGCGATCACCAAGTTGTGTCATAGAATATCGATCGAGCACAATATAATTTTGCAAAAACAATTATTATCATAAATAAAATCAATTCAGCGTCAAAATTATTCTTAAACGCTTTTAGAAAGAAACCAACAGAATATTTAATTATCGGTACTAAGAAACGCGATTCCATACACCACAGAAAAGCATGTCGCAAAAGAGCAGCAGGTTGCGTATATTCTCACGACTTGTACTATAAATATCTTATACAGATTTCCCCATTCCTCAAGACCGTAAAGCGAAATTTCATTAATGATTACCCTTTTGACGCTAAATCTTACTTTTTTTATGGGACGGCCATACAATAAAATGAGATCCGATTGCTGTGAAGAAGACCGTGGGGAATGAAAAGGTTTACATTAGGCAAAAAAAAATAGGAATTTACCGCGTCAATGGCGGTTGAATCCGTCGAGACAAAAGTAACCGGCTGGCTCCGACTTTTTTCTTCTGGTTTCAAGTCCTGTCTGGGTCATTGGCAGCTAAAGGTCTTCGTCATTACATTGTCTCTCGATGCTATCGTACGAACCGGCTTGATTAGACCGTAGCTGTCACGAGAGCAGACATACAAAAACGGTAAATTTATAAAGACGATTCTTTGTTATTTTCAAGTAAGGAATACGCGACCTGTGAGCGGATTGAAAATGGGATCGTTAATGGTCAATGTAGGTAAAAAAATTAACGCTCAATTCCAGATGGCGTGATCTTTCATCGAAAGGTCGTTCATTTTGATTCATTTTGGCGATCAAAGACCGGAATCCCCTTCTCGTACTGATTCACTTTTTTTTAGCGTTGCGAATCGGAAGCAGCACTCGCATTGTATATTCTCGAAAGCCAGGACAAAAACTCGAAGCGAATAAAACTCCGTTTGTTTCTCGTATCGAAAAAGAATGGTTCTGCCCGATTACTCGGACAATGCTCTGTTTTTTGTATGCGAAATTATGTTTGCACATATCCATATGATAGAGTCTGTTGGCTAACTTGACTGATTGGACGATTAAGCTGTCTCCATTTAGTTTTTTGCCGTAAATTGTACGAACGAATAAAATTCTCAAAACATTAACCAAATCGTAGCAAGAAAATAAACCCAGATTTGTAGTCAGGATGAAATCATTGTATTTATGAGAAGCAAATACGAAACTACTCCATTTTAGCACATGAGAGTATTTGATCAATTTAGTTTTATCCCATTTATAAGCGGAAAAATATTTCTCAGTGGTCTTGTAAAACGTATACCACATATTTTTGCAGGATACTTCATTCACACAAAGCATTTTTTTAAAACCGTAAATTAATATAGCTCCTAGCGTCAATTCCCATTACATGAATAATCCTAAGAATCTAAAGAACACGTCCCGAAGGATTTTCATAACTATGATTGCAGCAACTAGGATAAGTTGTAATGGCAAGTCAGCTACTCCATCGAATATTTTTTTAGGAGTATAATGGCATCTAAAAGGAGACGCACGTGTTTGGCCTCTCATCTAACCCCTTCAGCAGAAGCGGTTTATGGCGCCAACACGCACACACGCACTCTCTCTCAATCGTCACAAGCTCACTTTCAGATCTACACCCACGTGGACGTGCAAAGATGTCAAAGGGGGCGTTACCTCGTGAAGACACCGAGCCATAAAAAATGACTTATTCCTCTCTCTCTCTCTCACTCGACACCCATCTTACCTACAACGAGTCCTTGAGATCAAGCATGCTTAACTCACGTCTTCACCTAAATGCAAAACCTTTTCAACCTTATCTAGCCTATCATTCTTCGTAGCGCGGAGCTGTTAAGACGCCTCCAAATGGGTTCGGTCGAGTTTTATTTTATTTAGTTATTTTATTTTTTGCGCAACCGAGGGAGATTTTTCGCTCGTGCCGCGATTGCGAAGGAACGTTTAGATTCGAACCCTCCCGCAGAGATGGACGTATTATCGCAATACTGCGAGACTAGTTCTTTTAAAAAGAAAGCCTCGCTTAAGAGAGCGATCGAAAATCCCCTATTCAGGGAGGGATCTTATCCGCTCCCGACTGCGGTCGAGACTTTTTTATTGGATTTTCGAGCGATAAATATCCTCCGGAGTATTTAAACGACACCCTTTCAAATTCAAGACCGTTTATCTAACTGAGAACTGCTTGCATCACCGATGGCGAGCAATTTCGCAAGCGCTACGAAAGGTTAAATAAGTTATTGGTGGAGCGGCGTTAAAACTCGGACAACTATGTAGGATAGGGAGGAGGGTTCTTCCTGGTCGGCGACACACCTTTAATAGTACCTCTCGGTTAGATTATAACGGCTCAACACATTCGCGTATATTTGTTTATACCGATCCTAGTGTTATATGGTCCTGGGTTACAGCCTACTGGGAAAGATGATCTACGCTGATGAGGGAGGATCTAAAACAAGACAGGTTGTAATTTGTAAGACGAGACAAATATAGAGGTATCTCAGAGGTATTGAATATATATAGGAGAAGTTGGAAACTTAATAGTTTTTATTTAAATGGAACGGACAGGTATATATTTAGGTTTATGGCGCTCTCGAGACCATTAACATATCCCGAATACGCTCTATTTGGAATGATTTTATTTCCTGCTGAGAGCTGTAAAATATATCTCAGATTTCACGATATACATTAAATTGACTAATGCTAAACAACAACTTATAAACAATTTGGAGTCATATGCGGATTCTTAATCATTTTGGTTTTTTTTAAACATCGCCGGAATATCGCCTCTCGCATCGAAGCCAAGAAGTTGGTGATTGCCAAAAAACTATATTTTTACGGCCTCAAACTTTACTTTTATGAATTATATCCCCTTTTTAAAAATAAATTTAATTCGCCTTATGTTCTAGAGAGAAAAGACTTAGAGATACACCTTAGATAATCTCTGTTAACCGACAGCCAACATCGCCTACTCGTGTTACTCCATGTTCGCAAGGTGAAGCTCCGGCTACCGAGTCATCGCAGTGCAACCATCTCGAAGGCGAAGAGAATATGACATCGTGTGATAGCGATTCCATTCGCTGCGAAGCGAAGGAATCCAACGGCTGGGGAAACCTCATTTTGGCTTGCGACCAAAGTTTAAGAATTTGCATCCGACAAAAGTCTCGAAAGAATTGTACTCTTGTCTTGGCACTAAAATGGATTCACTAATAACATATACAAGGAAAAAAATGTCGCCCGTTAGAATACTAATATTAGACGAAGCTTTAAAAAATTATAGTGGTTTCAAATTAAAAGTATATTATGCGGTTTAATAGAAAAAAGTATCTACTTCTAGCGAATGCACGATTAAAAATCCTTTTATTTCCTACGAATAAAAAATGCTCGAATAACATGTATGGACGAAAGAAATTTAATTATTGCCACAGGAAACCACATTTGGTATGAAAAAATTCAGGAGACTGCTATATCATGAGTGATTCTTTGGCCGATTAAATGGAAAAATATATAGATTGAGATTTATGATTAGTTTTATAATGTGTGACAAGCATTCACATTAAATCCATATTTAAGTAGGCAGCATCCGTTGCCATAATATAGAATTTTTACATGCTATGAATCGCCAATTCTCATTCACCGCGCTACTTTGCAAATAAATTTTTCTAGTTTAATCTGGAGCATCGAATATAGTATGTTATTACCAGATAAGTTAGTTACTATAATAGATGGTTACTATGATAGACGAATAACCAGGTGTGTGAATGATTTACAATAGGAAAAAAGGGAAATTTAAAGGGAAATCAAGATGATCATTTGGAAAAGAATTAAATATCATGAGAGAAAAATTAGAAACAACTGGCAATAAATTTAAAGACTACAAAATACGAGGCTATAATATCTGGAAACGGTGAGAGTAAGTGGAATCGCTAAGATGCTCTTTACCAGAGATTCCAAACGAGATAATAATAAACTTTAAACGCCACACATTCCACCACACGTGGTATTCATGGTATTTTCTAAAATTCCAAAGATAAAACTTTTTGTAAAATTATACATTATAAACTGGGTGACTGACAATACAAGTAATGAGAAATCATCACTGAAAAGCTTAAAATAAAAATCGCAGAATACATAAGGCCGTCGACCACGTCGTGGTAATAGGAACCAGGCTGAATTTGTCAGATGAGATACTTTGTTAAAGGTAAATCAGTTTATAAATGCAGTAATTTATAATCTTTTGTTGTACATTAAATAAATATAAATGAATTTTTCTTTGCGCGATGAAATGATTTAATGCTTATTTGCGGTGCTATGGAGCGCGTGTGTGGCATGCCTTCATTTGCTCCTGGGTTCACGGGAGGTGAGAGTTCGAACGAGACCACATTATCACGATAGTAACTGCACGGTAAGAGAAAAAGCTTTACGCAGTTGTCAAGGAGGGTGTAATATAGAATGGAATAAAACATTGAATTTTCGTAGATTCTGTAAGCACTGAAATGTTCAGTCTACTAAGGTGGACCAAAACTTAGCACGAAAGTATGCGATGCCGAAAAATTCTCTTTCATGGTTAATACATTTCGTATTAATACGAAAGTGATATCTAAGAGCTATACATGATATAGCGCTAAGGAAAAACTCAATCATATTAACAGCAAAAATGTACAAAGGCGTATAGTTCAACCCTGGGGGGCCCTAAAAGTCGGACATCTGAACCAATGGCTCAGGTTAAAATACAGATGGCTAGGAAATCAATGATGGCGTTTTCTTACATTAATCGCAGCGGGTAATAAAATGCATCAAACAATAAAATCAGCGTATATTACCATCGTAAAACATTCTTTGCATATAAAAAGTGAAAAAAAAACTCGGTCACGATTCCTGCCACACCCGTTAAGGTGTAATTTATACCCTTTCAATCCGGAGTTAAAATCAACAGTCGTTAGAGATCAGCCAATCGAAGGGAGGCGATTAAAGAGACACCTATATGCCACTCCCACCTCATTTCAGCGTAGTGTTTAGAGATATACAAGCAGTAATCGCCATTACTAAAGGCTTCAATATGGCAAATTAGGATTCGTAACAAGTATTTAGTTTGCGTAAAAGTAATTTCATGAATACTGAAAATCTGGCAGCATCTTCAAAAACACCAATGACTTGTATTAGGTTGACTGTTGCCAATAGATTCTTCGTCCATTTTTATAGCACATACATTATTTACGACTCTGGCTAAAGTGATAGGAAAATAATAAAACAAAAAATTACACGGAGTAGACTAATATGTTTTTTGTATTCCATGTTGTTGATCGAACATTACAAAATTTAAGGAAACGCGTCACTCTTATCAACAAAGTTTCATACCTTTTATTCAGTTTCAAAGTTTAATAAAGGGACGCATCTCAGTTGAAAACCTATGTTTAGTTTAAACGAAATTATATATTGGAAATGTTCTGATCGCGGAATTATTCAGCTTAAGTCAAATATTTCACTGTGCTGCTACTTTTCGTATCAGAAAGTAAAAATATCACAACTATCCAACATTAAGAGCGGTAAATAACAAGATATTTATCATTTTGTAAGTATTCCGTAATTTGGCTAAATCTCATATATATATATATATATATATATATATATATATATATATATACTATATTATTTATATCTGCAAACCAAACAAAATAAAAAACAAAAGAATTTAAAAATGCCGATGATTGCAGTGAATAATTCTATGTATTTTGTCATTCGCTAAAATAAAATGCTATTAAAATATTGCAAATTGTTTAAAAAACATTTGCTATTATTTATTTATTGACATTTCCAAGGAAAATAAATGTTAATTTACTCTGGACAAAACTGTTTTCTTGGCAGCCAGTCAAGATTCGTAATTCAGCATTACAAAGAGTAGTAACTACATAGATGAGATATCATAAACGTCACTTAAGTTCTAAAAAAATTATGTTTAAATAGATTGGAACCTTTACTCCTAATAGAATTAAGGACCAAGTTTGTCTTAGTGAGATATTAGGTATAATTCCTTAGTCACTCTCTTCAAACGCGATTAGGAATAAAAATCTGCATTCGGGGTTATTACGCGCATTAAATATTTTTTCAGCTTTTAAATTTAACTCCTTCCATGAAATATTAATGAAAAATATTTACAGGTAGCAAAACATATAGATATACTTATAGAAGATGCATGCAAAAATGTTCGGAGAAGCTGAGTTTTAAGTGCGATTTGGGGAGAAAAGATAACGTGTTGTACCGCAGGCCTTATTAATAACCCTTATTCAAGGATCGCATAAACGCCGAAAAAAAAGAGAGGAGGGGAGAGGGGGGAGGGAGAGGGGGAGAGAGAGGGGGGGAGACAGACAGACAGACAGAAAAACGACTTTATTTAGGGCGAAATTGAGACTGTGAAGTCCCTTCTTACATTTAAGGGGGAGAGAGGGGGGGAGAGAGAGAGGGGGAGAGAGTGGGGGAGAGAGAGAGGGAGAGAGGGGAGAGAGAGAAGGGGGAGAGAGAGAGAAAATTGATTAGATAACAGAATGCGTTTGAATCGAAGGAACAAAACAATTTATTTGGGAAAAATTCCGGTAATTTTCTTGCATATTTAGCGGTATAACTCATGAACGCTTTTTCATTATAAATAATTTTAAAAACGCTCCTCAAATTCCAAACTTTTCTACTGATTTTTTATAGCAAGGGATTAATATCAATTTTCAGAACTCTTCTCCAGATCTTAAAGACCGTCTTCTTGCTGATTTCTGTGTTAAGTTAGACACATCAATATGCCTCTCGATCTCGGCAGAGCGTGGTCTGCTAGGACATTTTGCATAGGAAACAACGCTACTTGCACGGAATATTGACGCATCGTCTTTCAACGGAGCGGTGCGATCGTATAGTAAATTTAGGAAAGGTTTTCATATGGCAATGACATAGGATCAATTTTAAATGTAGAACTCCACAATAGTACAATGCTACTGATTTTCTCTCTGATACATGGTTAAAAACTCCTACACCTCCATTGTTAATTTTTGTAACCAGTAAAGTGGTTCCCCTGATTGGCATACGTGATTCATTTTTGCGATTTTCTCATTATCTTTGATTGTAAGTCCTTAATATCAAATTTCATGAAAATCCGTTCGGTAGAAGCCGAGAACGAACATGCGGACAATAGGCGCTCACGCTGGAAGCGAAACGCGCCTAACAAAGAAAAAATATTATCTGTTATAGTCCATAAATAAAAAAAAGAATAAAATGGGTTTATGATTGGTGCCGCATCTTGTATATTGAGGGGGTGTAACTGCTCCACACGTGGACGAAATAACTCATTGTCGGCTTTTTCTACCGTTTTCTGTTTTGAGTAACTTCACATTTTCAGACGTTGATTTTACTAATGCCAGAATCATAAATTTTTAATGAATGCGTTGAGAACAAAATACGTTACGATATGTACGATAACGATTTTCACTTTTTAAATTATAAGATGTGATTTTAAAATAAATATTGTAGGATTTTAAATATTGTTTCCGAAGTTTTTCTGCCAGAATTTCCTTATAGCTAAAGTTAAACAGAAATAATTTCCGAAACACAAAATGGTCGGTATCATTGCTAAGACAAAATTTATTCTTAAATTGTAAAATATAATAAATATTTATTAAACAAATAATGTGAGCATTACTTTCCTGGTGATTAAACTATGTACCTTATAAACTTCGATTTCGATTTAAAGTAAGGGGAATGCTATTAAGTCCATTGTTTTATGAAATGGGTGTGTTATATGAATTGTATTCTTAGTTGTGATTATCATCCAAAGATGATTAATAGTATAGCATCTCCATATATAATTATTTTATCGGCATGATTTGATAACCTGCTCAAGGAGTTGAATTTACGTATCCAAAGTGGGTCCTTCGGATAATAGCAAAAAGCATGCTAATAGCGTCAAGAACATTCTTCCAAATCCATACTGTGCAATTCAAGAACAAGCGCTTAAAAAATACTTGCCTCAGGTATCTCCGATAGCCAAAACAAGATTATAAAAAGCAGATGCGCATTTCGGCTACATAACAACCGTCATCAGTGGTCATTCAACTCGTGATAGGATTAATAACATTTTTTAAATATGTTGTTTTGCGTTATTACGGTATTCCACCGTTTACCACATTTTCCTGAGTATAGGAAGAGTAATTTTCCCCTATATGAAAGCACTTGACTAGAGGTCGTCTTATACTATGAGCAATATTAAACAACTCTGCATGGAAAATGTTTTTACATCAAAGCGCTGCACTAAGACGATTTGGTGCCACAAAAACGAAGTTTCATTTCTGAAAAGACAAAGATAACTGAAGTGAGCCACTTATGCGGGAAAAATTTTCACTTTTCACAGGTTAGGCCCTATTATCTCATTTTAAAGAAACATTTTTATCATTAAGTAGGAAGATTTATTCAAGGGATCGTATTGTTTTGGGTGGTCTCACATTCATTACAATTTGTTAATTGATATATTATTCAGAAAAAATTACATTTATTTTATCTCTGAGTTCCTCTGCCGAATTGTGGGTGCTCTTCGCACCGCACACTGGAATCATTTCGGTCGAGAAATTATTGAAATTAAACTTGGCATTTTAACGGCGCCACCTTTCTAATTTGCAGAGTTCTTGGCCAGAAATGGGCACAACATCTGGAGGTCGAGCGTCCCAAAACCGACATGTGGACACATTAATTGATGCTTTTATCACCGCTTATAATCTTTATTACCCGAAAGATCTAAACTCAGAATTTACGGGGCTCTAATCCGAAATGCCATAAACCGCTCCCACAAAGCTTCGAGTCAAACGTGTGGCGGAACACAGCACAAAACATACATCATTCGTATTTTGCGTCGGGTATTGCCGGAAGAAAAAAAAATGAGATCCCGTAATAATTTCGCGAACAGAACTGATCCGTGACCGGTTGCTCTCGCATGATCCTTCATTCGAACCAAGTAATTTCATCGATTTAAATCACGTTATTCATAAAACGGAAGGAAATCTCCTCACTTATATAAAGAAAAGATAGGAATGATAGGGAAGGGATTTAAAAATCTGGAACTGTTCTTGAGAATTGCTTCTGTGACTGAAAAGCCGCTCTTTTCCTTTGACTGAGTGGAAAGGCGGGGAGAGTTCTCGTGGAAGTCAAACGCCATTGGTATTCAGGAGCCGTTTACCGCTCCATGCTTCCAACTTGCCGATCCCTGCGTTACACAGCGCCGGGACTTGGATATATTAATTTGTTAGCTGGAGGCGTCCTCCATCATGTTGTCTCGTTTCATAAGCCTTTACCTCTTCACCGCAACGTCGTCTTTTAAGCTCAGGAAAGGAGGAAATTCTTTCCCATCAGCAAACGAGCGGCGAACGAGGAATCTGGTCTGATCGCTACTTACCTCACACTCCACCTCAACCTTATTTCGAAGCGTATTTTTTTTCCTACCTCGAGAACGGATTGGGAATCGGAATAACGATCGGTCCTCCGATAAAATCCATTTTGATCACTTTTTCCGGCCATCTTGCTTCGGATTGGCGATGCATGGAAAGCAGTTTAAGTCGATAAGGTTTGGGGTTGCGAAACTCATTCGGATTCTTGAGGGTTGGAGGGGGGATTGAGAGGGGGGGGGAATTGAGAGGGGAGGGAGAGAGGGGGGGAGGAAGGAGGCGTGTACATGAATTGCGGTTTTCCGGAGAATCTTAATGGTTCACCGCGGTGCGAGTGGGTACATAATCATTTCTTTTACTGGTCCGGGAGCTATGCGGAGACTTAGGATGGTTGGGCGACGGGTAGTGAGTGTGTGTTGAGCTAACGCTCGATTCGCTTGGGGAAGAGGAAAAGAAGTTTATCTCCAGGGGTTACGGAATGTGAGGAAATCGTCGCCATTAAAAAAATTCCACCTCCGTTACTGCTAACTATTTATGAGTTAAGTAGCCAGGTTCTGTGCGGTATTTCATCTCCGGACTATGTTTTATACTCTATATTCCTATCCTCCGCCATATAATCAACGTGGTAGTAGCTTCTAACAATCGAAACGGGCTCCTTTTATTGTTTATCATCGGTTTGGTGACCGTAACTCTGACCGTTACGGTCGTATCGGTTGAAATTAACATAAAATGATTTTGTGCTGCGCTCTGGATGTAGTAAATTTACCGAAGTTGCGCAGAGAAGTAATGGCGGCGGCTTCATTTTATATTCCTTTGCTTAGGAGATAACAAGGTTTTTTTTCGCGCGACGAACAATTATGCAATACGTTTTCATCAGTGCTAACCTCAACGATAACAATGATTCTGTCATGCAGCTTCCTTGTCCATATCTTTTCATTAGAGTTCTCAAGATCGTCGATACTTTCGTGTTGCACTATGACGCATAACGTTGACTTCGTTTAAATTTATAATTCTACACTCGGAATATTGGATATCGCTTTACTCATGTAATCATATATTATGCCGTACATGTCTTCGCTCGAATGAAATAAGCGTAATCATTAAAATACACCTCGGTAATATTTATCAATCACTAATAATGTTTATTTGAATTTAATTTTTTGGAGGAATTGCTTGTCAGCTGATTATAACAAAAAGGGCAGGCTGATATATTTCTAAAAGGTTTTGATTAAATATTGACGAACCTTCAATCAGAATAATTAATTAAAAATTAAAAAATAATATCAAACAAATTTTAATTTTCACTCATACAACCAAGTTTTTATAATTTAGATTCTTTTCTTTGATAAATTTGAGAACACATTCTAAAATAATTGAAATTTACTATATGATCAAATTGCTTCACGTTTTGAGCGCCGGTTATTAGTAATCCTTATTTAAAGAAAATAGATTTACAAAATATCGATGCTAATTTAAATTCCGATTTATTTTCGACTAACAATAACGTAAAACTACCCCGGAAATATCAGCTGGAGCGAGAGCAAGTACTTAAAGACCATATCTGAGAATATAGGTTCAGGTTCACCTTTAAAGGTAATTCGTTCTGGTACATTGAATCTTACTACCCATTTCCGAATTCGAGTTTTACGGCTACTTCGGTTAAAACCTTGCTTCTCGTACATCCATCCATGCATTTGATTCCGAAATAATTTTTTAAGTAGTTTTCAAACGTTCGGCTTATCTATATGTTGGTAGTAAGTCTGTTTAAGTGTGTTATTGTTGTTGAAATGGTGATTTAAAAGGGCAAAAGACTTGAGATGATGATATTTCATCATTAGAATACTAAGTATTTACATAGGTGTATAATCCAGTATCTCTTCTCATATTAAGGGACTAACTTGTGTTACGCATGATCTCCGGATGATTAACATGTACCTGCACTGTCCAAAAATCAAGTCTGAGTTAGGATAGAAATCATTTATCAACCACATTTATATTTTTGTGTGTGATATCAATGAGGCATATATGGTAATGTTTTATAAAATAAATGCAAAATACATTGCATAAACTTTCCTTTGTCCGTGAGATTCTAGTCCATGCTTACATTTGTACGTATTTACGCGCGGTTTGACTCGCAGCAAGAATACTGTTGCTAGTGGGGGAACTTGGCGGTAGGCGGGCGTAAAACTCAATTCGTTGCTATGTCACGGGACTCCATGTGTTTATATTTAAGAAATATAGCTTTTGCTATTATTGTTTATGGTATTGAGCTCTCTAACAGGACAGATTTAAATCAAAGCTCTGAAACAATTTCTTAATAAACCGACACTTTTTGAAATTCGACGTGAATAAATCAGCCTTCTGTTTGCTTGGTATGACTCATTCCGATAAAGTTTCTAATCCGGGTGATTTGCTATACAAATACGATATTTGATCAGATTTTGTTGCACCGCTTAGTCTATAAATACACTTACAGACTACATACTATAGAAATACGGAATTAAAAAACTACTTTTTCGGGCTCAGGTGAACCTATTATGCGCATTTTCATCGAATTCGAATTTTTTTCTCGGTCACAGTATCATAATCAATACATTTCTCGCCTGAAAAAGTAAAAAATCAGTACAACATACATTGTACAAACTTTCTCATATACTAATGCGACGTTTAGTTATATTTAGAAAATGAAAATCGTATGAGCTTGTTTTTAGAAAATCCAATGTTTGTTAAAGTTGCCTAAGAATAAACTAGACTTATATTCATTCATTGAGAAAAATGGTATATGTAGTATTATTGAAGACCTAAACTCAAGTAACTATACGAAATTTGATCAAAATTGTTATAGCTGTTTTTGAGAAAATCAAATTGTTGTTAAAAATGCATTGAATAAACTTCCCTTAATTTTTAAGAAATGTCAACCATTTCTTCAAAGCTTCTACTTTATATGATAAAATGCCTAGGTACGAGATTTCATTCATTTTCGCTCTACCGTTTAGGCCCTAGAGCCAATAATAAACAAACAGACAGACGGCATTGCGAAAACCACTTTTTCGGACTCAGCTACACCTAAAACGTATATTTCCGTCAAAATCTCGAGGTCGAATTTTTTCGCGATTACAATACTTGCTCAATATACTTCGTATATGATAAAGTAAAAATGATAGTTTTCCTGCCACGACCAACGGTCATAATATTTGATCTGATGGAGGTAACATATAAAAACACACCATGAATATATATGTCAGATATATGTATGCCTTTCAATACAATACTAGCGTGCCTAAGATGCCTAGCGATTTGGTTTGACATTCTTAGAGTTATGATTAGACACAATAGAAGAGGAGATTATGCAACACTAGATTAAGTCACGTTTTCTACATTGCTGCTTGCACTGACGCCTACAATCGAAACATTGGCGAAGGAATTGATCGCCGAGGCTGATGGATAGCCGAACATATCAGAAGTTATGTTATATTTTCGCAAGCGAGTAACCCTAGTGAACATTTCTTAATTCCCAAATTTCTTTGAAATTGTGTTTAAAACTTTTATCAATCTATTACCGATAGCATTTCTTGATGATATACGAAGCTATAGCGTAAAAGGTTCGTATTATTTAAGTTGTCATTCGAAAATATTGATCTTATACCCATACGTTCTTTCTCGTGTAGATACCGTATGATAGAAATCTAGAGGCCTCTTTGTGTGAGCCAAGACTCCAATATCCGAGCGCCGGAGAAACCAATTTCCAAGTCGCGCATATATCATGAATTTCGGCGGAATTTATTAAACGTCAAGAAGGTTCAAGGTCGGGGCAGTATTTTTTTCGAGCCTCGTCGGCCGAGGTTCTCAATGGTTCAGATAAGTTTAGTTCGTGAGGACAATGGATATTCGACGCTGCAAGAGGGACGTTGTCATGTGGGTCGATCAAAGAAGAAAGTCCTACACGTTCCGCGACTCAATCTGGTTCACAAAGGGAGCGAAAACCAAGAGAACCTCAATCCCTCCGCCAATCATGGAACAATCGTGAATGCGGTTAGGCGTCGTGCGTGAAATGGGTGGCTGAGGAGTGAGATTGTATCATTTCCAAAAGGATGGGCTCGCGTTTCTTTCGGGATTGACAAAGCGACCATCAAGATCCCAATTGGCCTACCCAAAAGAGCATAATAGAGTCGTTTGTGAGTCCCGGTTTTTAGAAAGGTGATT
Organism: Uropetala carovei; assembly: GCA_036926305.1. Taxonomy (NCBI): domain Eukaryota; kingdom Metazoa; phylum Arthropoda; class Insecta; order Odonata; family Petaluridae; genus Uropetala; species Uropetala carovei. The sequence continues at coordinate 385,738 of JAXCHB010000256.1, read as the reverse complement.
TCTTTGGCGTACCTTTCCTACGAAAATATTCTCGGAGTTGATGGAGACATTGAAAGAAACCTTATTAATAATGTTTACTTGATGAATAAACGCATCACATTTCTAATGAGATAAACCGTAAGCATAGAAGGAGTTCGTGAATCTGCACGTAGAAGATTTGTATGCTTCGAATCAGGGGTTCCTAAACTGGGTGCCGCCGGCACATTGACTTGGGTGCTACAACTGATTTTTAGGGGTGCCGCGAAAAACTTAGTTTAATAAATAAATCAAGGATTTGGGTGCGTTGATAAGTAATTGGGAAATTATTTTTCCTCTAATAAATTGATTAAGTTGTTGTGGCAACAAATGGATGCGTCAAGGCTGAGGTGTCGCGAAATTCTGCCCTCTTTGGAAGGATGCTGCTCCGACAAGTTGGGAACCATTGCTTAAAAGTTTATCCTGTATTATAACGGTTTCGTTAGATAAATTTAATTTTTGCCCGACAAAAAAATACGTGCGTATGCTGTAAATTTCGTCTTGTTTGCTTTTATACTAAAGTTAATTTGGCAGTAATATTTTTTATCTCCAAAATTTCTTTTCGTGATATATAGGCTTTACAAAATGCTGGTTTGGAGTTTTTCTAATAAATCATTTTTACAACCAGAGACTAAGAATTTCCATGAATTCAAAACTTCGGAGATATATCATTTTAACATGATTAATAGGTTCTAAGAATCAAGGACGTAAAATTCTACAAGTTGCGTGGAGGCTTGTCCTTCCTTCTCTAAAGAATAGGAGGGAACGTCATATTTTCTAGTCTTAGATATTTCTTGATGATGTATAGATGTAGGAATATGGTTAGTATTCGAAAATTATAGTTTTTTAATAGCTCCAAGAAAACACGCTATGTTTTCTTGTCTTTCAGAAGGTTATTCTACTAACTAGCTTTTTCTTCTTTGGTAGAATGATGAATAACTTTTAAAAAATTAATGCAAAAGGGAATATTTTAGTAAGATTATAATGACGAACTATAGCGTACACAAATTTTGAGAGGTAAAAACGATAAATATATTTCAGATCTTGCTTTTTGAGATATTCTCTCGAAAAAATTGCCATTATTTTTATGCTAAAAATAGAATTATGAAATAATTATTGGATGGTAAGTTGTATATCGGAGTTTCTGCAAGTAGTGTCCATACGTAATTATTTATTAGTTATGTTCCCACATTAAAATATTTAAATGTAAAGATAAAAGTATATAATGATATTCTGAGAACAAATAAATTTCCAAGATATAAGAATGGCATGATCTAAAAGTGGCGAGAGCACTAAAAGGCCATTTTTGAAAACAAATAAACAATTCAATTCAATTAATAGCTATATTAATGTACCATTAACCAGCTTTTTAATATACGATGTTATATTAAATTAGCGGGGAATGCTATACTAAAAGGTATTCTAATACATTTCAAAACTTACATTTTTTAATGGGAATGTTCATAAATTGCGCTTACTAATAGGGTGATGTGCATCACTTCATTTTCTGACCAACGCTGAGAAAATGTTTCAAATGATTGGTAATCTATCGACAAAGGTTTACGAATAAATTATAAATTAGCAACTGAACCCAATGTGAATTTGTTCAGTGAGTGATTATGAATGGGCAAGTGAGAGGGAATAAATAAAACAATATAAGGGACGGTGGGTCTGTATTTATTATATATAAGCTGAGAAACTGGTCGGAAATACTTTGGCAAGTTGGCAAGGTTATTGACTAAAGCATCCTATTCTGATTATTTGGACAAGGCGACACAGAGCATCCCAAAGGAACCTTAAGTTTTTCCTAAATTTCTTGATAAAAAAATGTGCACACATTGATTTACGACCCATTTAATGTAATTTACGACAGATTCCGTATATAATGCGAAATTAATTGTAAATAATGCTTAAATATTACAGGACCAAGATTTTGACATATTTTACGGTCAGAAACGAGCAGCAGATATCATAATTCAATTCCGCGCGAATAAATAGAAACAATCATATCCCATTTATAATAAAATATACAGTAATCTTCCGGATGTTTAATTAGTCGAGCGATAAAAGTTTTCCTCCTTTATAAACAAACGGAAACGCTCCCCGTAAATTTTACGAACGCGGTTTCTCTTACCATAAATTTTCGAAAGAGTTTCAAGCGACCGTTGACTTTGCTGGTTATTATTCAAAGCATATATGGTGTTACCCGTGTTCATCGTGATGAAGGGAAGCGACGTTTCTCGCGCATTATTTTTTTCCTTATGGCGATCGTAAAAGTGTTGTAGCGTATTATATAAAAGGAACGAAACAATGGGGCGCGCTCTGCTAGGGAGCAAAAGCCGGTGAACGTTGAAACCATGTCAAAGGTGGACGTTTTCAAGGAAATAGACAGGAGTGACGGGGAGAAGTGGATGAATAAGGATGAGACGAAAGGAGGAGAGAAGATTTAGATTGGATCGGATGAAGGAAACGGGAGAAGACGGAGGGATATGCGACGTGAATTGAAGATGAAGGGAAAGGAGATGGGACGAGAGGGAGAGGAGGGAAAATAACAGGATTAAGGAGGAGACAGTTGATGGAGAGTGGAGAAGAGGACGAGATTTAATTAGGGGATATACATACGAGTGTTGGAATTGAGGTTGGAACACTGGGAGAGAGGAAGGAAAAGACAGGAGGGAGAGAGAGGGAGGTGGGAGGAAAGAGAATAGAAAGATGTGGAGGAAAAGAGAAGAGAAAGCGGAAAAAGAGGTCGGGGTGGTGAAGATTAGATGAGGGTGGGGTGGGAGTAGGGTATGCAGATGGGAGAGGGAAAAAGTAGGAAGGTCAGAGTTAGCGAGGAATGCAAGGAGGTGGGGAAGAGGAGATGGAGAGAATGGAGGACGAGATAAGAGCGAGAAATAAGATGGGTTACAAGGGAGGTGGCGGAGGAAATACGAGTGGCGCGTTTAGCGAGGGGAATTGTGGGTAGAGAGGCGGGAGGGAGGAGAGAGCAAGAATGAGGGAATGCCTTGTTTGGTTTAATAATTTGGGAAGGGAGGGAAGAGAGACGTGGTGCGGAATATTTTGGCTGCGAGGAAACATCTCTCTCTCTCTCTCCCTCCTCTTCACTCCTGCGTTGTGGCGATAAAGGACCAAAATTAAGGTCCGTACGGTACAAATTCTGCGAGTAATGTTTTCCAAAGATGTAAATACCCTGATTATTTTGCATCTAAGAGTGCATTAATGAGATTCGGTTACTTTTCATTTACGTACGAAGAATTTATAGCAGGGACTTCGTCTATACAATCAGACCTTCGAGGTTAATGTTTATGTTGAGGATTTAAAGTTATTCGACAATGTTCATTACAATCTCCATCTACGTTCCCAAGCCATGCACCATGTATTCATTTCGTAATTCTCTAAAAAACAATGTCCTTATCGGGGTTAGTTAATAATTCTTTAGTTAGTGCAAACCCATTACTTTTCATGAGATAGCTCTCCAGATTTTATTCGTGGATTGCTCATCTTAATGTTTTTCATTTTTGCATACATAAACAGTTTTAGTTTTTTTAACTTTCCTCAAAACTTCCCGCAGTAGAACTGCGTGCTCTACTAATAAACCATGGAACAAAAAATAAGCCGTATTTACTGACATATAAACGGCGTTTTTTTATAAAAAAATGTCGGTTCTCCAGAATGAAGTTGCAGCTTATGTACGAAGGAAAAAATAGTAAAGTCCTAAAATGTGTGATAATAGTTTTAAATTCATAATTACTTCACTAAATGGCTCTCATGATTAAATGCGAATTATTTCACGTATGAAAATACGGAAAAAGATAAAAATGGGTAATTAATATTATTACCACTGATGCCGGAGTTAAAAATGCTAGATTTTTGGCGATCGCAACGGGAATCTCCAGGGCTTGCGAAAAAAATCCGTGAAACTTCCACAGTCCGGTTTCATATTCCGATTAATCCATCGAGGGAGATATTTAGAGTTGTTTTGATCTCTTGTCGTTTTCCGCGTGCATCCTATTTGAGTAGAATACTGCACATCCCGGGATTCTGTGTTGATATCTTTCGGCTGTATCACCCATTGTAACGGGCGATATGAATACGTTGCTGTTCGGTTACGGATAATTCACAGAAATCTTTCACTGTAATAATCATACAAATAAAAGACTTGTGTGTAATGCTTTTTGAAGCTTAATATCTCGCAAACGACTGAACCGAATTTGATGAAATTTTCAGGATAGCATTATGATATACTAAAAAATCTGATGTGGCCAACACATGACTTTCTCCATATTTGGGGTATAGATATTTAAATTATTATGAGTAGCATTATAAGGCAAAATTATTATTTCGTATCGTAAAAGAAGACACGTCGTTGCCGTAAATTACGTATATTTTGAATGCTTACAGAATTCACCGCTACATGGTATTGGCGCTGTAGGCTGGTATTAAGAAAAACCGAAATATATCCGAAATGGATGGTTCTACGAAAATTAGTTTCAAACAAAACTTGGAAGAAATATTATTCTCTACAACTTTGGTCCTTACGAAGATTACCAATAACGATGTTGTTGAGATATTTAACGGAAACCGAAAAACCGGTTATTTATAAATAACTCCTAAACAATAACTCCTATAGAAAATTGTTTCAAATGAAAGTTGTAGGAAATTACATTCTCTATAACTTTTGTATAGAATTGAAAATACAAAAATGATATTTTAACCAAGAAATATCGCAAAAACCGAATCGGGTTTCGAATAAACCGCGACTTTCGGTTATCCGTTATTGTCCAAAAACTAATCAGTTCTTTGTGCTCATGTTAAAGTGTTATATATGAAGTTTGGTAACGATATGGTATGTACTTTTTGAGTTAGAGCGCCCACAATAACATACACACACACACAGACATCATTCCGAAAATAGTCTAAACGTGTTCTAGGGACCTCAAAACATGTATTTCCGTTAAAATCTTGAAGTCGATATTTTTCATGAATACAATACTTTCCCATTACTACGTATGAGAAAGTAAAAACGTTTCAACATATCGGTAATATATAAAAGCCTTATTATGTCCCTTTGTCCTTTTGCCACTACCTCTGTCTGAAAAACAGAAATATACCTGGCAAGAGTGGACTAAGGTCAGCTTTGAAGCACAATAGGTACTCGCGGCGAGGGTTTCGAACCTTCCCTCGGATCGAAGGCAACCCTCTCAGCAGGAGGTATGATTTCTGGTCAAAGAAGACGGCCTCAATTTTATTTCAGAATAATCGATTATCCGCTTCATTTATGACGGACACTTATACTAGTTAATAATAATATACATCTACATTAATTTGTATTTATTAGTGGTTTTTAGTATGTAAGAATGTTTTACACCTTATCGCTGGTTTTTGTGATAAGGATTACATTGAGGAACTTACCCCCTAGATTCAGTCTAAAAAAAGATGCGGTTTTTATACACAAGCCGTTTATATGTGAGTGAACGCGGTATACAGTATTTATTATTATGAGTGTTATATATTTATTTGGCATGCATTTAATGAGTATTATTCAGTTGAATTTACAAAACATGATCTCAATTACCCCGCATTCGGCAAAGTGGACATTTTCTTAATACAATAAGTGATAACCTTACCTTGCTGCCGAAGATTCTATATTAACTGTAATTTTAATTAGAAAAAGGATATTAACGTGATTGCAGACTCATTCAACATTTATAAGTCAAATGTGAAGATAGAGATGGAGAAAAATTCTGAACTTGACCGGGAATCGAACCCCTAATACCCCAATTCGAGAAGGGAAAATTAGACTTGCCTGATAGCTTTTTTGGTTAAAAGCACCTTCTGGGAAAGTGGGAGACACGGGTTCGGTTCCCGGTCAAATGCAGAATGTTTCTCCTTCTCTATCTTCACATTTGTGATCAGTCTTTTGCACTCAAGCATAGAAGTTAATTTTCCATCCTTTAACTCTTGTCACTTAACGTCTTCTCAATTCTGGGATAAAGTAGAAGTGTTTTCCGCTATGCCTCAGTGAGGACATCTAGTGTGGTAAGGTTTATTAACCGAGTTAGCCTTTTCTTCAAGGTAACTACCCCAATTCAAGAAAGGAGAATTAGACTGGCTTGATATATTAGTTGGTCAAAAGTACCTACCCGGCAAGTAGTAGACTCAGGTTCGATTCCCGATCAAATTCAGAATTTTTCTCCTCTTATCTTCACATTTATGGTCATTCTTATGCACTCACGCATGCAAGTAAATTTTCCATCCTTTCACTCTTGTTATTATAAAGGTCCTTTGCTACGTTTTTATCAGATGGAGTATTGGGAAATTAATATTTAGTGTATGTTCCATAGTATAACTTATCTAATAGATTTTATCTATTAATGATTCATATTTAAAAAGAAAATGTACTGATTCCTTCTTATATAAATTTGAGTTAATATTAAAGGTTTGAACTTGTATATCATTCATATTTTTATTGAGTTAGGCAGGATTTTATGTTGAGTCTACACATTAACCGTAATGTACTCTTTCGATAGCAAGGATAACCTCGTTAAAGTCTACACCAGCGATTCCCAAACTATGGTACGCGTACCACTAGTGGTTCGCGAAGCTTCTGCCAGTGGTAGGCGAGTTTAGTGCCAACATTCACTATTAAATTCGCTACGCTCATAATTACCTAGTACTATGTGGTACGGAGAAATTTTGTCACGTTTTCGGTGATACGCGAAAAAAAGGTTTGAGAACCGCTGATCTACACGGTTAAAAATCGATGACTCTAAGTTGAGTATTAATTAAAATTAATATCCTAATAGAGAAAAATATTACCTCATCTGATTTTTAATACTATCAGCCGTAATAAGAGCACCATCCCGTCAAACCAAATAAGCTTTTAAGTTTTTGGTTCACGTTTGGTAGAGTCCAATTTTTGAAGCTGAGAATTAATCTTTAAAAGCGGACATTAATGGGTGGTCTTTTGGATCTCGAAAATACCGCAAGTTGTATATTATCGCGTGATTTTATATTAATCTAAATTTTATTAATGGAAGGACAGTTACGTAAAAAAGCCGTTTTTGAGAGTGATTTTCACCATCGATGTAGAGTTGGGAAAACTTTCACTGCCATAGGCTACATTATGAGAACTTGGACATTTAAAGAGATAAAATCCCATCGATGTATTATTTTTTCTTCGCTTTAAAAATAAAATAATTGCTAGTTTTCCCAGTGACATTAATCGAAGCGAAACTTCGACAAACAATAATTTAAAGATAATTATCTGAAGTGAGAGTATACATCATCTTTTGTTTTTGGTCTCTATAAACAAGCCCTCATATAATCTTGGTCCATTATATTCATTAAAAGTAGTAATCAAAACAAAATAATGAAACAGACTTCCGTACTTTTGGTATTTCAAAAATCTAAGGGACTCTTAATTAACTTTATAAAAGTCCTTTCTCGCATTTTGTAATCTTGGGGAGCGAAAACCAATTGCATAGCATAGGATATATTTTACCGATAGCAATTTTCAAGCAGCAACCTTATTATTAGCCACAGAAGTTTGAGATAAGAGGTGAGCTTATCACATTTACCTTCATAAATTTAATGCAAAAACAAAGAAGAAATTTCATTTCTAATTCGGAAGATAAAACTAAAGCTGCAGTGTATTTTTTTCCATACCTCGTGAGATCTTTACGATTTCTTCAAAGGATTTAAAAATTAATATTTAGCGCTATCTGATAATGTATCCTGTTATTTAATGTGTACACCACACATTATTCGGAACAGGTTTCAACTCGAAACCGCCTCACAAAAACTAGATTAGATCAGGAATCGGCGAATAACTTGCCCAATTCCTTCTCCCAATTATTTTCCCCAAAAAGAATCTCTTCCAAGTAAGGTAGAATGCAATTTATATACCTATTAGCGTCCCGGAATTACTTCTTATCCCCTTAATTATTATCTCTGTTGGGGGAAGTCTTTGGCGTTCAAGTTCTCCTGTTCTCGAATGCGAGCTGTTTTCCTCAATTCTTGATAAACTCGACGTTAAGAGGGAGAGAGAGAGAGAGAGTCTTACAACCAAATCTCTGGTCCGGTGGAATCGGTGAATCTACTTACTCCCGAATACAGAAGTTTACCGTCGTTTACTTTTTTTTCCTCCTCAAACGGCCGGAAAAACCCGATTAGATTAATTCGAGAGAGCACTCCTTAAATCGGCCGACGGCAGTCATTTATTTCGCCACGGTGAGAAAGAATATGTTTTCGAGTGTTCATTTTCGCCTCCGACTTGCATTTCGTTGCCGGCTGCCGCCGTTTGCTCGGAAAACCTCCTTCCCTCTCTCTCCCACTTCGTCCCTCTCTCCAATCCTCTCTCCCCTTCCGCTTCTCTCCCTAACCTTCTCTCCCTCCCCTTCTCTCCCTAACCTTCTCTCCCTCCCCTTCTCTCCCTACCGTTCTCTCCCCACCCTTCTCTCCCTTCCCTTCTCCCCTTCTCTCCCTCTCCTCTTCTCTCCCTCTCCCCTTCTCTCCCCACCCTTCTCTTCCACGCCCCTTCTTTCCATAACCTTCTCCCCCTCCCCTTTTCTATCTCCTCTTCTCTCTCGCCTCTTCTCTCCTGCCTCTTCTCTCCCTCCCCTTCTCTCTCCCTCCCCTTCTCCCTCCCTCCCCTTCTCTCCGTCCCCTTCTCTCCCTCTCCTTCTCCCCCTCCTCTTTTCTATCTCATCTCTCTCGCCTCTTCTCTCCCTACCCTTCTTTCCCTACCCTTCTCTCCCTCCCCTTCTCCCTCCCCTTCTCTCCCTCCCCTTCTCTCCCTCCCATTCTCTCCCTCTCCTTCTGTCCCTGTCCTCTCCCTTCGTCTCATTTTCCCTACCTCTCAACACACCACTTCTACATGCTTTCCTCTCACCCTCTCTCTTCGTCCATCTTCTGTCTCCCTCCCTTTCTATCCCAAACTCCTCAATTTGGACTCTTCTTCACCCCCCCCTCTCTCTTCATATTCATGTCCTAGTTTCTATAACTCTCCACGTCCTCTCTTCCTCACGCATTTCTCCCCTTTTCTCTATCTCTTTCCCCCTCTCCTCCCTCCTTTCCTTCTGTCCTTTCCTCTCCACTTATCTTGTCCTCTCTTTATCTTTGTGAGATTCTCATGCATGGTCAATAGGAAACTTCTCGTCAAGCTACTGGAATCTCATTCTTGGATATGAAAAATCGATACAACGTACCTCACGCAATTTTTATCAAATACCTACGCATATAGGCACAAAAATTTATTTAACAACACCCCTGTCCTTCTAGAGGCAATGCGAATTCACCGATCCACATCATATTTGGTGTTTAAGAAAGGTCTTAAACCGACACAGGTACCTAATAACTCTTTCAGAAAAACATACCTAAGCCTTATATATATATATAATTAGATTATCACGTATATAATGTTAACTTTACATCCACGTGCATGTATTTATTTTTAAAAAATGGATATAAAATGTACAACAAAAGTTTGAGCCTCATTTCCGCTTACTATTTAGCAAGATAAACACAAATCGAAATGGAGAATATTTAATGGAATATTTGTAATGCCTAATTAAATAATGTCCTCCTAGATTATTCTCTCTGTGGTTCTTAAATAAAGAAGATGCAAAATAGCGAAAAACAGTAGACCCTATTGAGGTATTGTGTACATAGCATGTTTTTTATAAACATTAATATATCACATTGTCCCTGGGAAAAATCAATTATCTTTTTCAGTGAACATTTTCACGGTGCGGTATACCTACTCTAACCTCACCTTGCTATTTCTTTTCCTTTCTCCTTCCCTTCCTTTCCCTTTCCTCTACTTTCTCCTTTCACCTCTCACCCTCCTCCCTCCTTACGTCTTGATCGAGTCCGGAATCTCGCCCTGCCACGCGTCTTTTCCTCCGACAGCAATCTCTTACGCCTCTCTCGAAGATATAATTACAGGCGAACAATTTCACGCCGCTTCGTAATGGCGGCTCGAATCATACACTTTTCGCGATATTATTATTCCCTCGGAGGAGTTCGCGCCATGGACTCTCTCAAGTACGTCGCGTCTCGCTCCCGCTTGAAAGAGGGAGGGAAAAAATGTATCGCATTATTTACGCTTTGAGTCACGTACGCGCTGCTCCGCGCGTGTTAAGCGGGTGACGCCTCCTTCAGAGTGCGGCAAACGCGCCATATGCCTGCCAGTTCGTTCTTGTATGTGGCTACTATCCCGCCCCCGAACAAACGATATGAGGAATAATGATAGTCATTACCTTCTGATTTGATCTGAAACTCTTCAATTGTTGACACGTTTTAATTTCAACTTTTACTTTAGATTCACGAACCGCCGAAGTTTTTGTGATAATTTTTCGCTGCGTGTAAATAAGCAAATAAATACGGGAGGAGTCTTCAACAAACATGGGAAATTGGGAGGATGCTAAATCTTTTCATGCAATTTTTTTCCAGATAATTTCCAAATACCTCGTACGTATATATGCATAATTATGCGGACACCGTACGCTAGAAATACGGCTAACTGGAGTAATTGATATTAAGGGTTGTCTGGATAATTGGCAAAATTAAAAAGTTTTTTAAACTGTACAGGAGGTACTTTTAATTTGAACGCTTCTTAAAAAAACATATTAATATTGCGTTTATCAACAAGAACACGTAATATTAAATAAGGAATGAACAAAAAAGAACTATATAAATTAAGTAACAGGAGAAGATTTAGTCTCAATCTCTCCCTAATAAAGACGTTTATCTATCCATTCAACCAAATTGCACATGGATGTGCATGAGTGAATATTTTTGTCTCATATTGTCGAAGTTTCGGCATCACATTTCTTCTAACGTTTTGCCAGATTCAAATTTATTTAAATTGTTTATAATATCTATTTTGTCATTCAACGAATGATACACTTTTCGCCATTCATTTTCACCCCAATAACGGCCAATTTTGAGTTTAAAATATGAAGACATGATTTCAATTTTCAGGGTAACACAAAGCATTGCTGCGCGCGCCCCCAGGATTTTCTCTTGGGGTGGGGGTAGGGTGACCACATGTCCTGCATTTTACGGGACGTCCCGTTTTTCGGCCAATTTTTCCTCAAATATCCCGCGTCCCGTGTGAAATCAATACGGGACGAACTTTGTCCCGCATTTTTTATATGAAAATGGATATATTGCTTTCAGATACAATTAGCGTCACCACATGCCCCGCATTTTAATGTAATAAATGCATTGCTCAGAATGAGCCGGAACGAACCCAGACCGCATACGTATCGAAAACATCGGCGATTAGTTCCGAATTGTAATATTTTCTTTCCGAGCGTTCCGTTTCATTATATTTTCCATTTCGAGTGCCGAATATATATAATGTAATGTATGAAGAGTTAGCGAAATGAACCCACTTCTACGAAAAGTTGCAGACGAGATTTCATCTATCATAGATAAATGAAATGGTATATTAAAATCTTGCAAAAAATAATGTTGTAAGCTGATGCAATTTATTAAATCAGTACCAGGTTCTAATGCTCTTTTAGATAGAATACATGGACTGGCAATAGGAAGAGATTTGACGTATGTGCAGTAAAGTCACAGCTGCAGGTGAAAAGCAACTATCTTTCTTGTAAAGACTTTTACAATTATGTTCTTATAATGAAGATCTTCTGAAGTGCCCAAAATCTGACGAGAAATATTGTTTATTTCTTACTGTGACGAAAACTATTCCTTGTGAATATGTTCTTAGTATTGTGTGCAATTTATATTTACTTTTCAAGAATAATTGTTTTTTTTATTTGATAGGCGTTAATCTTGTGTCGGTTTGTTTAAAAACATTTTTCTTATTATATATACTTTCAAAGAATATTTATTATTACTTAATTTCAAAGTTAAAAAGGTCCCGTAAAATTTTTAATAGTCCCGTTTTTTTAATGATCTGTCCGTTAAAATCGTCAACCATATGTAGTCACCCTAGGTGGGGGGCTCAATTCTTTAAAAAAATATTACACCAAACATTTGGACAATTTGGGGTCCCACCAACTACAGAAAGGCGCAGAAGCTCCTCTTGAGAACCTACATATCTGGTTAATACCAACTCTTAGAGTTGAAGGTTCTTAAAATTTAGCCCGTCAGCCCCCCCCCCCCCCCCCCCCCCCCCCTTCCCCTGGTTGCGCGCCTGGCTGTATGCAACAAATACTACTGTCACCTGTGTCGAGGCTAAATCTGTCTACCCGGAAGATATAGTCAACGCGACTTTTCCAATTCCTCTCTGCCGTTAAGATAGGCATTATAATTTTCAGTGGCAAGATAGAGAGAGATTAGCCTAGACAAAATTTTGTTACAAGTCGCATTAGCAACTTTTTATTATACATCCGGACGATTCTTAGTCGGCAAACTGTATAGTTGAATGGGTGGAATTGCACGGTCGACTCTGCCGTCAGAGCGATCGCAGCCAGTTAATATATAATCTTTTGTTAAGGAAGAAAATGATTACTGAAATTAAGAAACATCCAGCAGTTCAAAATTTGAATAGAATAATAATTGAATATCCGGATAATCACCACTCTACCCTATTAGCTGGCATAGTTATAGTGCCCTAATATTTAGATTTGAAAAGAAGTAAATTAATATTCTGGCATAATGTTAACAAAATCTTCTCTTTATATTAAGAGGTTATGAGGATCGAAGCTCTTCTTTCATAGCAGTATGTGAATGTAATAATGTTCCCGTTAATGAGAAGAGTTTTGGAGTGACATATACACATTTTTTCAGTTATATTGAAATTTTTACTGTATATATCGTATTTTAGTAACTGAAAATCACGGTATTTCAGGCCAAGAAATGGTTTAAAGTGGATATCCTACTACCAATAAAACATATTCCTACTCCACATAGTTTTTCTGATAGATATGAAAATTTATTGTAAATAGACAAGTAAATAGCGCACAGGATATTTCCCTCGCGTTCGTTTCTGGGATGATCCTTACGCCTGATATTTTCGTTGCAAAGCTATGCAAAAAAGTGCAACAAATTCGGTATCAAATAGAAGAAATTGACAGTAGGTATTAATTCCATACGAAGGCTAACTTTGGACGTGACACGAGTTGAACATTTCATTTCCAAAACCCACGTGTGAGATATCAGAATTCCTACACTTCTTCGTCTACACGGAAAATAATTATTTGTTTTTTTTACAATCGTTCTAAAACGGTTTCCATTCAATACGCTCGTCTCAACGCTTAGCGAATAAATGCAACGAAGAGTCCCGTGGTGCATCACTTCGAAAGGTTTTATAGACGCTGACAGCAACAAAGACATCCCGGCAACTTTAATGAAAAATTGAGGATAGGATATCACGCGTAACGAATGTGCGAGAATCACGGAATTTATAAACGAGAGACAATTTATCGGAGCGGGTTAAATCATCGGTTGAAATAGAGGAGCGGATTTGCAGGCGTAGCTAGGGGCGAAACCTAAACCATTACTCCCTCCGTCCTCATTCACGAAGCAGGTGGATGCGTTCAATCCATACGAAATTTTTCCATACAAGGCGAGAATAAAATTAAGGGATCGCGATAAATTAACAGTCGGTCACCGAGAGAAAGATCTCATTCTAGCGATAAAACTTCCATTCCCATTTCCCTCTCCCCTCTCTTTTTAATATTTCAAGTCTTAAAAGATTCGATTTCGATCTCGGGAGAAACTAGTTTTAATGGCTATCGCAATCATTTTTCGCGCTCGTTTTGTCATTTTTTCCCCCCTTCGAAACCTTATTTCGCCGCTCCGATGCTCCGAGCACTCAGGCGTGAGCGTCGCTTATTTGTTCCTATTATTTATGAATTTCTCATCTTCGCAGCGGGCGATTTTTACGCTAAGCCTTGACGCGGAAGTTATGCATTCCCTTCCCCCTTTCCTTCCACCTTCCTCTCACCCCCCACCTCCTGACCCCTCTCCAACCCTCCCCCCCGCGCCCCAGAGACCTCGGGAATGCACCTCGGATCTTGGAGATCATAGTCCCGCTTTGTATACCCTCGACTCCATCACGCTCGGAATTTTTCATAACCGGTATGAAGGATTATCTTTCGCGACTCTTTTTTATTTTCATTTTTAACCGGTGTAAAGATCAAATGGGCTTAGTGGCCGCGATGTTTTTTCGGCGTGCTTTGTGACGGCGCCTTTTTTTCCCTTTTTCTCGTCACGAAACCGCCTTCCCACTCCATCACTTTCTTTCTTCTCCTCTCAACCTTCTCACCTCTTTCGCTCTACCTTGCTCCCCGCATTCTTCGTTCTTCCTTCGTTTTCTTTCTGCTTTGTTCCTTTCCCTCTCTTTATCGCTATTCACAATGCCGTTTACTTGCGCAGCACCATCCGTCCAATCATCACCATTCTGTTTCCCTGATTTATTTTATGGAAAAAGGTTTTTTGTCTCTTATCGGTATGCATAGTTTAATATGGCACGGTGTGGCAGAAATATAAAAAAAGTAACGTTGATGAACGCAGAGTTTTATTTGAGAGGGTAGAGAGAAAAATGCCTCTGTTCATTATCTATTTCTTTGTATATACTAGAGAGGATCTACATGTAACCCTAATTTAACTATATTTTACAAGTTTATTGTTTCAATTCAATAAAACTAGCACAGTACATAGTGACATACATCTTATTTTTCATCATAGACACCGAGTTTATTTAGACAATTATCGCAGCGGAATGGAATATTGTCTTTGAAACAGAAGGTTGTTAACCTATCGGTGACAGCTTCAATAACATCGTCGCCATATAAGAGTCGATTCCCATAGAATTTTTTTAGGGGTTCAAACAGAACAATACACACAGCGGACGATTTGCATAATTCCTAGTTTTGGATAGCGTCTAGTTTGAAATGACAAGAAGGAAATTCTGGATACTTATTGATCCCTCGAATTTTGAGTTAAAATTTGTTAAAATACGCATTAATTACCAATATGCGCCTACATATTACACATACATTGTCCTGAAATAAAGCTTTATTTATCATTTATTTATCTGCATAAACTCTACACCAGTAAATATATATTTTCGTAAACCTGCAAATACCTGCACACATTCTTCGAAGCGTAATTTCCATTTTAAAATAGATCATAAATGAGAATAGAAAATTTATGCATTCAAACTGCTGCAACAAAAAACCTCGGAGATTTTTTATGCAATAATTTATCTTATCTTATTATCATAATAAACCAAAAGAACTTCTTCCCCTTAATTTATTTAAATGAAAGGAAATTTATAACGAAGCTTAAATTTTTATAAGAATTTTTATTTCATATAAAGGGACTAAAATTCATTCTTCTATCAACTAAACCTGTTAATTAATTAATTCATCTCGTGCTATCATTAACGTAAACTAAATAGGAATGACTGTGAAGACTCAATTCGTATAACAAAGGGTTGAACATATTCCATTTTTGGAGAGCGACCTATGTATCAATTAGATATCAGTGCTCTATTAATTAGAAAAACACTATATCTTGCTGCTGCTTCCCTTGCTATAATCTATGCAGCCCTCCGTAAAAACCTTTCCTGAATCTTATTGTAAAAATCTACTTCTTCACTTCATTTTTTCTTCTTTTCTTATTATGGAATATCCTTCCTTAGTTAAATCTCTTTCAAAACTTCCTTCATCATCAAAATTTCTCCCGAGAGTTCCCTTTCTTTAATAAGAACAATTCTCTTCCCTATTTATATTTAAAATCACCTCATTTTATAATTCTCTTTTTGTCTATTATTTGTGTGCACTCAACGCCGTACTCACATCTCGAAATAGTATCATGATTGGCGGCCACAGATGCCTTTCCTCTATGGTAGAGAGTGGCAAAAGCCAGACTCTGTTTGAGGCATAAGCAATGTTGCGACCTAGAATTGAATTAAAAAATATGTTTAGAATTTTATGTGTTCATTTTTTAGTGGTGGATTTTTAGCAGTTTCGCCAGACGTTCCCGAGGGGGGGGAGGGAGGATAACACCCCCCTTCCCCTCCTCGTCCATTCCCTCTGCTGACACACGAGCGTATGTCATGGATCATGTCATAAAACTCGTGCGATGCCACGTAAAATATGAAAGGTCTCTTGGAACGGACGATTAGAAACTTTCCGTCTAGGAAAGGCACGACGCAGTCTTAGCGCGTTTATGGTAATATTAATATCCGATGTTTAATTGCCATTAAAATTTACCCGAATTATATTGTTATTGTATTAAACTAAATGTGATAATAATTTAAACAAAAAACCTTTTTAAGTTATACAACTTTCATATTAAAGGCACTAAAAACCTAAAAAGAAATTAAATTTTGACATGTGATGCGTGTCATCTCTTGTGATAGATTCTCAAATTTCCATATTAATAGTATATCTGATGTTACGATACTAATTAACGAAATTTTAACGCATCTAAATATAAAAGTTGTGACTAATCATCTGATATACAGGAATGTTTGACGTTTGTCAATGCTTGTTATTACATTTCCCATGCTTTAGTATTTAATTTCTTGATCCATCAGATCAGCCTTGCAAAAATTAGTATAAAAGTTGTATAATTAGTGTTAAAATAAATTTGAGTTCGCGATATAACTGCATCGTTCTTCGTTAAACTTTTAAATTTAATGTTAAAGGCAAGAATTTGTGCATGCGCGAACCGTTAGGTAAAAAATTTGGAGCATCTCTGACTGTAAAGACAAATTCTCACTTACGCAACTTCGGTATTAACAATAATGTCTGCTGCAACGTGATGAATCATAAAAGATGTTTAACTTCGTCTCGAAGGCTAGTACTGGTTCGTCATCCCATGGGACTTACTACCTCCTGCGCAACAATTTCTTGGTCCCAGCGTTGCAATCCAGTTATGCCTGCCCCCCTCATACACACGTAGATATTCTCCTTGTAACAATTACTGCGTTTTCCTCACAACTCTCCGACTCAGTGCTTTATCAATAGTATTTCTAAATGATCGGCTAAAGATAAATTTTAACGGGTCCGATTAATTACGAAATGATATGACTATTTTGGTAACCATAATTAATTAAACCCGGCAACTTCATGTCTTTTTCTGAACTGCAAATCGTGTATGATTCAAATGAAGTACTTGTCGAGTGCGTGATCATCTTGCAGTATTATAAGCTACATTAGGGAAATAGTTATGGTTCTTGAAAACGTTGAGGTAGGATTTAAATACGACAAGACGAGAAGATATATATTATGAATATCGTACGTGTCTCTCTAATTGTATGGCCTAGGAGACGTCAATTCAAAATTATTATAAATTCAACAAAAGAAGTCGGAAAAATAATTGTAATGAACTAACGGGAGGAATAGGTTAATCGCTGCGTTAAATTTATTAAACAAAAACCCGCAAATTATTGATACTGCCGTGTATGAATCATAAGTATTTCGAGTATAAAAGGGTGGATGAATTGCAATAAATTTAACGGAGATGTAGCCGAGGTTATGATGGCGAAAATGAGCAGCATATAAATAGCGCTGGAGTCTTTATGTAAGGTTTGATGTTGCCATACGGGTGCCTTTCACGTAACAAGCTCCTCTCCTCCCCCCTTCCAACCTTCTTTATCTTCCCTCCCTCTTATTCCCTCCTTCTCTTTCCCCTTCTCTCTCTCTCCCAACTCCTCCATTATCCCTCTGGTTTTCATACTTCGAACTTAGCTTCTCGATTCTTCTACCTCTCACCTTCCTCCAATCTCCGACAAAGCCGTCGTCCTTCCTTCATTTCTGCATTTTTATTCTTCATCGGCCTATTCGCCCTCCTTTCTCCATAGCCGTTTCTCCTCTTCTTCGTCAACCCTTCGCCATTTCTTCCTTCGTCGTCATTTCGTCTTTTCTTCACCAAACCCTTAAAACTTACCTTCGCCGACAATTCATGCCTGTTTCTTCATCGGTCCTCATTCCTTGCTCCGTTAGGTCTTCGTTTTTTTGTCGCTTATTTCCTCCTACCGTTCTTTCCTCCTCCATCAGCATTTCCTCTCTCTCTATATCTCCCTTTCCCCTCTCTCCTCCGTTATATTTTTGCTTTTATTTCTCTCCCCTCTCGCCCTTCCCGAGTGATTTTTCCCGTTGTGGTCCCCATCTCGCTTCCTCCCCTTCCCGGCTCACCCCACCCCAATCTCTTCACTCTATACTTTCCTCTCTCCGCCTCAATCTCTTCGTATCCCTCGCTCTCCAGGAAAGAAAAAATGAACCTCAGACCGACCTTCATCCTTATCAGCCGTCCGTCCTTGCCCTCAACTGCCTGCCATTCCACTTCGCACACCGCTGGAGGATTCGCATCGTACAATAATAATGATAAAAAAAAAAAGAACTACAACTCGAGAGACCGTTGCTGGGGCGTCTTCGGACGTTGGTGTCGGAGTGGGAGTGAGTAGACGGCGGATCTCGTGCGATCCTCACCCGCGATCCGGCACCCTCTGTCACGGAGGAGCTGGTTTCGCTCCCCGGCACCGCTTCTCCTTCCTTCCTCCTCTTTTTTTCCTCCAGACTGTCGGATGGCGATCTTCATCCGAAGAGAATCTGAGTCAAGGCCATAATTGACCACGTTCAGCTCCCGAATAAGAATTTTTCACGACTGGCGATGTTTCGAAACGAGGGACCTGTTCCGCTTGTGCGAGCATGGTCGGTGAAGTGTGTAAAAAGCTATTTCTTTTCTCGCTTATCCGTGCTCTCGCTCTCTCTCTTGGTGTCTAGCTTCGGACCAATCACTTTTTCTTTCTGTCTCCGATTTTCACCTAAATGTACTCTCTTTCATTTTGGAGTCGGGTCGAGAAGAACTTTCACAACGCACGAGTCCAAAATTTATTGCTCCCGTCGGTTGCGGTTCTTTGGGTTCATTTTTGTGTGAAAGATGAGTTCGAACAAAGATGAGAAATCGTGTTGTCAAGGTAATCGTTAAATTTTTCCTCCTAATACGCATAATGAAATCTCTTCTCATATAATGACTAATAAACATGCTTATATACTTGAAACTTTACAAAGGAAAACTCGAATCTTCGGTAGTTCGAATATATCCTTCCAAAATTAGTACCTACTCTTCTACTATATCATTACATTTTAAATTCAAATTCATCTTCTGAGCTTCCAATGATAGGCGGCTCCGCTGTGCTACAAAGTATCAAGAGAATCCCCGGAATTTGAGAGATTTATAACTGAGTTAATGTCCATGACGACCAAGAATTTATAGAATAAAACTCGGGGTAACATTTTGTATGCGTGTCTGCTTCATGTCGCCTACAAAGTTTAAACCGATATAAAGGAAAGGATTGCAATAATTTCGTTTCATTTTTACAGCAGTGGAAATATAAGATGGTGGAAATTCTTATACGGCAAGATTTACAAATCTTCCCGGGAAGGCGGCTATAAAAACTCATGACCTGATTCTTGCTAAGTGATCTCAAAATCGACTCGTTAACTGATCTCGTGGTTCAAAAATCTTTGAAGGACGCCAAATAAAAAATAAGCGGTACCTTACTGTTCCTTTCTCTTCAACTCATCATGGTATTGCGCCTCGCGACGATGAAATCAATGGCCTACGACCGGTTTTTATCGCTCCTTCTCTCTTCGAAACTTAAATATGGTTATCGGTGGAACTTTGTGATTTTTATCGAATTTATTCGAAGAAGACGGCTAGAGATACTGTTGGAATCGACTTTTAAGTAAAACCACTTCCCTCTTAAATAAAAGTGCATTAAACGACTATCAAAACGGAAGTTGTCCCTAATCTTATAAAATCCTGATGACATTATGAAGTTGCCTACAAAGTTCCATTCTTTCTTACGTTCAAAGTTATCTGCAAAGTTGGGACTGAATAAAAAAAAATCGTAAAAACTCATTCAGGGGAATAAAAATCGCCGCAATCGAGTAAGATAAATCGAAATTGAAGCTGAAATTATCTAAGAATCTCGCGCTAGCGAATGAGTATACATCGCAAGTACACCATAGGGAAAAGAACTGTAAATCACTTTATCGTTAATGAGTAATCGCTCTGAAATCTTCCAATATTTCATTTTTACATAGGAGTGTGGCATCCAAGGACGCAATCACACGATGAGCAGATGATTAAGGATTTTGATTTAGTGTAATACACGCCTATGCCTTGAGCGGGAACCGAATGCCTGACCGCGCTCCAATTATCTAGAGGTCGTCAATTATATTGTTTAATTTATAATTACCCATTTTCAAACGATGGTTCGTTCAAACCTAGAGCAATGGTTCATTGTGTTTTTTTACTATCTTAGCAAGAATCGATTTAAAATATTCTACAAGAAGCCGATGTTTTTCTTTAAAATAATCATGTGGCGCTCTTCTTACTGATGCAATCAAAATATGAGATATCATCAAGATATATTAGCAAACGGAATAACGCGAATGACAATACTTCTGAAATATATGCCAAAAATATTACTCCTAACTATTAGAGATTTCTGATATTCAAACAACGTGTGACGTTTTTAACCTAAAAACACATCGTCATCCATTTTCCACGAAAACGAATGCTTAAAGTGAACATTTAAAAAATAATACGAAATAACATTTCATTTTGAATCAAAATTAAGAATAATAGCCGAGGAAGCATAATCAGTTCAGTTAACTGTAATATAGTTCAACCCTTACATAAGGCAGCATTGGTGAAGTTGTAAATATTCTATTCGTAAAATAACTATTTTATCAGATAAAAATCGAGTCTCCATTGCTCTAAACTTAGTGGAAAACAAAAAAATTCGTACAAAACGAAAGACAGAAAGTCGATCCATTGAATGAGAAAAGCAACGATAAAAAATTCTTCTATCGAAAATCCGATTTATAGACTTTCGAACTGTACCGTTTCAAAAGTATATCTCAAAGGCGACTCTATTTACGTGATATTTTGTGCAACAAAATATGGCCGACGTCATCAATCTCCTTTGATAGAAACATCATTATTTAACAGCGAGCTCTGCGGTTTACATTAAACCGCAGAATTTATTTTTAGCGCTTTCGACTAGTTGACGGGACTGTCACTGTCGAGTCACGCGTCTGGGCTGCATAGCCTTAGTCCCTCTCATAATTGTGGTCAAGATATAGCGCGGCGTTATTTATCAGTGACACGAGAAGTAAGAGAAGTCGGAATGCTTTTAGTTTTAGAAAGGCATTTAAAACTTCACATAAGAGGCGAAAAAAAGTCAGCGTGCATTGTCTCTCGATGTGAGCAAGGCAAATGGAATGTAATTACCCTTTTGTGGTGGCTTAAATGTCAAGATGAGAGTAGAATTTCATAAAAATACTTGGAATAGAGGAAAATTTTTATTTGCCATGCCCTAATTATAATTATACGCACGTGCGCGCGCACTTGTGCATATATGGTAACTTTTCTTAATACGAGTAAATGAATAACTTTCTTAGATGATTATTTGCTTTTCATACACCTATCATTAAAACATTTTAATGAAGATATTCCTGTTATCCGCTGCGTAGGTTTTTCCGTTGTTTTCAATCATTTGAGAAAAGACTGCGTTAATGTTAAATGTCATCCCTAAATCTTTCAAAAAATAAGAACGATTTATGGGATTCAATAGTTTTATTATCGATTAATCAGATAGTTTTACCGTATTTAACTTATGAATTGATATTGAACGTAACTTATAAAAGCTTCCTTTCATAAATAGATTTGTAATTCTTAGGACGTATTATTGTCAAACTTGAAACGTTCTCGAAAATAGGAGAAACGCGTCAACTATACGGTAATTACCCCAGAAAGTCCGTATTAAAAGAATCACCAGTTTGATCACACTGATTATTAAATATATGATAGGGAACATTTTTTAAATTTAATACCGAGACAAACAAGTATAATCTTATTTACTCCTTTCTATTTTTCACATAAGAAAAATTCTGATTGATCATCCTTCACACGGCATGAGTACAGATGAGCGTCTAAGTTCACGCATCTTTTGAAAAAAGTTTCGCATTCTTAAAGTAATCACGTTGTCTATAAAAATAAGAAGATTGAATTCCTACGGCGCATGAATTACACGCTAGTGTCACTTGGCCAGACATCATGGAGTAAGAGTTTGAGTGAAAGCTTCCCCTTGAAAGCCGTTTTATGGCGAAGAAAATCACGGGCAGTTTCAACTGATATATGTCAATCATGACCCCAGGGGGCGTCCTCCGCATCGAAGAAGTGTTCCGTGCGAGTTGTAAATTGGTTCGCGAAGACGTCTTGAGGCTGCGCAGAAATAGCTCCGTTGTATTTCATTCGATAATTGAAGAATCGCGCGTGGAGATTTTAACGAACCGTAATTACAGAGACCAAAGTTGAGAAAATTCTCAGAATATAATGAACGAAGAATCAATGCTATAATTGTTATTTTAATAACAACTTTATTATACTTATTTATCTATTTATTTAATATTTCGCTATTAGCATTACTTTGTGTAACTAGTATTTTATATATACATATGGCATAAATTGATATTTTAGTTCCATTAAATAACGTCCCATTAAAATACGGTATATTAAGCAACTTTCTTATATTTCAATGAAAATTAAGACAACTCTTTTCGTTATATTTTTAGCATTGACTGTGTAAAGTCAAATCTTATTATGGATTTTCCACATCTGTATAATTATTTTTATTATTTATTTTATTTTATTGACTTCTATTTTTTATGCATTGGGGTTGAATTATGATTCGTAGTGTTGTCAGAGACGCCTTGCTTAAGAGCTAATATTATAAATTTGGCTATGCTATAACCCAACATAAAATCGCGGTATTCTCAACCTGATTAAAATATCCACCGGGGATGTCGATAAATTTGTTTGTAATTCTACCAATGTAGCAAGTCTAGAGATGAAAATGAGTCAGGAACTTGTTTATCGATAAGTGTTAACTCCTAAAAAGTTAAAGAAACAAGTTTCTCTGAAATATATTTGATTGATAAAGCGCTGAAACTCTAAAGGGTATGAATCTTACGTTTTTTATAATATCTGGGCATCCTTAACGGATTTTTTATGAAGCGCGCAGTTGAAGTTAACTTGAATCTTTTCCACGTTTCCTCCGTGATGTAAGAAAGTCAGGGTAAGGCTAGTTTCCTTTGAGCGGTATTATTAACTTGTCACGTGATTCACATCCTGCTCAATCCGCACCGCTTGAACCCTCCACAAATGGTTTTTACTTGCCTTCCCCATATAATATCCTTAATTGTTCTTCTGACGCAGAGCGCATGTTGTTTATTCCTGGTGTTAAATCAAGCGCCATCTAGAAGGAATTGCGAGCGGTTTCCCCATGTTTTGCGCAGATATACGAGAAGACTTTGCCCGTGAAGAAAAGGAACAGGCTTATATTGAAGCGTACTGATAAAATGAGCCACGAATAACTCGGAACGTCTCTTGCCGTTAACAAAAAATCACGAAGAGGTGAACATGAACTTTTGCTCATTCTTTTATTTATACCCTTCCGTATGTAACGGGGTAAATATATCAGGATCCTGGAACCTTGAGGGATGACCACAAATTCCCTAGGGATTAGACCTATAAAGCTTGATATGAATACAAATAGAAACATTAAAATATTTGAGATTTTCCTTCAAATATGACGGAATTTGTGCACAAACTTTAAAAATTACAAATGGATTGTAAGATGTGTATAATCATGGATATGCATGTAGAACAAGAGTGGGCGACCTTTTGTTCATGGCGGACCGAAGCTGTAGTTACGAGTGCTTCAGCGGCTATCGATGGAGTTGTTCGGTTGACTAGCTAGGATTTTACAATGGAAAAGTTATGTGGTATCAAATTAGTCAAAATAGAGTGTAAACAATTTTAGGTCGTGATATCTTTACAAGGCAATTTTGAATAATATGCACGAAATTTGTCGCATTTCATGGATCGCTTTTCATTATGTTTCCTTCGAGACGCGTAAAATGTTCAGGCGTTCAGCAAGCGGCCCGCGGGTCGTAGGGTCCCCGCCCCTGCCGTAGGACCTAGGGGCAGAATTGAATTTCGACGCTCGGCAAGATTTACGGAAATCGGATCATTATGCATGTTTTTCGCATAATAGCCAAGAATAATATGCGATAATTTTCCTTCCTTCGTACTGATATCATATCGTGTAACAATAAACAATAATTAGTATTAATCATAGTTTTGTTTTTAAAAGATAATAGAAAAAATTTAAAAAATAAATTAAATGCTAAAATTATAAAAATATATATCACGGAGAAAGATGAACAGCCCGTCACATATGTATGGCCGATTTGCCACATGCGAATATTAGGAACATTATTACGCAAGTTCCTATTCATAAGGAGAGGGAAGTGTTGTATGTGCTCTTGAAAAAGTTACCCATGTAATGCCCAAGAGGAGTGTCAGTTCGAATAAAGTAAATATTTTAGAAGAACAACAAAAGAAACGCTTCGAATGTGTGAAATTTTTAGCGTTGACTCGTGTATCTAACTAAAGGTAAAACACTATGACGAATTTAAAGCATATAATATACTAATTTATACTTCTCTATGTAAAGCTATAAATTAAAAGTTATGGTCAAGTGGATACCATAATTGATTATATACATTCGAAGCTTTGAAAACGAGTTTTTCCAAAATACTCTCTATTTACGCCATTAAAATGCTAGCAGATGAAGTTTTAAATGTCACGGCTATGATTGCTTGGTGTCTTATCTCACCATACTATCTCTTCAAATTCATATGTGTCATAAGTAATTCTACCTTCCATTATAATAAATGCTTCGCAAACGAGTAATTTCAACTTTCCTTCTTAAACAATCGTCTATGTAATTAATATGAAACATTAATGATGGTATCTGCGTATCTGCTCGCAATCTAAAACTGTCATATTATTTATGCAACTGGGCCGGATATAATAAAAAGGAGCCTAGAACTGCGTAATTTATTCACTAATTAGGTGATCATTTCGCCAAACAGTTTATATGACTTTCGCAATTGAACATTTGTCATATGCGACTCAATAATATCGATATTTCGAAGAGTTAAAATGGCATTAAATAAAATGTTTGATTGTCTCGGTGACACTAAACATTCATTTCTTGATGGCTAGTTTGCTAACGACCCTATATATTATCGAAGACCATCTGTAATGGGGAGCGTTTAAATGAAATATACGATCGGTATTCGAACACGAAATTAATTCCAGATTCATTGTCGCAGTTACTTTAATATATTGATTAATCACTTCTGAATCAAATAACTAATTATAGACCACGACACAGATTTCTCAAAGAATGTACATTAGATGTCGATTTATCTTTTGATCGTGTGTTATACACTACGCCTGCGTATAACATACATTTTGTTGACATTTTGTTAATTTTGAACAATTTACACTCATGCTACTTAAATTTTCACAGTAAGGGCGTTTCGTAACACGCCGAACTAATATCTTAGTGATTTACCTGAGGAACAGACGGTAGCTCCTCACTGTTCCATTAAAATACTTACAATTGCTCATGATAAGTTGCTGTTATGACGAATAAAAGCGGCAATTTGATCATCAAATAAAATGTTTGCAAGTTTTGAAAATGCGGTAAACAGATTAGTCAAGACGGTAGTTAATGCAAGAGGAATTCAGGATAAAGTATAATGAGCAAGTACTTTTTCATACCAAACAACAATTAACAAAAGACATCGAAGCCATCATAATTCATTGACAACAACCATAACAGAATGAACCAAGTTGTTAAGATTGACCGTTTTTGCTTCTTTATTATGCGGTCGCGGGTTCGAATCCTGCCCGGGGCGCAGTCGTCGTAGGCTCGTGTAACCATTCATCATCGCTGAAAAACACATTCTCATCGCCATAGAGTGTCGGTGGCCAAGTTGTTAGTGAGACTATTCCCCGACCTTAGGGTCACCGGTTCCAAACCCGCCTAAGGCATTAGCAATATATCATTTCTCCCATAATCACCACCTCATCGCGCTGATCAGATTAGTGGCCATGAAGTGGTTGGTAAGACCACAAAAAATGACATTAACTACCTGGGACTAGAAATCATCATAAATCATAGAATACGAACAACGTCAACAGAGAAAAGTTTGTTTATGACTGTAAAATTTTGCGGAACTAATTCGTGAAAAGGAGACAACATCTAGGAGAAAGTAAATAGTACTGCGACAAAGAATCAGTGTTGAGGGTTATCATTGAATCGTTAATGTTCTGCGTTCATTAAAAGGAAAGACAATCAATGAGATAATTGTTAGAAGCAAAGAAGGTAATGCCTCCAAAGAGTAAAATTGAGTTTTTGGCATTTCATTTAATTCTCTCGCTTTTAGAAATATTATTAATTACCCAACTGTTGAGATGTATTTCATTCCATCTGCAGTCTATTTGTAGAAATGATGAACATATGATCAGTTTGTATTCAGTGTAGTTTATTATTAATAAAGGCACCATTGATCACTCATTAAAAGGGGTTTTGGCTCAAACGAACAGATTTTTTTGCAAATTTTATGGGTGAACTGATAGGGGTAAATATCGAAAAAGAGACACTCGAAACATAATTCGTTAAATTGAAGTAGACATTTTTCTTATGTTTTTTCATGGTGTAAAATGTGGGTATATTCTGCCCACAAAAGAAAAATGTTCATTATAACATCTCTGTTCTGGATTTTATTTTAAAATAAGTAAAGACTAACCTTGCCTTATTGTTTGAACCGTACAAGTGTCTAGACGCCTTCTCTTTCATGCTGAAGTGTATTGGCGGGAATAGAGGTTATGAGCCATAACTCATCCTGTCACAGGGATAGAGACCTACTTGTACTCCATGTCGTAAAATTTTTATTTGTTTGCTTT
The DNA here is from genome assembly GCA_036926305.1 of Uropetala carovei. Lineage (NCBI taxonomy): Eukaryota > Metazoa > Arthropoda > Insecta > Odonata > Petaluridae > Uropetala > Uropetala carovei. The sequence goes on along the minus strand of JAXCHB010000256.1, from coordinate 358,888 downwards.
TTAATTAGTTCATACACATCACTAAGCGGTCTTACAAAATGAGAATACAACAAACAATAAATGCGAGCATATACGATCATGCTCTTGGCAGGAATCGAACCCCGGCCTTAGCATTGCAGGAATAAACGATACTCTCCTTTCTACAAGACATTTAAACTTGCATGCAGAATTAGTTATGCAGTTAACTTGAATAGAGTTGTTTTAAATTTTATAAAGCAATCAAACTAATGAAAATCTCCTGGTAATCTTATTCGTTGCGTGATTGGCATATTCGTACCGCGTCCCAATTTGGATACGCGTGCTTTCCGCTTTGGTCCACAATTTTAATGTTCCTCCTAGCGATTCGTCATCCTGTTTCTAAAAGTTTCACCAATATATACGATAATTACGAAACACATTCCAAATTATGCCTTTAAAGCTTAGGTGAGAACCCCTACAACAGGGGTAACAACTAGGCAACCCGCGGGTTACTGGTCGTCCTTATGAAGATTGGAGCAAGATTCAACCATTCAAATATTTGTAAACTTGTTTCTTCTGAAAAATTTTCAAATATAAAACACGCATTTATTTTGTAAGCATATTTTACTCCAACTTATTTATGTGAATAAATATTTTTTAATATGAAACTTATTAATTCGAAAACCAGAAATACACTCATCGATGAACAACTTAAAGATTGTTTACGCCCCTCGGTTTCCAGTTACAAGCATAATTAACAATCACTGGCTGAAGATATGCAGTGTAAACGCGCCTATAATCGTTTAAAGAATGAATAAATTTAGCAATAATTTCTTTTGTCGATTCTCATAAATGGTGTATAATAAATACTTTTTTACGATTATTTTCCGTTTAACTTATAGTTAAAATACCCTAATATATATGTTAAAAAATGCAGTAGACCGCAAGTGAGCTTACAGAATGAAAGTAGCCATTGGCATATAAAAGTCTGGGACCTCCTGCCCTAACGCACACGTTTCATAAGTTTCTACAATGGACGATACCATATTAGTATTAATTCCAGTTTTTAGAATTCTGAAGCTATTTTAAGGTTATTTACATAATTTAGTTAAATTTGGATTCTTTATATACCGTATGTGTGTCCTAGCAAGAGTTTATTTATTCTCTTTTACCCAGAGAGGTAGCGAAACATTTGTCCCTTACAGATGGAGCCACTTGACTCGCGGTCTTAAAATGTTTCAGTAATGCGCTATTTTCTTCTATTTGACGAATGCGAGTTGTTAATTTATGAAAGCTGCCGCGGAATACAACATGAAACATAATATTCTCTTCTAAGTAAACGGAAAATATTTACAGTCAGTTATTGAAATTCAAATCTAAACACACCTCACGTATTATATTTACTATTTTATTTTTAAATTTACTCTGAAATTTTGATAATAGTAATTTTGTAGTACCTCATATAATCATTTCCTTAATACTTTGATTTCGCCGAGTTGTTATTTCTGAAAGTCACTAGAAAAACCTCAGTTCTATCTAGTAACATGTTTCTCTGCTAAAATGATAGCATAAAATATACATGTAAAAAATAACGTAGTCCTTTGAGTGATAAATTGGAATTATTTTCGTCAAAGATTCGTTCAAGTTAAAATGTTATTCGTTTCCTTTTGGAAATATCCATTTATAATTTTTCCGTTAATTATCTTTTGTACAATTATAATATTCGTTAATATTTTTAAATTATATGTATGCGTAAGAATTTATTTTTTCGTATACTGAAGGATATTTTATAGATAAATCTCAAGCTTTTGCATCGGAAAAGCTTAATCTTCTTCGTCCTCTCATAATATTGTAATAGTAGCAATAATAAAGAAGTACTTCGAGCAAACGGCCGAAAATATCTTACAAAATAGAATACGTCAAACGAGTACAAGTTTAAATTATCTTCTGAGACCCTAACTCAGGGGTGCCCAGTAGGTCACCCTTTAGGAAGATTGGAGTCGCCCGCGGAGGAAGCGAGCTGCTAGAAAAATTAAAAACTGAATTCAAAGGATGTTTTCTAGATTTTAAAGACCTCTCTCTGACTGTGAACATTTTTCGCTGAAATTGACATTGAAGAAGTTTCTAACAAAATAGTAAATGTTCATCATGGATGCCACAGATCTGTAAAATGAAATAATTATGTGGCAAAATGATATAGAAGTATTCAGCTATTCAAACTATTGGAAATTTTTTCTTCTGAAAAGTTTTTAAATATAAAAAACTTGCACTTATTTTGAAAGCATATTTTCCACTCACTTATTTATGTGAATCAATATTTTTTTATATGAACGTAATAAATTCGAAAACCAGAAATGCACCTATCGATGAACAACTTAAAGATTGTTTACGCCTCTCGGTTTCGAGTTAAAATCTTAATTACCAATCACCGTCTGAAGACATGCAGTGTAAACACGACTATAATCGTTTAAATAATGAATAAATTTAGCAATAATTTATTTTGTCGATTTTCATATAATATGTATAATAAATGTTTTTTGACGGTTATTTTCCGTTTAACTTATAGTTACGATACCCTAATGCAGTGTTATTCAAGGTGTGCTACCAATACCCATAGTGGTACAAGAAGGATCTGAAAGTGGTACCAGTAACATCTTGGTTTTACCGCAGTTACCTCATATACCACAATCACCCAACTACTTACACTTTCACTTACATTAAATTGCTTACATAAAGCTATTTGATAACTGTACAGAGTAAGTGTACATATTCCACTTTGGCGGGAAGATTTTGATGACATTTTTTCTGGACAATTTCTATTTTACAAAATCATGTAGTTGTATCAGGTATTTGGTAAAATTGTCCAAAGGGTACATGGCAAAAATTTTTTGAGAAGCACTGTCCTAATATATATGTTAATAAATTTAGTATCCCGCAAGAGAGTTTATAGAATGAATGTAGCCCTTGGCATATAAAAGTTTGAACAATCCTTGCTTAGGATATTGACCTGTATCAATGCTCGGAAAAAGCATTAAATCTCGCCTACGGACGAGTGTTACGAAAGAGGGCTGCTTTTCCTAAAAAAAAAGGCAGTATTGTTTCTTTCTTCGTCTATCTGCCTGCTCGCAGTGGAATACATCGCATCTATATCATTATCACACGATCACACGAGTGAGATATATATTAAATTATTAGATGTGGAAGCCTTTGGTAATTCAAACAATTTAGAAGGATCCATTATTTTTCTTTCGAGGGATTACATATTCTTAGCAAAGAAGAAATCTGTTTTTCTTTTTCTGACTAATTATCCTCTTTGTTTATTATACAAAAGAATGAAACGATTGACACAGATTTGTAATTAAATTTTTTTGTTAGTTGCATTGATTTATAAAATAGGAATTTTTGTATTTTTTGTCAGAAATTACGTATCAGCCCCGCTTTACAACTTCAACAAAATTCTGTTAAATAAATGGAGCCCGTACATAAAATTTCCTGAATATTCTTCTGAGATTGCAAAGTAGTCTTTGTTATCTCCATTTTTTTCTGTAATGTGAACAAAAGTATTCTTATCGATATACAAAGCGTTTTGCCGCCGATACAAAATTTAACTCAAGGTTTTACTTTTTCTACAAAGTTACGGCTAAGAGTTTCATTTACATATTTCCAGGTTCGATTTTATAGGTTCGAAAGTGATACCAAGGATAACGTCATACTAAATTGCCAAACCTGATTCCGGATTTACTTTCAGAACTTTTATTTTTGCCGGCTTCAGCTAACAGGAGCCCTCTTAGTGACACGGTAGGGTGATATTTCATGGCGGCAACCCTTTGTGTAGGAAGGGCGTTTGATGTAAGCGCTCCCAGAGAGTTTGTCGTAAAAAGAACTGGTTTTTCCCTCAGAATATTTGTGGAAAATCAATTCCCACGCTTCGGTTAGATTTTATTTACACCCATATATAACAAGTATCTTCAAAACGCATTAATACCTTCGTAAAACGTTTCACACTCTCAACGTTAGAATTCCACCGTCATGCCGGAATCACCCAATAAGAAAGTATTCTAACGCAGTTAATACCGTAATTTCATTGGTATCCTCATTATAAAACTACGTAAAATCCACTTGTTGATATTTACGCAGGAAATAAATTATTTTTGTACTTATTATGCACGCGAACACAACCTATCGCAGTAAATATTGCTCGTGTTTATCGTCAAAGTCGTAAATCTTTCTCCACCCATTGGTACACAAAGCCTTCTCCAGGTTTTTGCAAGTTTCGAGTCTATGGGGTTTCTTTCTCTCAAGCCGACACGATAAATAAATCGGTTATAGCATTCGTGGTTATTCTCCCTTACCATAACGCCCTAAATTACGGTCGCTGACAACGTTTCGCCTCCGTTACCGGAAGTTATCGTCGGCATTGTCCTCCGGAACTTCAGCGTCTCCATCACCTCTGAACTTCATAGATTTCAAGTAGAGTTGTCCATAAGAAATTTACGCATAATTAAAAAAAAATTAAATTTGGTAAATTCTTTTCTTTTTCCTTTCGTTTAATTTGATTTTATTTGTGTACTACCGTCTGCATATCAACCATAATTTAGGACGTCCCTAATACATATCTTATTTTTACTTATCTCCATTTTTAACTCCTATTTATAAACATCTATTTTGGAAATGGTCGTACTCTTTATTTGCCATAAACTTAAACGAGATATACCAGAAATTTTCGGATGCTCTAATGACCTAGGCATTGATGATTTAGATGAACATTTTCGTGTTTTGTTTGTTCTTTCGTTCTTCGTTGTTAATTATGGTGAAAAATGCTTGGAATCATTTTATCAACAGCACAGGCATTATTTGGGTAAAAATGTACAATACTATAAAAATAATGACTTCAACCTCTACTTTTTAGTCACATACGATCATCTTGTAAGGTTCAAATTGTGTAGTTATGAGCTGAGTAATTTATGGAATAAATTTTTATTTGCACAATAAATTATTTTATATTTAATACATTTTATTTAGGAGTATCTGCAAGTATTGATTAAAAAAACGTTTATTTGGCATCTCTGTATACCAGTACTCGCCTTATTTTGTGCATGATTACACAGAAAAATGATCTAAACTTAAAAAAAACCCATTCATTTCTCTATATCCGGCATAAGATAGACATTCATCGCGGAAATTAAGAGCCTGTATTTTTATTCAGCTCAGCACTCAAAACAACCTTTGTGCTGGCGGTTGTTGTGATTAAATTTCTTGGCTATCAATTGAGACCATCAATGCCCACTCTGCTTGCATCAATGCATCAACTTCAAATCGTTACACACCACCGTAATCATCATCCTCCTATACCATCACCTAATTATTCACTCTCTAACAGTACCGTTCTTGGCCTTTCACTCGTTCTCTCGTTCATACATTCAGTGTACTTAGTTCCCTTTCTCGCCACCCTTATTCCTTATATTCTCTTTCATCCTTCCGCCTTCTTCACTTTTCCCATCCCTTCATCCCCCCCAACCTCCCTCCACTCCTTCCAATTTTTCACTCTCTTCTATTATTCTCCAGACATTCCTCTTTATAACTCAATCCTCTTTGTTCACTCTTTCTGATCCCTCCCCGTTTACCCATTCATTCTCCTCTCTCTCCTCTTATCTCTTCTCTTACCTTGCCTATCCATTTCTTAGTTGACACGGCTAAGATAGACCAGCGTTTTTCAAACGGGGTGCCGCATCTGTTGGTTAGGGTTTCCGCGTAAAACACGACGAAATTAGCTGGTAGTCTGAAAACGGTGATTATTCATCAGGCCTATACTTTTTGGTCTAATACATTTACGAAAATCCAGCGCCAACAAATGAATGCGTCCAAATGTTGCGATGCGCGTACGCACGAATTTACAACTTGTTACATGGTGGCGGTGCCGCGAAATTCTGCTCATCTTTGAAAGTGCGACGCTATCACAAATATTTGGAAACTATTGATCTACCCTCTGATAGCCATTTTAGGTCAATTATGGAGCTTTTACAATCAATCTATTCCTTTCCTCTTATATTTTTCCATTTTCCTCCCTTGTTTCTTTTGTTATCCCATTTCTTTCCGTTTTAGTCTATTCCTTCCTTCACTACCACCAGGATTAATACGAATCTCCACCTAAATTGAGATTTCGCTAAAAGGAGAGTTTATAAAATGAAAAAAATATCGTCATTTCCTCTGATTTCTCGTTATATCATAAAGCTTTATTTTGCGTGATTAACTTGATGATTACACAACAAATTCTCGTCAAATTGACAAATCCCAATAGCCATATGAAGCTTGGGGAAAACATATTCACTATCATATAATCCACTAATGGGGATTTTCAATTGATGACGGCGTTATCTTTGTATTCTAATTGCGCATCCGGTTCCTTAACCTTTTTATGGCTATTTGAGAGGTAAAGAATGTAAATTTCATTTTAGTTATAAGGTGTGCTCGATAATTTTGTTTAGGCTTTCGGTATAACGAACATCTAATTTGTTTGGCCACCCACGCAATTTAACGCTGAAACCTCGGGGTCTCAGATTTAAATTGCGTAGGAGCAATATAGATTTGGAAATAAAAAGCCACGTGATAATTTGGAAATGTTTGGCGGGTCGCATGCCATAATATAGATCTAACGATTTTGTTGAGACTTGAAAGTGGTATGTATTTTAATAAAAAATCTATAATGTCATACATTCGTAATTGTTTCACCTTCTTATATTTAAAGAAATCTCTTTGTTACTCCGTGATTATCTCCTACACGCTTTATCTTCTACTTCCTCACTGCACAATCAAAGTATTAAGAGAGCCAGACTTTTTGAACTGGAGGGCCGTTGTGTTTTAGACTTCTCTTGTAATCGGCGCTCTTTATAACTAACGCATAATGCACTTTATTCTCGCCCCGCCAGTGGCAGATCGACGGAGGACGAACATCCCTCCCTTGGATATCCCCATTACCTTCCATTCGATGCTTTCTTAAACCCTTTCCAAGCCAAATTTCTCGATTCTACGCCTCAGATTAGGTCCGTGATGGCAAGGAAAAGAAAGATTCTGACAGGGGTAGGAATTTTTTAGAATGAAGGGTCGTAGAAAGTAGCGGGTTCAAGAGAGGTAAGGAAAGTTTCTGGGTCCGTCCCTACATCTCTCTCTCTCTCTTTTTCATCCCCAATTTTCTCTTTCCACCCTCCTATTAGGATACCTTCTATCATACCTTTCCACTCTCTCTCCTCTTCCTCTTCATTCTCCTTTTCTCCCTTCCTCGTTTTCAATGACTCAACCGTCGCGACGGTCGACGCGTCGGCGCGATTAAAACAACAACTTTCTCGTTTTTATCCTCCTCTACATTTCACCCCTTCCCGAGCGCAATAATGGAAAGATTGATGCGCCGAAAATGCAAGACCGCGAGGAAAATGAAATCGATTTCCATTCCTCAAAAAGTACGTGCCACGTATAACGCGACTGTCATGTTTATTTGTTTGCTGCTGAATCGTGACGCGGAAAAGAAAATTTATATTCACGAGCCGTTTGGACGTGATGAAAATATAAAGTTTTGAAAGCTTCTTTGTGAGGTGGATTTCCTTTGGTCTGTTGAGAGCAGTTGTCAATCTGTCGGCTTAATCGAAGCCCTTGTTACCATATCCCCCCCCCCATCGACCCACCCTCATAAGGCACTATTCAATACCGCTAAAGTACGCGAAAGAGGTGGCATAAGGTGTTGAGAGTAATTCATGGTTCCAAAGTCCGCACGCAACGGTGTCATAGTGCTGAAATGAAGTCATGCAGTTGAGTGAACCGTTTCGAAAGACATCCTAGTAAAATGCATTCGTTACTCGATTCGTACCCGTAGATAAGCAGAATAACGACTGTAAATTTCTTAAAGTAAAATGTAGTGTACTATTTACGACCGAGTTTAACAAAAATAATGTTACGGAAACGCTTTTTGTCAAATCAGATGTTCAATATGCAGTCAACGTGCCTATTATTGTTGACGTGATTAACCTTTCTCGTTTAAAACTGATTCACACAAACCACGGGCAGGGATACTACGACCCTCGGGTAGGATCCGACCCGCGAGAGGATTTTCTGTCGCCCGCCAGAGCGTTTTAGGCGTCCAGCGAACTGATGACGAAAAAGCGATCTGAGAAACTTAGCGGCTAGAATGTCATATCTGCTACTTAAAATTGCCATTAAAATCATAATCCGCTTAAAAAATTTTATGCCGATTAAAAAAAATTATAATCATTAATTCATTAACGCGATATTTTCTTTATAAAATTCGTATTTGAACTTCTATCTGACGTGGCGAGGCACAACTTCCAATGTTGAGCTACAAAGTAGTATTTAAAACTACTACTTTTCCCCATTACCTAAATTGTTTCCCAATTTTGTTCAGACGTATCATAACGCTCTACACCAGAAGATGATTAAGATATATATGAAGTACATTATATTTCCTAGGCGTGTTTTATCGATTTTTAAATTGTAAATATAAAAAATATAAACTAAATCAATCTATAATGAAACCAATTATTCATTTATGAAATTTCCGTCTTTCATAATATTTTAATATTTTTGTATCCAATCATTTAGTTCCACCTTTCCTTTAATTTTTTTGGCATAATGAGATATCATGTCTTTTCCGGTTAATTTTCATTCTGCGGTCCAAATACTCAACAATAAATAATACGGGCAATTCCTTAAGACGTAAAAATTTCGATTTATCTACTTACGAATCATTTAGAAAGTAGCCTTATTCTGCGGTAATACCATGAATTATAGTTCATGATGCAATGAATTCTATTCATTATTGAAGATAGTTACTTCCCAGATATAACGCACACTAAGTTTTTTATTCATATTATGTTTTTATTTAATTTTTAATGTTCATCACCAAGGTCTCCATTACAACGATTCGTTAACAGAAGATTGTTGTAATCCACCTATCACTCTTAATTTCGTATTTTTTATAAATAAAATGTCTAATACACTTTTTCAAATTAAATACTCAATTATATATAGAGCAGAGATCAAACATAAGTTCCGCCGAACACTTGATTGAGGACTTTTACTTGCTTCAAAAGATTTCGTCCGCCCCTGCAAATGAATTTTCCACCGTGAGAGAGCTCTTGATATTCCGTAAACATACCTCAACTAGCGTTTATATTAAGTCAAAAGAATCGTTCACACAATCCGCTATGAAATTTTTTCTCGTAAAGCTGGTCGTAATTTATTTTAGACCATTTACTACTCTTAAGAAAGATCCTACGAGGCCGTTATAGCAAAGTTGCAAGTCTCATTACTTTTCAAACACCCCTCGTATATTATTCTCATGAACATGGCAAGGTGGAAATGTGGGATACTGAAAGGAGGGGAAATCACTTTATGACGGGGATTGTCAAACTTGCTGCCTCTCCTATCCGCATTTGATACGGGAAGTTGAAGAGCAGCAAGATAGGCTCAATCTAAACAATTTTTCCCATGAGAGCTAAGCGTTGGCCAGCGCTGGGATGGAGAGGATTTCTCTCTATGTATCTGTTGGACCCCTGGGTGACTGATAGGTAGTCACCCAATGAAATACTAAGAGTGTGAGGTTTAAGTAGATTTTTGGCTGTCTTAATAGCGCATATGTTCAAATTTAATTACGCATACCCGGGTCTTTTTTAACTCCATAAAGAGAAGTTAGGGTGTACTACGATCTGCTGAATTTGTTGATCGATCGATAGATATTATGACCCCATATACCGTATGTTATTTAAAAATTTCCTTTCATCTTAGTAACAATCTTGAGATAACCTACTTCGCAGAAAATTCATTCCGGAACTGTTCGATGATTCAGTTTAATTGCCCTCCGCATGTTTAATGATTTTTCGTATATTTTTATGAAATGAGAGAAATTAATTCGCAATATAATTTTATGTATTATGATGCCATCAAACTTGACTGTCCTCAAAGGAAGGCATTTGGAATGATAAGGAGACGTTGAAATAAATGGATCAAAACTTCAATTAGTTAAATGACACATTAATTGAAAACAATTAACTAAAACTGTAGCAATTTAGCCGATTTTATGATGACATTGGAATGGAAGTGCATATCAATTATCGCGGAGCAAATGTGGCATGTTCGGGAATTATTTTACAATTTATGAAATGGGTGCCTGGCATTCCTATACAAATTTGGCAATGTAATCGCTTTAACTTACGTATATCTTTCCTTCAACAGTAATCCGTAGAAATAAGTGGAAAAGTGCGTTATAGCAAACTCATTTCGCAGATTTATATCGACTAAAATATTTATTAAGGCAATGTTTATCGCTCAGTAAAAGTTGACGAATAGACTCCTCTAGTCATAATGATCCATACTATCATTAAATTTGTGTTAATCCTCTATAAAATAATTAGAGATGAATTGATACTTTCTCCATTGATGTATTCCAGATCTACGATAATCCGATATCATTTAACATGTGTATTAGCAAAACTTTGGCATTTCTAATAATTACAGTTGGCCATCAAAACAAAGTGTTATTATAGTCCAATTTCTTATTTATCTTTGGTGCTCTTAAAAGTGAATTTTAGAGATAGCTCTTGCATAAGCTGGTAAAAATTTTCTAAACCGTTTATTTACGTAGGAAAATTTTGTATAATTAACTAATCTTCAAATTATTTCGAAGTATTTCCTCTAATGACAGCATTTTTTTTAATGAACGATAAACGTCAATAATGCACGCAAATAAAAATATATGAGAAAAAAATTATATAACCTATAATATTATGCTTTAAGTCAACGGAAAACATTTCTTGTCTTAATTTCATAGTATCACCAAAGCAACAATATTAATTGAACTAGACGTAATCTCCGGTTGCAAATTACTTTTATGCCAATGTTATAACGCCATCGCTTAAAAAGCGAATTCATATACACAGCAGGTGTTTTTTCCTTCTTCTAAATTCTACACTGAATTAAAAATATATTTCATTCTAATGGATATTAACTGCCGCGAGTATTTTTATCTTGTCATTTCCAGTAATTTGTAAATTAATATTACAAACGGGTGAAAGGTAAAAAATAAAAAATGAATGTAATTAAAATATACACCCAGTTTAAAAATAAACAGATATATTGTATGTATATGCAGCAAAGTTTCAAAGGTTATTCCGCGGGAGATCCTATACCTAGCGCAGACTGGCGGGACCTCTTTACCCGCGGTATAAATACGGACAGGGCCGCTGAGAGCTAGCGCGGGCCGTAAGTTCAAAAAGGGAACGTGACCCCTCGGCAGGCCCAGGACAGCCGACTCCCCCTTCCGCCTTCTCTACGGTATTGGCTCGCAGTATTGTAAACAGAATTTGTCAAATTCCATCCAATTAAAATTTTTTATGAAAATTACATGTAAAATACATGTTGGTACTATATGCATCACATCATAATTAGACTTGGCATAATTCGATTAATTTAGATAAACAGCGAATTTGTAAAAATCAAATATTCGACGAAATTTAATTGCCGTCGATAAGTGTAGGTTTTTCATCACTAAATTTTTGCGAAATTACATATCATGGTTTTTAAATTTGGTTTTCCAAATTAACACCTAAAATGTATTTTAGTACCAAAAAAGCAACGCGTAAAAAAATCGGTACTTCTCATAACAGACGACCATATTTGAATCGGAATTTACTACACTATGCATTGTGAGGTCCCCTGTGATATTTTTAAGTAGCTGTGTATCTTGCGCTGCAACAGAGTACAAAAGTATGAATTACGTGAGAGTAGATCATAGTATGAATGAATACCGATCGGCAAATGATTCTATAGTACTTTAACTAAAAAATTCTCATAAAATTTACATTTATAGGGGCCATACGTAAAATCCATCCTCCGAAGGAGAATTTTCCATCATCATCGTTCTGTTTTTGCGTTTTAGGTATTTTTCTAGATTCCTCCTGATTTTTTTACCAACATCGCAACTTTTTCCTTCATAATATTTACGTATAAATTTGGTTGTATATTATAATAGCGTAACAATAAGTTTGTTATTGAATGGTCGCGATTTCGTAATTGCACGATTCAACGAATAAAATTTAGTTTCTTATCTCTAAAAAATTGGGAGTAAACAATGTTGTCCTTTAGAACTGAACGTACGACGACACTCCGAGTGCTTGTGGGTCCGGAACCAAAGACGGAATTTCCCGAAGGGGAGAAAAATAAGAGCAGTGGGGAGGAGTTTCAGGGTGCTAAGGGGTGATAAAAAAAGCAGTGGTTGGGAAAACCCAAATCCAAATCTGAGAAATGGAAATGGGAAATGGAGAAAACGCCGGCCGTTAGTATTGGTTGCACCCGCGTATTGCGACAAGAAAACCTTATGACAGATCCTAATTCCGGGCCCCTCAGAGGCCCGGGCCCCGGGGTTTTTTCCCCGGTATCCCCACCCTCTCGGTGGCCCTGAATACGAACCTTTATAAAAACGGAGCTTAATACTTTGACCGTGTATATATTCCCCGCCGCATTAAATTGTAAAATTAAAAAAATATTGTCACAGTGATCTGTGCATAAGTACCGGAGGAAAAGTAAGTATTTGATGATATCCATTTTCGATGATGATTTTTATTCACGTTAGGAGTAAAAAAGTTATTAAGAATACCATAAATATTGTCTTTACGCCTAAATGATTGTATGCCACAATATCTCCTAAACTGGGTGTCAGGAAGACTGATTATGTTTGCCTTATCATTAAATTTAGCTAGGTATTGATTAATCCTATATAACGAACAAGGAAGAATAAGTTAATGTCGAAAACATTCGCATGACTAAATTATTATTGAATACGTTTGTATAGTTGGGGGAAGAATTTATAAAATCTCCCATTCTGATTTCCCCATAGCACAATTCAATAATTGGATGTTACGCCAAAGAGTTTTTCCATGATTTATTCACAATCCAAATACTTGTCGAATGCTTATATTAACTGAAGTAGAATTAGTAGAGAAAATGAAAATGCTTTACAAGAATGATAGGTATCAATAGGTAACATCTGCATAGGTTACTTGTCAACAAATACTATAAACGGACACATTACTAACTACAATTACATAGGTCGTAATACACAAGTCGCGAAAACAGTGGATAAAGCAGTTCCCCGCTTGCTGATAATAGCAAAGCCTGCTCAGGATTTTTTAAAAAATAACTTATACATAGCATTCTTAAAATTTATATCTTAACCCTCAAAGAGAGGCGTATTTTGTTTAAAAAACCAACAAAATAGTAGCGAATATGGTATTATTTTATTAGGGGTATACAACCAAGGCACGTGAAGAGTTTTGAAGGGAATGCGAAAAATGATAATTATTAAATTTTTTTTCTTACTTCGTATTTCCTGTATAACTTTAGAAAAATTTACTTTATCCTTTAAGTTTAAATCTCATTTCGAGCGAAAGTTTTCTTCGTGTCTCTTTACTGCGCGTTTATTAACAAGTTTCTCCACCTCCATAGATCCTACAGGATTTTTCATATACTTCCAACCAATGAGCAACTAGACTTTCAGGGTAGCCAATGAGTTTCGTTCGAGTTACAAAAAAAGAAAAAAAAATCCGCAGAAGGGGTTGAGTCTGTTGGTCCAGCGCGCATGCGCACCCATTCGCTGTCCTCCTCACCCTTAAGAATCTCAGTGATTCGAAAGTGCAAGAAGGCGGTTTAAATCTCATTTTGGAAGGAAGGGTGCAAGAGTCTGAGTTCGCTGAATCCTGAGGAGAGCATCCCAGAGGACGCGCCGCCGCTAATGGACTCAAACGGCGGAGCCGACGCAGAAGGACCCTAACGTGGAGTCTGTGTTCTTTGAATCCTGAGGAGAGCATCCCAGAGGACGCGCCGACGCTAATGGACTCAAACGGCGGAGCCGACGCAGAAGGACCCTAACGTGGATCTGTGTTCTTTGAATCCTGAGGAGAGCATCCCAGAGGACGCGCCGACGCTAATGGACTCAAACGGCGGAGCCGACGCAGAAGGACCCTAAAGGTGGAGTCTGTGTTCTTTGAATCCTGAGGAGAGCATCCCAGAGGGCGCGTCGACGCTGATGGACCCAAACGGCGGAGCCGACGCAGAAGGACCCTAAAGGTGGAGTCTGTGTTCTTTGAATCCTGAGGAGAGCATCCCAGAGGGCGCGCCGACGCTGATGGACCCACACGGCGGAGCCGACGCAGAAGGACCTGTTGCTATGGACTGCGGTGCCCACCTAAAGGTAATCGATTCATCTTCTTATTTTATTGCTTCAAATATTTATTAGCTGTGCTTTTTAAATATTTAGGTATTATTTAAACTCATTATAATTTAGTTTCTTTTTTTTGTGCCACCGATTCATATTTGTGGGCAATCATGTACATAGTTAAAAAATTAATTTTCCTTAGAAATGTATTGCCTTTTTGTGAAGTTTGAGTTTAAACAGGAGAAATGCACCAATTAGGGCTATAAAAATAGGAATAATTTCTACGTACATTTGAAATATATTTTAAAGTTGATGTTTTTCTGTTTTTTAATATGAGTTGCACGATAGATAACTAAATTTGGCGAATATAGTGAAGTTGTAGAATATAGAAATAATTACTCAATAATCTTAAATTACATTTTGCGAGTTGCGTGTGAGGACCTTCATCTAATATTTTCAATATATTGTAATTTTTCATTGTAATTTCGATATTTTCTTTGACTGATTTAAGATTAGGAGTTTACGGTTGAGGAGGAATTCTTAACATATGAGTTACGTAGAACTAGAGACTTTATACGCTTATTTACTGATTCATAAACTACGTTCATTGTTATGCGCAATACGCAAACATGCCCTTCCACTTTTTCGGAATAGGAAATTTTCATTTCTAATTTTAAATAAACCTTATAGTGATAAAACATCTTACCTGAGCACTTTTTATCCAATTTTTATTTTATAACTCTTAAAACAATTCTTTATTTATAAATCCTTCGAAAAAACTAAATGATGGCGAAAATTTCGCGACATTTATAATAATCCTTATCTAAAATCTCATAAATCTCGGTAATGGATGGAAATATATCCAAGAGAAAATCGAACCTTGACCCCCCTCCCTCCGTAGAATTTAATATCGAGTACTAAATTTACGTAAACAGTGTGACATATAATGGCGTCTGGTAGATATAGATTGTCTGATAAAATAAAATTTATTACTTTTTGAAGCATTTTGTCTTAAAAATCAACATATAATAGCAAATTATATTTCGGGTTCCGAAGGGTGATCGTCATCTTCATGTGTCTAACATTCTGACTGCAAAGGTTATAACTAGGGTATGGATTTTTAGGGTTAAAGAAGTTCATTGAAATGGTATTTATCGGGATTTAAAATTTTTAAAATTTGCATAGAATGTTGTTTATATAAATTTTTTTTAAATTCGGGATTTATTTGAGCTTTTATGATTCTCGCAAAACAAATCTGTGTGACCAATATTTCTGCTACATTATTACTCTTTTCTGGCATTTAAAATTGGCTAAATGAACGCTCATCATCATAGCTACCTAGAGGCAAGGCTATCTCACAAACCAAGCAAACCAAACGGCAGGCAGTGGTCGCAGAATATTTAGGGCTCCATATTTTATTTTCAGAGATATCTTTTGCAATTTGAATTTTTCGTTTGGTTTACGACAAAAAAACACTTAATAAATAATAATATTAATGATTCTGTATATAGTTACCGCGATCCGTAAGTTTTTTGGTTGGTTTCTTTGTTTGTTGTTTGGGTTGTCTGATGTAATTATAAACGCGCTTGCTATAAAAATGCGAATAATAATTTAGCAATCAGCAATCAAAACCGCGGCCCTATGTTGGAAATTAGACACGCTAACCACCCCTCTACCAGTAACACGAGAAGGAATCTAGATAGAAAATCTAAATTTCGCATAAATGCTATATTCACCTATTTCAGGAAGGTCCAAATTTTATATGCCAATGGCTACTTTCATTACGTAAACTCCATTGCGGGATACTACATTTATTAACATATAAGTTAGAGCAATGCTTCTCAAAAATTTTTTGGCATGTACACTTTGGACAATTTCATCAACTACCTGATACCACCACATGCTTTCGTAAAAGAAAAAATGCCCAGAAAAAATTTCATCAAAATCATCCCGCCAAAGTGGAACACACTGTACAGTAGGGTGGGCCGAAAAAATCGATTTTCACCGGACGGAATTTGGCGTATGCGCAAATGTTGCGTATTGATATGAGTATTATCCATGCAAATTTTTTTTGAAATCGGATAATATTTAACCCTGCCGCCAGAGCACTAAATTTTAAAATTTTACGAAAATTCAGGCTGAATCTAGAAAGAAATGCATGTGGAAACCCAAATACTTCGAGCACAGATATAGTACTATGTGCGAAGAATACCCTGCTCCATCTGCATTAACGTGATGAAATATTATGTGTTTAAAATAAAATGTCTGTTTCTGAGAACGTTTAATAAATATCTAGAATTTGGAGTATAGGCAACCCGCATAGCAGTCGCCACTAACCTGCGATATGGGACAGTGCGCGGAATTTTCCGATTTTGAGACCTCAGACGCTGTAAACTTATCTTTTTTTTAATGGAAATGTCTTCGAAAAGGTTCCAACACTTCTTCCGCAAGAAAAGGGCATAATTACGACCCGATAAATTAAATATTATTTAAAATTACGAGTTCTTTTCAAGAATACTTTCAGCCCTCCGCAGATTTACCGCATTTTAATGAAAAATACGCGAAGGAGAAACTTAAGAATATTTTTTCCACAATTTTGATGTAGAGTTCTCCCTTGAGCAGCTCTTCGCTAGTTTCTATGAGAAACTATATATACTCAGAGACAGACATTTTATTTTAAACATATAATATTTTATCACGTTAATGCGGATGGAGCAAGGTATTCTTCCCACATAGTAGTATATCTGTGCTCGAAGTATTTGGGTTTCCACATGCATTTCTTTCTAGATTCAGCCTGAATTTTCGTAAAATTTTAAACTTTAGTGCTGTGGCGGCAGGGTTAAATATTATCCGATTTCAAAAAAAATTTGCATCGATAATACTCATATCAATACGCAACATTTGCGCATACGCCAAATTCCGTCCGGTGAAAATCGATTTTTTCGGCCCACCCTACTGTACAGTGTGTTCCACTTTGGCGGGATGATTTTGATGAAATTTTTTCTGGGCATTTTTTCTTTTACGAAAGCATGTGGTGGTATCAGGTAGTTGATGAAATTGTCCAAAGTGTACATGCCAAAAAATTTTTGAGAAGCATTGCTCTAACTTATATGTTAATAAATGTAGTATCCCGCAATGGAGTTTACGTAATGAAAGTAGCCATTGGCATATAAAATTTGGACCTTCCTGAAATAGGTGAATATAGCATTTATGCGAAATTTAGATTTTCTATCTAGATTCCTTCTCGTGTTACTGGTAGAGGGGTGGTTAGCGTGTTTAATTCCCAATATAGGGCCGCGGTTTTGATTGTTGATTGCTAAATTATTATTCGCATTTTTATAGCAAGCGCGTTTATAATTACATCAGACAACCCAACCAACAAACAAAGAAACCAACCAAAAAACTTACGGATCGCGGTAACTATATACAGAATCATTAATATTATTATTTATTAAGTGTTTTTTTGTCGTAAACCAAACGAAAAATTCAAATTGCAAAAGATATCTCTGAAAATAAAATATGGAGCCCTAAATATTCTGCGACGACTGCCTGCCGTTTGGTTTGCTTGGTTTGTGAGGTAGCCATGCCTCTAGGTAGCTATGATGATGAGCGTTCATTTAGCCATTTTTAAACGTCAGAAAGGAGTAATAATATAGCAGAAATATTGGTCACGCAGATGTTGTTTTGCGAGAATCATAAAAGCTCAAATAAATCCCGAATTTAAAAAAAATTTATATAAACAATATTGTATGCAAATTTAAAAAATTTTAAATCCTATAAATACCATTTCAATGAACTTCTTTAACCCTAAAAATCCATACCCTAGTTATAACCTTTGCAGTCAGAATGTTAGACACATGAAGATGACGATCACCCTTCGGAACCCGACATATAATTTGCTATTATATGTTGATTTTTAAGACAAAATGCTTCAAAAATAATAAATTTTATTTTATCAGACAATCTATAACCAACAGACGCCATTATATGTCACACTGTTTACGTAAAATTAGTACTCGATATTAAATTCTACGGAGGGAGGGGGGTCAAGGTTCGATTTTCTCTTGGATATATTTCCATCCATTACCGAGATTTATGAGATTTTAGATAAGAATTATTATAAATGTCGCGAAATTTTCGCCATCATTTAGTTTTTTCGAAGGATTTATAAATAAAGAATTGTTTTAAGAGTTATAAAATAAAAATTGGATAAAAAGTGCTCAGGTAAGATGTTTTATCACTATAAGGTTTAATTAAAATTAGAATTGAAAATTTCCTATTCCGAAAAAGTGGAAGGGCATGTTTGCGTATTGCGCATAACAATGAACGTAGTTTATGAATCAGTAAATAAGCGTATAAAGTCTCTAGTTCTACGTAACTCATATGTTAAGAATTCCTCCTCAACCGTAAACTCCTAATCTTAAATCAGTCAAAGAAAATTTTATTTTATTTTGAACATATAATATTTTATCACGTTAATGCGGATGGAGCAAGGTATTCTTCGCACATAGTAGTATATCTGTGCTCGAAGTATTTGGGTTTCCACATGCATTTCTTTCTAGATTCAGCCTGAATTTTCGTAAAATTTTAAACTTTAGTGCTCTGGCGGCAGGGTTAAATATTATCCGATTTCAAAAAAAATTTGCATCGATAATACTGATATCAATACGCAACATTTGCGCATACGCCAAATTCCGTCCGGTGAAAATCGATTTTTTCGACCCACCCTACTTTACAGTTACCAAATTGCACACACTGTTCAGTTACCAAATAGCTTTATTTAAGCAATTAAGTGAAAGTCTAAGTATTTGGGTGATTGTGGTATATGAGGCAACTATGGTAATACCAAGATATTACTGCATTTATTTTGAAGGAATATTTTCCTTCCACTTATTTATGTGAATCAATATTGTTTAATATGAACCTTATTAATTCGAAAACCAGAAATGAACATCTTAAAGATTGTTTACGCCCCTCGGTTTCCAGTTACAAGCATAATTACCAATCACTGGCTGAAGATATGCAGTGTAAACGCGACTATTATCGTTTAAATAATGAATAAATTTAGCAATAATTTCTTTTGTCAATTCTCATAAATGGTGTATAATAAATACTTTTTTACGATTATTTTCCGTTTAACTTATAGTTCAAATACCCTAATATATATGTTAAAAAATGCAGTAGACCGCAAGTGAGCTTACAGAACGAAAGTAGCCATTGGCATATAAACGTCTGGGACCTCCTGCCCTAACGCACACGTTTCATAAGTTTCTACAATGGACGATACCATATTAGTATTAATTCCAGTTTTTAGAATTCTGAAGCTATTTTAAGGTTATTTACATAATTTAGTTAAATTTGGATTCTTTATATACCGTATGTGTGTCCTAGCAAGAGTTTATTTATTCTCTTTTACCCAGAGAGGTAGCGAAACATTTGTCCCTTACAGATGGAGCCACTTGACTCGCGGTCTTAAAATGTTTCAGTAATGCGCTATTTTCTTCTATTTGACGAATGCGAGTTGTTAATTTATGAAAGCTGCCGCGGAATACAACATGAAACATAATATTCTCTTCTAAGTAAACGGAAAATATTTACAGTCAGTTATTGAAATTCAAATCTAAACACACCTCACGTATTATATTTACTATTTTATTTTTAAATTTACTCTGAAATTTTGATAATAGTAATTTTTTAGTACGTCATATAATCATTTCCTTAATACTTTGATTTCTCCGAGTTGTTATTTCTGAAAGTCACTAGAAAAACCTCAGTTCTATCTAGTAACATGTTTCTCTGTTAATATGATAGCATAAAATATACATGTAAAAAATAACGTAGTCCTTTGAGCGATAAATTGGAATTACTTTCGTCAAAGCTTCGTTCAAGTTAAAATGTTATTCGTTTCCTTTTGGAAATGTACATTTATAATTTTTCCGTTTATTATCTTTTGCACAATTCTAATATTCGTTAATATTTTAAAATTATATGTATGCGTAAGAATTTATAGGATTTAATTAAGCAAGGAAAAATTCTAAAGAATAAAGCTTGCAAATATTTCCGTCGAAGTTAGTTTATTTGAAGTAATAAAAATTTTGTCGTGTACTCAAGGATATTTTGTAGATAATGCTCAAGCTTTTGCATCGGAAATGCCTAATCTTCTTCGTCCTCTCATAGTATTGAAATAGTAGAAATAATAACAAAGTACTTCGAGCAACGGCCAAAAATATTTTAGAAAATAGGGCACGTCAAACGAGTTCATGTTTAAATTATCTTCTGAGACCCTAACTCAGGGGTGCCCATTAGGTCAACCTTTAGGAAGACTGGAGTCGCCCGCGCAGGCAGCGAGCTGCTAAAAAAATTAAAAACTGAATTTATGTTATATTTTTCTGTGCGTTTTATAAAAAGAATATAATTTTGAAAGGGTTTCAAACATTTTTAATTTATGCTTTTTAGTGAAATGAATTTTTAATTATGACATTGAAATAAAATTGTCCTGTAATAATTTGCAACAAATATTACTTATCAACAATGAAATTAATATTGTAGTTAATATTGTTATAAAACTTTTATATGGAAATTTTTTAATGGTACCAATTTGCCAAACTATGATTTTATGCTATGCTTTATGCACATCTTTCAAAATGCTTTTTCCAGAACGGAACTAAGTCATTATTTAGCCTTGAAATGATTAAAATATTTCTGGAATTTTAAAATAGCAGATGAGACTATTAACACAATGTAAAACTTTAACTGGAAGTGCTCAGTCTACCTGTAAATTATTAATTGAAATCAAGTTTTAATATAATTTAAAATTTCACTCTCGTGCACACCATAAAATTTATGAATTTGGCTACCAAAAATACGTATTCATCTTATGTTAAAAAATTTTCCATTAATTCTGCATGTGAATTCTTATTAATTTATACTCAACAATTGTTTTAACAATTCACTGAAAATGTACGTTGAAAGGTCATTGAAATTCAACATTTTAATAAAACGCATAAGAATTTACCATTGTGGATCTAAAGCTGACACAAGATGCAATGCTCATCTTAGTAATGACGTATATCTACTCACAGGAAATTTCCTCTACATTTTTATAGCCTATCAGAAAACTGTTAATAAAGTTGTACGTAGATGATATTTAAGAAAAAATTCAAACAATTCCAAAAGTTCATATTATTTAGATTAAATAGAAAGATTTTTTAAAACTGGAATTCATAACAATGTTTATTGCACACACAACAAATTTGATCGGAGAATTTGTTGGTGTCAGCCGTGAAACAACTATATTTGTCGGTAAGAATTTAATTGCTAAGATGTGGAGATCGATTAAATCTTAACTGATTTAGACGTTTGCCTCACTCACCTTCGGTTTCTTTTATCAAACCTTGCGATTGATTTTCCCATAGCTTAACTAAACATTCTTCTCGTTGTTCTTCTGTTTCTTCATTTACACGAAATTTATAATTTACTTTGAAATTTTCTAATCTTACCAGAGGCTTTTTTATTTGAATTTTATCTTCCTGTACTTGAGTTGTTTTTCATTCGTACCAGTTTCTATACTCCCTGTTCTATCCTCTTCATTTCTTGTAGTGTACATTTTGTCTCGTTAATCTCACTAGCCACCTTTAACCCGTTTCATGGATAGCTTTTATTTTCGTGTCTCGAGTTTCTATGAATTAAAATACAATTACGATTTTAAATCAATCTCAATACGGCATTGTTTTTTTCATCATTTAACCTATTAAGATTATAAATTGCGAAATTAAGGCAACTATGCGCCATTTCCTAAATCCCTGAAAAACAGATCGCGTCCAAGTTTTCGTATTTCAAGTTTCGTGGTTCATATGGCTCTTTATCAGCGATAACCACAATTAAGATAATAGTTTATATATTACGCAAAAATGTATGGAAAAATTACGATATTCTGTGGGCTACAATTTTGACGTGCGTATCCGGAATAAAAAAAATCGCGAAATACGTATGATGTCATCATATTTTGTTGTTGTTAGCAATAGAAGCTTACGCCGTTATTGTTTCCACAGCTTCGTCAAACAGTGTTTCATTTTTTTTCTTTCATTTCGTCCAACAATGGAAAAGAGTTAAAAATTTCTCGAAAAGCTACGAAACACGACATCAAAATATTTTTCGTTTAGCTAAAATTTAGTGTTTTTGCGTTAGGACGCCATCGTAAATTTGGATCGCAGTTTCAAAACAATGGCACAATATAGTTCCCTGATTCTCAATTAAAAGCACTAAATCAGTGGTATTATAATATATAAATTATCATTCCCCACAATTAAAAGGTGTATTGTGTTTTTTTTATTAAATATGATATTATTATTATAGTTCTCTATCCTAGGAGAGATCCTTTATTTAAAACAAAACTGTGTTCTCCATTTGTTTATAACCTGAGCAATACTCTTCAATTCTTCGTAACACCATCTTTCTTTTAATTCATCGATAATTTGAATCCTTCCCCTACCTCTTCCTTGTTTTCCTTCTATTTTTCCTGCAATTACTTCCTTTAACAAATAACCTCTTCTCTGTATATGCCCTAACCAATTAGACTTCCTCTGCTCTTTCACATGTAATATTTTTCTTTTTTCATCTACTCTCTGTAGCGCTTCATTTGTTACCCTATCTGCCCAGCTAATCCTTTCCATCCTCCTCCATATCCACATTTCGAAGCTTTCCAAGTATTTCTTGTATACTTTCCGAAGGGTCCATGTTTCTGCTCCATTTAATGCTATACTCCATACGTTGAATTTCATCAGTTTTTTTTTTCAAATTCAATTTCTTTCTGCTCCTCAGCGTAAATCTATTACTGAAAGCAGAATTTGCTATTGCTATTCGTATTCTTATCTCATTTGTGCACTTTGTATCTCGCGATATCATCTTCCTAAATATTTTATTTCTTATATTCAAGCCCTGCTCTCTCTTAGAAATCCTCATTAGGTTTGATTTTTCTTTGTTTATTTACATTCCATATTTTCTTCCAATATTCACTAGTTTGTTTAACATTCTCTATAGTTCCTTTTCTTCTTTAGCAATAACCACCAAATCGTCTGCTTACTTGATGGTTTTAATAATGCGGTTTCCCACTTTAATACCCCAATTGTTTCAAGTGCTTCTTGAGCAAAGCATTCTCATATATATTAAACAGTGTATGTGACAAGCAGCATCGTTGACGAACTCCTAGTGCTATATTTATACTATTTGTGTCACCCTCCTCCGATTGTACTTTAATATTTTGCTCCAATTACAAATTTCTTATTAACCTCCCATTTCTCCAATCAACACCAATCTTTTTCAGTAGCTCGAGTAATTTTTCCGTTTACTCTGTTGAAAGCCTTCTACCAATCAATGAAACACAAGCATATCTCCTCATTAACCTCAACCATACAATCCGAGATAATCCTTCACATTCCAATAGCATCTCTCGTTCCTTTCCTTTTCGTGAATCCAAATTGATCACCTCCTATCGCTACTTCAACTTTATTTTCTATTCTCTTTTTAAAATTCTTGTTACAATCTTTGATGCATGATAAATCAGACTTAGAGTTCTGTAGTCTTTACATTTCTTCGAATTAGGCTTCTTTTTTAACGGGATCATAGATACATCCAGAGTGTCATGTGGCCATTATCCCGTGTTGTAAATTTTGTTAATAAAATTTGTTAATACTCTAATTCCTGTTATCCCCATTAACTTTAGTGTATCAGCGGGAATACTATCGTCTTCGGTGGCCATTCCATTTTTCATGTCTTTTATCGCTTTTTTTTACTTCACTCTAAAGTATTTTAGGCCCCTTCTTATCTTCTTGTATATCCTCTTCTTTCTATAACTTTATATCACATGGTCTATTTTCCTTGTCACACAGTTCCTTGATATATTCTTCCGATACTTTTAACACTTTCTCCTCAGTAACGATTTTTCCTATAGAATTTTGTATTCCTTCTTTACATACTCTTCTATTTACCTTTCGCAGCAATTCCTTTGCCTTCTCGTACATTAAATCATACCTTCCGAGTCTCTTCAATTCCATTATTTCATCACACCTTTTATTTAGCCATTCTTCCTTAGCTTTACCTGTGATCCTCCTTAATTCATTGTTCAACCTACTATCCATTATCTTTCCTCCCTCAGTGTTAACCTTCCATCTTCTTCTCTCTTCCATCTTGTCGGCATTTCTTGGAGGATCCATGATTTCGTAATTTTCTTTTCCATTTTTCCCACGTTGTCTTCCATAACTTCGGTTATACAGATTTTAATCTAATTCTAAAGGAGAGTACTGCGTACATTTCCATCCTAAATTTCAGATAGTTTTTCTTCTAACTTATCACTTACATCTCTCATTATACATTTTATTTTTTCTAAGTCCCATTTTGGTACTCTTTTCCTTATTACCTTTATTTTCTTCAGCTTCGTGTTTATATCTACCACTAATACATTGTGATCAGAATCTATATCTGCTGATGGTATTGTTGTTTCCATGTATACAGCCTTCTTTTATGTTTCTTGAACCATATATTGGTTATAACTACTTCATTCCTGTGGAAAAATTCCACCAGCATTTCTCCTTTCCTATTTCTATTTTCTAAACCATATGATCCTACAATTCTACTTTCCTTCTCTAACTACACCGTTCCAGTCTCCCATTATAATACAATTTACTTTCCTTTTTCCATCTTCTTCAGCAATTTCATTAACCTTCTCATATATTTGTTCGACTTCTTCCTCATCATGATATGTGGTTGGCATGTATACCTGTATAATTGTGATGTCCACAGGTTCTGCCTTTATTTTCACTGCCATCAGCCGATCACTTATCGTCATTATTTTATTTTTCCTATCCCTTCCCATCGTACTTCACTCAGCCCTACGATATCTAATCCATTAGTTTCCATTTCTATTTTAAAGTTCAATTTACCTGCTCTTCTTAGCGTCCTAACATTCCACGTTCCTATCCTAACCCTTTTGTCTTTATTGCTGATGAATCCTCCCGAAACAGTCCCCTCCCGGAGATCCGAATATGGGACTAGTTTAAATCCGGAAAATTTTGCCCCAGGAGAACACATCATGTACATTTGAAGTTTATACATGGGATTAATAGTGTGAAAGTTCCGCGTTGCTTTTCACATCGCAGTACTACAGTCATGAAAATTATTTTGATCGTGTCTGTAGCTATCCATACTAGAACCATCTCAGGTATCATTTAGCTTGTGTTTCTAATTTGGTACTTGTGATTGCTGCTGCCCTTCAACAGTGACTATTCTTCTTCTGTCCCCTAACCTTCGACCTGTCTCACTTGGGTGTTCCTACCAGTCTGACTTGGGTGGCCCTACCAGGAAATACGGCTCCTGCCAGTATAGCTTTCAGGCTCATCGGGGCACTTAAACCTCCCCACCTCGATAAGGTGGCAGTCCTCCGGGGAGGGCTACCACACCATATATGGTGATAAAAAATATTACTTCATCATATATTTATGTAACTGGTGGAAATCCATGGGATTATGTTTTATATGTGTTCCCTATTAAAAAAACATCAATGTTAATGCAATATTTCCATTTAAAACACAGTACTCTTTGCAATGGTAGTTGAGGGTTTTCATTGTTGAAAATGTCTTTTTCCGGTTACAAACAAAATTCTTCGCCAACTCCACATTGATTTGAATTCATGTCTTAAAAAATAATAAATCTCATTCTTTTAGCAATGGAACCTTACAATCCCGAGTTTCTAGCTTAATTTCAACTAATTTTAAAATACAATTAATTATAAAACCTATGCATAGATTTCCATGCTTTTCCTATAGTAACGAAATGGGACAATGTGTTTGAAAATAACTTCTTGAAAATTAAATTTTCGTAATTTTCGATTTTTCTGGTTAGTTACGCCCAATGACTTATCATCCTTCCGAATTTCTGGTCCGTAGCATTTCCAAAAGTACTACAAGATTTATTTAATATAGGATATATACTATGTAAGAAGCAACTATTTATAATGGATGAGTCAAGTGTATATCTATTCATTTTAAATAAAATAATCAATTATGCCCTTAATTTCTATTATCTTATTATTATATGCTACCTATGATTCTTACAAAATTTTAGTTTAGGAACCCCCTATAAAACGATTTCAATTCACTTTTTACGAGGAACGCGATAAAAATTTAAATATTTCTTATATTTTTCGAGTATAACCCGAATTTGGAAAAAAGTTCGGAGGGCATAAATACGAAAAAAATCGGGTGAACCCCGAATAATCCATACCTTAGTTATTAGAAAGGTTACTTAGGGGTGGGGGGAATTGGTGCAGGGTTGAGAGATCTTATTGTTAGCGGGAAAGAGACCCACTCTCATACGCGTGAACCGAGAAGTGTTTTTTGTGAGAGTGAGGGGTAGAGGAAAAGGGGGAGAGGTGAGGTTCAGGGAGCGAGGCATGGAGGGTAAACACGAGGGTGGAATCTCTATGTAAAAGGAGGAAAGACCGAAACGGGCAGATGGAAGAACAGAGACGTTCATGAAAAAGGGTACATCTTTTGTACTGGTGTATATTTTCCATTTGCTTTAGAGCAGCAGTACCTAAACTTTTTTTTATCGCGGGACACTTGAAAGTTGCTGAGGGTCTCGGCTGACCACTTCGTTGTTTTCACCACCACATTTAGACCATTTATCGATTTCCTTTAAAAATGTAACGTTTTAAACCGCGAATTAATTCCTAAGCGCTTACTACTATTCCTATTGATAAACCGACAACTCAGAAACGTTCAGTTTTGTTTTAAATGGTGCTAAATTCCGATAAGGTCTTCTTTCCACACACAGGCTGAACATTGCAATATCGTAACTGAGCGGCGGCGTGTTTTTTCTCTTCATATTGAACGTATAAGTATTTATAAAATATTTTAAAATTTTGATTTATTTTTTGTCTTATTTTTACATATTTTCATTTTTGCCCTATTATAAATATTTTTATACATTCTCAATGGTACTGCACGGACCACACTTTTCGAGCATCTGTTCTAGATCTCTCGAATATTCGAATACTCGAGCGATCAACACTCGATGATTACAATCACTAATATAAATCGGTCCTTAATATTTTATATCTGGAAATGGTTTTCTGGACCATTAGCAGCATTTTCACTAGCACTAGCGCTGTGTTTTGGGGTTATTTTTGTCATTTAGGGTTTAATAAGTTAAAAATATTTAAGAAAGAATGAGGGGGTTGTGTTAAATGTTGACAAATGTGTTGACAGTTGTACTACGGTAATCCAAGAAGGAACGTTTTGCTGTTTGATTATCAGATTTTAAGGCAAAATTCTAAATGGTATTTTTATTTAATTAACCCTAAATCAATTTACACGAAAATTTTTACACTCTAACACCATCGACTAAATATTCTCTGAAAACAGCTGAAGCGCACTGTTATGATAGGTGAGGTGAGTTAATGTCTATGTTACAAATTTAAACGTACATTATATAGTATGCTGCTTCAGTCGAGCAGCAATCTTTCTCTCTCAGTTACAGTGCAATCGTCATTTTATTCGTTCGTCTGCTCCCTTCAAATGGCGACGGATTTTTTTTACCACTTGGAGCAAAACGACGGTTGATGCAAACAACGGTTATCGATGGTGACGGTAATCGAGGTCCTACTGTATTCGTTAGTATAGGTCATTGTGAGAGTCAAACTGCTGCAACGCTCGCTGCTCGTCGAATCTCTAAATGGAGAATATTCTCTGACTTTCATCAATAATGGTGTAATCATAACTTTATGTGCATTAAGGCATGTGTGAGACCGAGGTGAAAAACTACAATGTTGGGGAATCGTTGCCGAATCTTCCAATTGCCGGACGGATATTCTACCAAATAAAAATTGATACCCGATGAAAAGCAATTCTTTCAACGAATCTATTTCGATAGCATTGGTCAAAGTATGAATTTTACTTCTTTCACGGAGTACATTTGTATCTGCTAGAAAACGAACATGAAATGTATTATCTTAGTACCAACACACTCCTTGGAAAAAAAATAGCTTCTTCTGTTATGCTTCAAACAAGATTTTTTGTTGTCAGTCACATAACGCCTGTTCTGTCGCTATGAAAATGAAAAATAACTCTTCATAGAGGTAGGAGAAGCTCTCTGTGGGTGACAAAACTTCACAAGAGCACTTGAATTCCAAAAGTAGGAGATTTTACTTCTTTCAGGGGGACATTGGTATCTGCTAAAATCGACGGAAGAAGCCTTTACTTTGTGGAACTCCATCATGAATAAAATGAGAAATATGACCTGGTATAAGTGTAATAAAGGGAACTAATATCAAGTCGTCCTTCTAATTTTGTTCTTGGTATCTGACATTCAACGAACATGCAACGTATAAGCCTTGTACCAATACAAGTCTTGGAAAACAAACAAGATCATTTTGTTATGCTTCAAAGAGGATTTTTATAGACAGTCACAGAACGCATGGTCTACTCATCGGAAGGTGAAATTTAACACTTATCGAGAGTTGAGCATGCGTCTTGTGGATGGCTAAGCTTTACCTGATTTGCACCTAATTTCTAAAATATTAGAATTTACTTCTTCATCAGTGAACATTGGAATCTGCTTTAAAACTAACATACCTCTATGTGGGAGGCAAAGCTTCACCAGATTTGCACCTGAATTCTAAAAGTAGGACATTTTGCTTCTTTCACAAGGAACATTGGTATCTGCTATTAAAAGAACATGAAATGTATTAGTTTGGTACCAATACACTCCTTGGAAAACAAACCAGTTCTTTTCGTTCTGCTTCAAACAAGAATTTTATTGTCAGTCACGGGAAGCTTTCCCTTTACTTTTGAAGGTGATAAATAACACTTCAAACGCCTAGGGAGTGCTATCTGTGGGGGGCAAATCTTCACCAGATTCGCACCTGAATTCTAAAAGTAGAATATTTTCCTTCTTTAACGGAGAACATTGGTATCTGCTAGTAAACGACCATTAATTGTATTAGCTTGGTACCAATACACTCCTTGGATAACAAATCTGCAACTTTTAGTATTCTTCATTTATTTTATATTTCTTCCATCGGAATTTTCTGTAATCCATAGAAGACATAAGAGCTCGGTATCAAGTTTTGAATTTCCTTTTACTTTCTTGGGAAAGATGGTCGAACGCGCGTATACTCAATGCTTTACCAGAGACCATTTTCTCCTGTTTTAGTGAATATGCTGCTACAGTACTTCAACAGAACATCTGTAAACGAATAAGTTTCCTTAGATTTCATGTGGGGAAATGTTCGATAAATCAAGACAAATCAGGTTGAATTTACAAGATGGTATCATTGCTTATGTAGATTATAATGCAACTACACCAACTCCGTATCAAATGTCTGAAGAATTAGATTCTTTTGAATTCGTGGGTTGCTTTGTTTTAATGGTATAAGGGAAAAAGAAGGCTTTCATGCCGTTGTCAATGCATTTTTTAGAGGCCAGAATCACATCAGTAGCTTGGCTGAGCTCATGTAACTCGATTTGAATTGAAATAAATTATATGAATTATTTAACAGTAAACTTATGGGAACGTCGCCAAATCGGTGGATTGTATCACGACGATAAATTTACTTGTATGTACATGGATGACTGTAGTCCTTAATAGGAAACGGTAAGAAAATATTACGACGGATACCATTCTAATCCCGAAAGACACAACAGATTTGTAAAAAGACATTAAAATAGTATTTCCCTTTAGCTCTGATGTAGAACAATCGTCATGTGGTATAAGTTTATATATAGTAAAGATTGGTCCCCGAATAAGACGAATTGCTGCTATGTTCTCTCCCAGGCGAATTATTTTCCTGAGTAAAATGCCATCCAGTTAGAATAAATGATAAAACTTTTCTGATGGATGACTTTTAGTTCATGGAAAACACAGAAGCACTTTACAAATATTTAAATTTTCTTATTATTTAACTAGAATTTAATTTCATTGTTATTTTTCCATCACGGGAACGGTCTATTAACGGCTATATTAGATTCGTGGCTATTAAAGGTCGGTTTTCGTAAATTACATATTCCTGATGCGTTCTCTATTCACCAATATTCAAAAGTAAACTTCATTTCACTGGTTTTATTGACATTCAGCAGGAGAAGATGTAAGACTGCTTCTCTGGATGCCACTGCACTCCATGGAGAAACACAGCGCGGTACAAGATATATTAAATTTGTATTTTCTTTTAGTTTTTCTAGACCAGGATGGCCCAAACGTTTATATGCCAAGGGTTATTTTCATTCTTTAAACTCTCTTGCGGGCTACCACATTTATTAACATATACATTAGGGCAGCGCATTTTTGGCATGTACTGATTGGATAATTTCATCAAATACCACCACATGCTTTTTTAAAAGAGGCATTGCCCAAGAAATGACATCAAAATCATCGCGCCAAAGTGGAAAATGTATACTTACTCTGTACAGTTACCAAATATCTTTATTTAAGCAATTTAATGTAAGTGAAAGTCTAAGTATTGGGATGATTGTGGTATACGAGATAACTAAGGTATTACCAATATATTACTGGTACCACTTTGGGTATTGGTACTACACTTTGGATACCACTGCATTAGGGTACTGTAACTAAAGTTAAACGGAAAATAACCTTAAAGAAAGCATTTATTATAGAGTAAAACCTGCGAGAGGCGGAACCTCACGGGACTGGCATATTTTCCGGCTTTAGCAGGTTTTCCTTCTTAGACTGGTTAAAAGAAATTAACACGGATTTGTATTATTAATAGAATTTACGTAGAATATGGATGTTTTCGTGGGTCTCAAATGAAGGAAAAGCCTTAACACTGAAATAGCATTTCATACTAATAATAAATGAGAACTTATACGAAAGTATAAGAGTACAAAAGTAAATTTATTAGAAGTTAATAATTTCCCCTTTAAAATGCCATAATCTTTTAGACTAGAAAAAATAAAACCTATACAGTTACAAAAATACAAAAAGAGATTACTTAAAAGCCAAAAATATACAATAAAAATACAAATTATCGTAAAAACTTATTCAAAGAAGCTGTCCTATTTCAGTTGTTTTGTTTTTATCTGGGATTTCCTCAAACAATTAAAAGAAAACCTTACTACCTTGTCATAATACTAATTTTCACCCTTCATTTTAGCATAGTGTTTTAAAGCATTAATATAATCTAAAACTTGTTATGTTTTTGGTACTTCAACTTCTTCACAATCCTTCTCGCTCTGTATATTGTCTGATTTGCGAACAGTGTCATTGCTCTGAGATTCTACCACAGTCTGTAAGTCAATTTCATCAATTTCTGTGACATCACTTTCTTCAATATTACAAAACTTTTTGCATTCACATCAATACCCTCATCTTCATACATCTCATCAATCAAATTTTGAATTTCAGAGTAATCATTATTACGATCAACTTCATCACATTCAATGGCATCATCAAAAATAAAGCCACAGTTTCTAAAACACTTTCTTACGCATGCTTCCTCTACACATTTCACTGAACGGCTGAGAAATGTGACTGCAACTAACATAACAATTTTGATGTTCAAGTTTGAAATTGAAAATTTTTAAATGGCGCAAGGAGAGGGTCCAATGATCACAGTACACGAAGGAGCTCTTGGAAACACACACTTCGGGTTTCAAAAAAATTCATGGAAAATCACAAACATGGTGATTTCTCAAAGACACCAATGAAAACACTTCGGGCTTCAACTGAGTTCACTCTGCATAAATTTCTCTGACTCCAGTTTTTCTCTCCAAAGATGCATTGGCACTAGCATTTCGGTATTTCCCAGGGGTCCGCATGTCCGGGATTCCACTGCACCATGGAAATCAGGGACAATAAACTCCGTGAACTAATCCTTTTGTGCCGATAATAACATAAGTGGAAATTCCAGCTGATTGGAAAGCATAATGACTGATTCCCATGCCACAGCGACACCCTATGTCTAGGGACCATAACTTCTCAGTAGAGATTAAATATGTTTCAGTCTTCTCCCCCAAGCCTCATTTTTACATTTTTCTATAGGCAATTTTATTATTTTAATTTCAACAAATACCAACACATGCGCCGACCGGGTTAGACTGGCAGGCAGTGCGCCTGCCATCTAACATAAAGGTCGCGGGTTCGAATCCCGCTTCGGGCATGGATGTTGTGATGTATGTGGATTTTCTCTAAGAGAATTTGACGGTGCAAAATAACCTTAGCTGTTGACGCGCCTAAAATCCTAATTACTACTACTACCAACACATGCTTCTGTAAAAGAGACATTGCCCAAAAAATGACATCGAAATCATCCCGCTAAAGTGAAAAATGTACACTTACTCTGTACAGTTACCAAATATCTTTATTTAAGCAATTTAATGTAAGTGAAAGTCTAAGTATTTGTGTGATTGTGGCATGTGAGATAACTAAGGTAATACCAATATATTACTGGTACCACTTTCAGATCCTTTTCGTACCACTTTGGGTATAGGTACTACACTTTGAATACCACTGCATTAGGGTATTGTAACTAAAGTTAAACGGAAAATAACCGTAAAAAAGTATTTATCATACATCATTTATGAAAATCGACAAAAGAAATTATTTCTAAATTTATACTTTATTTAAGCGATTATAGGCGCGTTTAAACTGAATACACATATTCAGCCAGTGATTGGTAATTAAGCTTGTAACTCGAAACCGAGAGGCGTAAACAATCTTTAAGGTGTTCATTAGTGAGTGCATTTCTGGTTTTCGAATTAATTAGGTTCAAATAAAAAAATATTGATTCACATACATAAGGGGATGAAAATATGCTGTCAAAATAAATGCAAGTTTTTATATTTGAAAAGTTTTTGGAAGAAGCAAGTTTCCATATATTTGAATGGTTGAATCTTGATCGAATCTTCGTAAAGGGTGGCCAGTCACCGGCGGGCAACCTAATGGGCACCCTTGATCTAGACCAGGTGTCTCAAACTCGCGGCCTGCGGGCCGCATGAGGCCCGCGCGATGCATTTATGCGGCCCGCGAAGTAATTTACTTTATACTACGCGACCCGAACTCAAATCTATTTCTTATCAAATATTTTACGCAGATATTTCTAAATAATCTAAGAAGTGTATTAAATCATTGCAATTTATAACAGCCTGCACGGTTGAGTTACTGAAGAATATTTATCCCACTGCCAGCGAGTTTCTTGCGTATCAGAAGGACAACCGTCGACGCCAAATCTAGCATTTTTGTAATGACTGCTTGTAAGATGCGTAATAGAGCAATTCCTCTCTCGTGGAAAGGGAGATTGACTATAATACAAAGAATACGAAAAGGTGTGAAGATTTGGAAAGTAATGAATGCGGCCCGCGGATTGCCAGGGAGCCGTCATGCGGCCCGCACACCGATATGAGTTTGAGGCCCCTGATCTAGACGAATTGTCGAATGGTTCACTCTTATATAGTATGATTGGATTGGCCACTATTTGTCCTCGCGTGCTTCTACGTTCACCAATGGTCCGTGTAAGGCAAAACGCTGCTAAACCTCCTCCTACTCAATTCTCCAGAAGGGAAAAAGTTTTTGCTTTCTTGGGTTACAGTGACTTCGAGCTGTAAAATATGGTATAATTTCATAGCTGGATGTCATTGTGATCCAGGGGAGACACACCAGCTCATCCTTATATATGTTATATTTCAATTTTCCTCTGATTCCACTTGCAGCAGCAATGGTAGGATTTACCATTATATCTAATTGGGGAAATCTGTTTGTAATAACGAAATTATTATTATTTAAAACTCTTTAAATGTATCAAATGGAATGACGTACGGTGAATGCAGATTTAATTTTATCCGACTTTTCTATGATTATATGCTAATTGAAATCAAGGAACAACTTGTTTTCTGCGTGATATTATAATAATCCTTATTAAATGTACTAATCTATCAGCTACCACCAATGTGAATAATGACGGCTCCTGCAGACAAGCCTATGGCTTCACATGATCATACTGGTTACATTTCCTACTCTCTTTTTCCTTCATATTCTTTGTTTCTTGTTGATTGAATCTTTTATTTGTATGCATCTGATTTAAGAAATAAACCTGCTTAAAATATCAAGAAATTATTATAATTATTACTGTTGTAAAAAAAATTATCTAATAAAATTGTACTCTCTGGAAAAAATTGAAATTAATCACGTCATTAAAACAATAGGATTACTGTTCTGAACGATTTTATGTTCTCCAACCATTCCTCTCTCTTGTGCATCTCATTATTTCGTCTTTCTCGGCCAATTAACTACTTTGTGTCCTTTTTGTGCAGTGTTATTTTTCAACGCATATTTCTCTCCTTCTGATATTAATTAACCTTTTCCATTGTCTTCTCTCCCATTACTTCCACCTTCCCTTCTCTTGCAGCTATGTACGTACATATATTGAAATTGCGTAACGAAATAATTGCCTGAGGATGCAATAGCCGCTTCTATAATAAATTACTTAAAAAGGGTTTTAAAAAATAACTTTTATATTATGTATTAAAACAATAAATTTTTATTTATTTATTGCTTGTGGGTTTGGCTGGTAAGGAGGAGCAAAATTTACAACAATTTCAGTGGATTAAATTCCTTCTTGCTCAACAATGTTGATTTACCAAACGTTATTAAGAACCTTTGTAAAAGTTATATGGCACCTTACAGGTTTTATTATCTTGCGCCATATAACTTTTACAAAAGCTCTTAATAACGTTTAGTAAATCAACATTGTTGAGCAAGAAGGAATTTATTCTACTGAAATTCTTGTAAATTTCGTTCGTCCATACCAGCCGAACTCACGATCAATAAATAAATAACAATTTATTTTTCCCTTTTTAGTGCATAATAGAAAAGTTATTTTATAAGAAACCTTTTCTTAAGTAATAAATTTTCTCTTTATAGTCTTAACAAGGAAATTTCGCATGCGTTGCTCGTTTGAATATTTTGTATGGTATTAATATCTATTTATTAAAATTGAAGGGTATTCCTGGCAACACTCCATAATGTTTCCACGTGCTGCAATGGTGGCAGAATAAGCGCTTAAATAAAATGCGTTTGTCTGCGGTCCTTGCCGCCCGTGTAACGTAAATGGCTGCTACACCTACTCATCGTCAATTCTCTGGAAAAATAAAATTCTCTTGCTTTTATGGCTACCACAGACAGCCAGCTATACAAGATAATAAAACTTCACTTCCGGATGATTTTGTAATCGATGGGAGGCACACCATCACGATATGAATTATCTTTAATTTTAATTTTGGTTTTGTATTCACGTAGATCATTGGGCCAACGTCTGACGTTCATACGAATTTTCTGAGCGTGTGGCCATTAGTTTCCGTGTAAGAGAAAGAAACAGAAAAATTCCTAGATTTCACTTAAATCTGTGTTCTAAAAAATGAAGGTATGACTAAGATTTTCTGCTGGGTAACGTAAATTATTCATGGACAAAAATACCTTGTTTTCAAATATTCTAAATTTCACTTTTCCTTTGCTTTTATGTAGATCAATAATGGCAGTATATTCGTATATACAAAGTGCACCATTCCGCAACGTTACTCAAGATAAAATGCTCCTCTAGTCACATCGCATCAATTTTCTGGATGAAGTATAAACCCTACCTTCGCAGAACGCATTGAAATCTAGTTGTGGGCCTAGGAAAAATTTCTTTGGGCTTCAAACACAGTAATTAAAAATCAAGAGTGACACCAGCTGCGTATAATATTTCTTCTAAAAGAAATTTCCTGTGTGTTCGTGGAGATCAGTACTCACTTGACTGTCACGTAAACTAGTCGTGAAATCAGACAAGCAATGGAAGCTACCTCTGAGAGAAAATTTTTCATAGGATGCTTTGGTTTTGACCAATACACAAATCCCTTAAGCGTTTCTAAGAAAAACATCAAGAGTAAAACCAGCTGCACATAAAATTCCGTCTAAATGATATTTGCATTATGTTCAAGGAGAACCGAGTTCAACTGATTTGCACCTAAATGAATCGAGTAATCCGGCAAGCATTGCTGCAGCTTCTTCTATATATCTGAGGGAAGAAATATTTTTCTATGTAAAATTTTTGTCTTTGGACATTGATATAACATGGTAATAGCGAAAAGGAATAACTAACCGGATTTCCCATCCAAGGAATAGACAGGGAATGGGTTAAGATATCAATGAAGTTTTTCAGAGAGCTTATCCTTTAGTTTCAAATACTCCATCGCACGAAACATACTTATTGGTGATACATTTTCCTAACTTGTTGAACTTACTAATAAGAGAAGAGGGTATTGGGGCTTGTTTATTATCACACATTTAATAATAATCTGGGGAAATATTTGATATTACCATAATAAAATCCGCTTCAGCTTCAAGCTGATTTATATATTTATTTTTCATGTACCGAAATCGCACAAATATGTTGTACAAAAGGGTTATAAGCATTTAATTGCATTCTCTGACAAAGTTGGGTATTCAATTTTAATTGGGAACCAAAAGTCATTCAAAGTCAAATTTTCAAATTGAGTTTTTATAACGGACTCATTTTCTATGTCAATTAAAAGCTCTTTTTCATTGGCAAGAAAATTTTCGTTTTCATTCTTGCTTCATTAAATGGATTTCGCAATTGTATAAAATGCGCATAATTGAACCACTGGTGTCTGTGTAAGGAAAAAGGTAGCTACACCTTCTCCTCTCTGGAAGAAGCACATTCTGTTGGTTTCATAGGTAATACAAACACACAGAGAAGGTGATAAAACTTCTATTCTGGATATTTTTGTAACCTATAGAGGAGGCATCAAATCGTTATGAAATACATTAAATTAAAATTGTTTTCACGTAAAAGAGCGGTCACACTGCTCTGACGTATATGAATATCCAGAGCGTGTTCATTAATTTCCGCGTAGGAAAAACTAAGACGAGATCTCCAGAAATATTTTTTCCCTTTAAAATCTGATGAAGAAACGGAAGAGACGAGGAAAATACTCTGCTCTTTCAGGATAATCAATAATTTCAGATTTAAAGTGAAAATGAAATTGGAAACCTTGCACCACGTACTTGTAGAAGATAGAAAAAAGGATTACTTTAATTCCGGCATGATGGAAGTCCTGGGTTATTTTCTAAAGGAAATTAGGCCTGTGTTAATTAAAACTCCAAAGAAGAAATGTCTCTCGCTTTCGTTGGAATTATTGATACCCAGTAGAAATAGACGATATAATCTTATTTCACTAGGTACCACTAACACCAATGACAGACCCATCAGCTCGAAATGATCTACCTTAAGCTAGAAAATTCTTATGGCTTTGCTTAATAAGAAACCACACGGCCATGATTTTTTGTTTAATGTAATACCTACTAGAATGGTTACTCCTCATCCAACCTCCGAAAGAAGAAAACTCCCTGGATTTCCTGAACAACGCAGACACCCAGTTGGGAAAGAAGATGATCTTTTCTATTCGTAGAACTTTCATCTCGATGTCCGATATGTTAAATTTTAATATTCTTTTGTTTCCAAGTGCAACAATGGTAAAAGGATATGTGCTTACATAGAGTATGTAAATCATCGAACATTGATGCCCGTATAAAGGAAAAGGCTGCTACTACTCCTAATCAATTCTCCGGAAGAAGTAACTTCTACAGCTTTTAATTGATAACGTAGACACCCAGTTAAAGAAGATGATAAAACTTCTCTTCCGCAAGTATTTGTAATCCAGGGAGAATCCACCATAGGTGTTTGAACTACAGGTTTTGTTCTATTATCTTTTGTTTCCACGTACCCCAATGGTCGCCGGGTATGCGCTTATATAATATGCGTATATCTGCAACCGTTTGTGTCCATGTAAGACAAATCGACGGTACACCTCTTCCTCATCAATTTCCTGGAAGAAATACTTCTCTTGCTATTAATATGCACCATAAAAATCCAGTTAGAATATATGATTATACAATAAGCCTGGAGGTGTATGTGATCTCCGGAGGACTCTACATCTTGGTATGAACTACGTGTTTTAATTCTATTATGTTTTGTTTCCGCGTGCACCTATGGCCGGAGGTTATGCGGTTGTATAAGATGCATAAACAGCGACCATTGGTGCCCGTGTAAAGCAGAACGATTCAACTTTTCCTTTTCATCAATTCTCTTGAAGAAAAAAATTCTCTTGCTTTTAATGGGTACAATATACCCCCAGTTACAGAATATGATATAACATCACATATGCAAATCTTTGTAATGCTCGGAAGACCCCCCTTTGGGGTATGAACTACATGTTGTATTTTTATTTTCTTTTTTTCCCACGTACACCAGTGTTGCAGGATATGCGCTTAAATTAAATGCATAATAATGCAAACCCTGGGTTTCGTGTAGGACACAACGCTGCTACGTCGTCAACTCCACGGAAGAAAATATTTCTTTTGCGTAAAATGACCACCATTGACGTGAAGTTTAAAAAATGGTAAATATTCTCTTGAAGAAGAAAATTCCCTTGCTATTAATGGGTAATAGAGGAAGGAAAAGTTTCTGTAATCCAACGAAGACCAACCTTTGTGGTATGAACTACATGTTGTATTTTTATTTTCGTTTGCCCCCACGTGCACCAATAATCGAAGTCTTTATGCTTATATATAATGCGTATAGGTTGATTGCTGGTGACCGCGTGAGGCAGAACACTGTTATGTTCCTCCTCATCAATTCTCCGGAAGACGAAAATGATCTTTATATTAACGGTTAACATAGACACCCGGTTAAAGAATATGAGAAAAAATACTTTCCACAAGTATTTTTAATCCACGGAGAAACTACGATCAAGGAATGAACTGCACGTTGTATGTATTTTAATTTTCTTTTGCTTACATGTGCACCAATTGCCGCCGGGTATGCGCTTATATAAAATGCCTGTAGCTGCAACCCTTGGTGTCATTGTAAGACAAATCGACGGTACACCTCTTCCTCATCAATTTCCTGGAAGAAATGCTTCTCTTGCTATTAATATGCACCATAACAATCTAGTTAGAATATATGATTATGCAATAAGCCTGGAGGTGTATGTGATCTCCGGAAGACTCTACATCTTGGTATGAACTACGTGTTTTAGTTCTATTATGTTTTGTTTCCGCGTGCACCTATGGCCGGAGGTTATGCGGTTGTATAAGATGCATAAACGACGACCATTGGTGCCCGTGTAAAGCAGAACGATTCAACTTTTCCTTTTCATCAATTCTCTTGAAGAAAAAAATTCTCTTGCTTTTAATGGGTACAATATACACCCAGTTACAGAATATGATATAACATCACACATTCAAGTCTTCGTAATCCTCGGAAGACCAACCTTTGTGGTATGAACTCTCTGCTGTAATTTTATTCAACCACTGGTTGCAGGATATGCGCTTAAATTAAATGCATCATAATGCAAACCCTGGGTTGTGTGCTGGGCCGCCGAGAGCCAGATCGGGCCAAGGGGAAAACTACCTTTTGGACCTCCCTCCGTGAAATAATATTCTTTAAATTATAAAACAAAAGGAATAATGACTTGCTGTAACACCACTGAAATCGATATTTTTTTCGTGAGAGAAATAGCTATATATTTACATTTTTCCGTTTACTCTATCGAAAGCCTTCTACCAATCAATGAAACACAAGCATATCTCCTCATTATCCTCAACCATACAATCCGAGATAATCCTTCAAATTCCAATAGCATCTCTCGTTCCTTTCCTTTTCGTGAATCCAGATTGATCATCTCCTATCGCTACTTCAACTTTATTTTCTATTCTCTTTTTAAAATTCTTGTTACAATCTTTGATGCATGATAAATCAGACTTAGAGTTCTGTAGTCTTTACATTTCTTCGAATTAGGCTTCTTTTTTAACGGGATCATAGATACATCCAGAGTGTCATGTGGCCATTATCCCGTGTTGTAAATTTTGTTAATAAAATTTGTTAATACTCTAATTCCTGTTATCCCCATTAACTTTAGTGTATCAGCGGGAATACTATCGTCTTCGGTGGCCATTCCATTTTTCATGTCTTTTATCGCTTTTTTTTACTTCACTCTAAAGTATTTTAGGCCCCTTCTTATCTTCTTGTATATCCTCTTCTTTCTATAACTTTATATCACATGGTCTATTTTCCTTGTCACACAGTTCCTTGATATATTCTTCCGATACTTTTAACACTTTCTCCTCAGTAACGATTTTTCCTATAGAATTTTGTATTCCTTCTTTACATACTCTTCTATTTACCTTTCGCAGCAATTCCTTTGCCTTCTCGTACATTAAATCATACCTTCCGAGTCTCTTCAATTCCATTATTTCATCACACCTTTTATTTAGCCATTCTTCCTTAGCTTTACCTGTGATCCTCCTTAATTCATTGTTCAACCTACTATCCATTATCTTTCCTCCCTCAGTGTTAACCTTCCATCTTCTTCTCTCTTCCATCTTGTCGGCATTTCTTGGAGGATCCATGATTTCGTAATTTTCTTTTCCATTTTTCCCACGTTGTCTTCCATAACTTCGGTTATACAGATTTTAATCTAATTCTAAAGGAGAGTACTGCGTACATTTCCATCCTAAATTTCAGATAGTTTTTCTTCTAACTTATCACTTACATCTCTCATTATACATTTTATTTTTTCTAAGTCCCATTTTGGTACTCTTTTTCTTATTACCTTTATTTTCTTCAGCTTCGTGTTTATATCTACCACTAATAGATTGTGATCAGAATCTATATCTGCTGATGGTATTGTTGTTTCCATGTATACAGCCTTCTTTTATGTTTCTTGAACCATATATTGGTTATAACTACTTCATTCCTGTGGAAAAATTCCACCAGCATTTCTCCTTTCATATTTCTATTTTCTAAACCATATGATCCTACAATCCTACTTTCCTTCTCTAACTACACCGTTCCAGTCTCCCATTATAATACAATTTACTTTCCTTTTTCCATCTTCTTCAGCAATTTCATTAACCTTCTCATATATATGTTCGACTTCTTCCTCATCATGATATGTGGTTGGCATGTATACCTGTATAATTGTGATGTCCACAGGTTCTGCCTTTATTTTCACTGCCATCAGCCGATCACTTATCGTCATTATTTTATTTTTCCTATCCCTTCCCATCGTACTTCACTCAGCCCTACGATATCTAATCCATTAGTTTCCATTTCTATTTTAAAGTTCAATTTACCTGCTCTTCTTAGCGTCCTAACATTCCACGTTCCTATCCTAACGCTTTTGTCTTTATTGCTGATGAATCCTCCCGAAACAGTCCCCTCCCGGAGATCCGAATATGGGACTAGTTTAAATCCGGAAAATTTTGCCCCAGGAGAACACATCATGTACATTTGAAGTTTATACATGGGATTAATAGTGTGAAAGTTCCGCGTTGCTTTTCACATCGCAGTACTACAGTCATGAAAATTATTTTGATCGTGTCTGTAGCTATCCATACTAGAACCATCTCAGGTATCATTTAGCTTGTGTTTCTAATTTGGTACTTGTGATTGCTGCTGCCCTTCAACAGTGACTATTCTTCTTCTGTCCCCTAACCTTCGACCTGTCTCACTTGGGTGTTCCTACCAGTCTGACTTGGGTGGCCCTACCAGGAAATACGGCTCCTGCCAGTATAGCTTTCAGGCTCATCGGGGCACTTAAAAATCCCCACCTCGATAAGGTGGCAGTCCTCCGGGGAGGGCTACCACACCATATAAGGTGATAAAAAATATTACTTCATCATATATTTATGTAACTGGTGGAAATCCATGGGATTATGTTTTATATGTGTTCCCTATTAAATAAACATCAATGTTAATACAATATTTCCATTTAAAAGCACAGTACTCTTTGCAATGGTAGTTGAAGGTTTTCATTGTTGAAAATGTCTTTTTCCGGTTACAAACAAAATTCTTCGCCAACTCCACATTGATTTGAATTCATGTCTTAAAAAATAATAAATCTCATTCTTTTAGCAATGGAACCTTACAATCCCGAGTTTCTAGCTTAATTTCAACTAATTTTAAAATGCAATTAATTATAAAACCTATGCATAGATTTCCATGCTTTTCCTATAGTAACGAAATGGGACAATGTGTTTGAAAATAACTTCTTGAAAATTAAATTTTCGTAATTTTCGATTTTTCTGGTTAGTTACGCCCAATGACTTATCATCCTTCCGAATTTCTGGTCCGTAGCATTTCCAAAAGTACTACAAGATTTATTTAATATAGGATATATACTATGTAAGAAGCAACTATTTATAATGGATGGGTCAAGTGTATAACTATTCATTTTAAATAAAATAATCAATTATGCCCTTAATTTCTTTTATCTTATTATTATATGCTACCTATGATTCTTACAAAATTTTAGTTTGGGAACCCCCTATAAAACGATTTCAATTCACTTTTTACGAGGAACGCGATAAAAATTTAAATATTTCTTATATTTTTCGAGTATAACCCGAATTTGGAAAAAAGTTCGGAGGGCTTAAACACGAAAAAAATCGGGTGAACCCCGAATAATCCATACCTTAGTTATTAGAAAGTTTACTTAGGGGTGGGGGGAATTGATGCAGGGTTGGGAGATCTTATTGTTAGCGGGAAAGAGACCCACTCTCATACGCGTGAACCGAGAAGTGTTTTTTGTGAGAGTGAGGGGTAGAGGAAAAGGGGGAGAGGTGAGGTTCAGGGAGCGAGGCATGGAGGGTAAACACGAGGGTGGAATCTCTATGTAAAAGGAGGAAAGACCGAAAGGGGCAGATGGAAGAACAGAGACGTTCATGAAAAAGGGTACATCTTTTGTACTGGTGTATATTTTCCATTTGCTTTAGAGCAGCAGTACCTAAACTTTTTTTTATCGCGGGACACTTGAAAGTTGCTGAGGGTCTCGGCTGACCACTTCGTTGTTTTCACCACCACATTTAGACCATTTATCGATTTCCTTTAAAAATGTAACGTTTTAAACCGCGAATTAATTCCTAAGCGCTTACTACTATTCCTATTGATAAACCGACAACTCAGAAACGTTCAGTTTTGTTTTAAATGGTGCTAAATTCCGATAAGGTCTTCTTTCCACACACAGGCTGAACATTGCAATATCGTAACTGAGCGGCGGCGTGTTTTTTCTCTTCATATTGAACGTATAAGTATTTATAAAATATTTTAAAATTTTGATTTATTTTTTGTCTTATTTTTACATATTTTTATTATTGCCCTATTATAATTATTTTTATATATCCTCAATGGTACTGCACGGACCACACTTTTCGAGCATCTGTTCTAGATCTCTCGAATATTCGAATACTCGAGCGATCAACACTAGCCAAGCTTCATTTTTACATTTTTCTATAGGGAATTTTATTATTTTATTTTCAACAAATACCAACACATGCGCCGACCGGGTTAGACTGGCAGGCAGTGCGCCTGCCATCTAACATAAAGGTCGCGGGTTCGAATCCCGCTTCGGGCATGGATGTTGTGATGTATGTTGATTTTCTCTAAGAGAATTTGACGGTGCAAAATAACCTTAGCTGTTGACGCGCCTAAAATCCTAATTACTACTACTACCAACACATGCTTTTGTAAAAGAGACATTGCCCAAAAAATGACATCGAAATCATCCCGCTAAAG
Source organism: Uropetala carovei (assembly GCA_036926305.1). NCBI lineage: Eukaryota > Metazoa > Arthropoda > Insecta > Odonata > Petaluridae > Uropetala > Uropetala carovei. Next base: position 315,077 of record JAXCHB010000256.1, on the reverse strand, counting down.
TGAAAAATGAACACTTACTCTGTACAGTTACCAAATATCTTTATTTAAGCAATTTAATGTAAGTGAATGTCTAAGTATTTGTGTGATTGTGGCATGTGAGATAACTAAGGTAATACCAATATATTACTGGTACCACTTTCAGATCCTTATCGTACCACTTTGGGCATAGGTACTACACTTTGAATACCACTGCATTAGGGTATTGTAACTAAAGTTAAACGGAAAATAACCGTAAAAAAGTATTTATCATACATCATTTATGAAAATCGACAAAAGAAATTATTGCTTAATTTATACTTTATTTAAGCGATTATAGGCGCGTTTAAACTGAATACACATATTCAGCCAGTGATTGGAAATTAAGCTTGTAACTCGAAACCGAGAGGCATAAACAATCTTTAAGGTGTTCATTAGTGAGTGCATTTCTGGTTTTCGAATTAATTAGGTTCAAATAAAAAAATATTGATTCACTTACATAAGGGGATGAAAATATGTTGTCAAAATAAATGCAAGTTTTTATATTTGAAAAGTTTTTGGAAGAAGCAAGTTTCCATATATTTGAATGGTTGAATCATGATCGAATCTTCATAAAATGTGGCCAGTCACCCGCGGGCAACCTAATGGGCACCCTTGATCTAGACCAGGTGTCTCAAACTCGCGGCCTGCGGGCCGCATGAGGCCCGCGCGATGCATTTATGCGGCCCGCCAAGTAATTTACTTTATACTACGCGTCCCGAACTCAAATCTATTTCTTATCAAATATTTTACGCAGATATTTCTAAATAATCTAAGAAGTGTATTAAATCATTCCAATTCCAAAAATGAAAGTATGACTAAGATTTTCTGCTGGGTAACGTAAATTATTCATGGACAAAAATACCTTGTTTTCAAATATTCTAAATTTCACTTTTCCTTTGCTTTTATGTAGATCAATAATGGCAGTATATTCGTATATACAAAGTGCACCATTCCGCAACGTTACTCAAGATAAAATGCTCCTCTAGTCACATCGCATCAATTTTCTGGATGATGTATAAACCCTATCTTCACAGAACGCATTGAAATCTAGTTGTGGGCCTAGGAAAAATTTCTTTGGGCTTCTAACACAGTAATTAAAAATCAAGAGTGACACCAGCTGCGTATAATATTTCTTCTAAATGAAATTTCCTGTGTGTTCGTGGAGATCAGTACTCACTTGACTGTCACGTAAACTGGCCGTGAAATCAGACAAGCAATGGAAGCTACCTCTGAGAGAAAATTTTTCATAGGATGCTTTGGTTTTGACCAATACACAAATCCCTTAAGCGTTTCTAAGAAAAACATCAAGAGTAAAACCAGCTGCACATAAAATTCCGTCTAAATGATATTTGCATTATGTTCAAGGAGAACCGAGTTCAACTGATTTGCACCTAAATGAATCGAGTAATCCGGCAAGCATTGCTGCAGCTTCTTCTATATATCTGAGGGAAGAAATATTTTTCTATGTAAAATTTTTGTCTTTGGACATTGATATAACATGGTAATAGCGAAAAGGAATAACTAACCGGATTTCCCATCCAAGGAATAGACAGGGAATGGGTTAAGATATCAATGAAGTTTTTCAGAGAGCTTATCCTTTAGTTTCAAATACTCCATCGCACGAAACATACTTATTGGTGATACATTTTCCTAACTTGTTGAACTTACTAATAAGAGAAGAGGGTATTGGGGCTTGTTTATTATCACACATTTAATAATAATCTGGGGAAATATTTGATATTACCATAATAAAATCCGCTTCAGCTTCAAGCTGATTTATATATTTATTTTTCATGTACCGAAATCGCACAAATATGTTGTACAAAAGGGTTATAAGCATTTAATTGCATTCTCTGACAAAGTTGGGTATTCAATTTTAATTGGGAACCAAAAGTCATTCAAAGTCAAATTTTCAAATTGAGTTTTTATAACGGACTCATTTTCTATGTCAATTAAAAGCTCTTTTTCATTGGCAAGAAAATTTTCGTTTTCATTCTTGCTTCATTAAATGGATTTCGCAATTGTATAAAATGCGCATAATTGAACCACTGGTGTCTGTGTAAGGAAAAAGGTAGCTACACCTTCTCCTCTCTGGAAGAAGCACATTCTGTTGGTTTCATAGGTAATACAAACACACAGAGAAGGTGATAAAACTTCTATTCTGGATATTTTTGTAACCTATAGAGGAGGCATCAAATCGTTATGAAATACATTAAATTAAAATTGTTTTCACGTAAAAGAGCGGTCACACTGCTCTGACGTATATGAATATCCAGAGCGTGTTCATTAATTTCCGCGTAGGAAAAACTAAGACGAGATCTCCAGAAATATTTTTTCCCTTTAAAATCTGATGAAGAAACGGAAGAGACGAGGAAAATACTCTGCTCTTTCAGGATAATCAATAATTTCAGATTTAAAGTGAAAATGAAATTGGAAACCTTGCACCACGTACTTGTAGAAGATAGAAAAAAGGATTACTTTAATTCCGGCATGATGGAAGTCCTGGGTTATTTTCTAAAGGAAATTAGGCCTGTGTTAATTAAAACTCCAAAGAAGAAATGTCTCTCGCTTTCGTTGGAATTATTGATACCCAGTAGAAATAGACGATATAATCTTATTTCACTAGGTACCACTAACACCAATGACAGACCCATCAGCTCGAAATGATCTACCTTAAGCTAGAAAATTCTTATGGCTTTGCTTAATAAGAAACCACACGGCCATGATTTTTTGTTTAATGTAATACCTACTAGAATGGTTACTCCTCATCCAACCTCCGAAAGAAGAAAACTCCCTGGATTTCCTGAACAACGCAGACACCCAGTTGGGAAAGAAGATGATCTTTTCTATTCGTAGAACTTTCATCTCGATGTCCGATATGTTAAATTTTAATATTCTTTTGTTTCCAAGTGCAACAATGGTAAAAGGATATGTGCTTACATAGAGTATGTAAATCATCGAACATTGATGCCCGTATAAAGGAAAAGGCTGCTACTACTCCTAATCAATTCTCCGGAAGAAGTAACTTCTACAGCTTTTAATTGATAACGTAGACACCCAGTTAAAGAAGATGATAAAACTTCTCTTCCGCAAGTATTTGTAATCCAGGGAGAATCCACCATAGGTGTTTGAACTACAGGTTTTGTTCTATTATCTTTTGTTTCCACGTACCCCAATGGTCGCCGGGTATGCGCTTATATAATATGCGTATATCTGCAACCGTTTGTGTCCATGTAAGACAAATCGACGGTACACCTCTTCCTCATCAATTTCCTGGAAGAAATACTTCTCTTGCTATTAATATGCACCATAAAAATCCAGTTAGAATATATGATTATACAATAAGCCTGGAGGTGTATGTGATCTCCGGAGGACTCTACATCTTGGTATGAACTACGTGTTTTAATTCTATTATGTTTTGTTTCCGCGTGCACCTATGGCCGGAGGTTATGCGGTTGTATAAGATGCATAAACAGCGACCATTGGTGCCCGTGTAAAGCAGAACGATTCAACTTTTCCTTTTCATCAATTCTCTTGAAGAAAAAAATTCTCTTGCTTTTAATGGGTACAATATACCCCCAGTTACAGAATATGATATAACATCACATATGCAAATCTTTGTAATGCTCGGAAGACCCCCCTTTGGGGTATGAACTACATGTTGTATTTTTATTTTCTTTTTTTCCCACGTACACCAGTGTTGCAGGATATGCGCTTAAATTAAATGCATAATAATGCAAACCCTGGGTTTCGTGTAGGACACAACGCTGCTACGTCGTCAACTCCACGGAAGAAAATATTTCTTTTGCGTAAAATGACCACCATTGACGTGAAGTTTAAAAAATGGTAAATATTCTCTTGAAGAAGAAAATTCCCTTGCTATTAATGGGTAATAGAGGAAGGAAAAGTTTCTGTAATCCAACGAAGACCAAACTTTGTGGTATGAACTACATGTTGTATTTTTATTTTCGTTTGCCCCCACGTGCACCAATAATCGAAGTCTTTATGCTTATATATAATGCGTATAGGTTGATTGCTGGTGACCGCGTGAGGCAGAACACTGTTATGTTCCTCCTCATCAATTCTCCGGAAGACGAAAATGATCTTTATATTAACGGTTAACATAGACACCCGGTTAAAGAATATGAGAAAAAATATTTTCCACAAGTATTTTTAATCCACGGAGAAACTACGATCAAGGAATGAACTGCATGTTGCATGTATTTTAATTTTCTTTTGCTTACATGTGCACCAATGGTCTCCGGGTATGCGCTTATATAAAATGCCTGTAGCTGTAACCCTTGGTGTCCATGTAAAACAAATCGACGGTACACCTCTTCCTCATCAATTTCCTGGAAGAAATGCTTCTCTTGCTATTAATATGCACCATAACAATCTAGTTAGAATATATGATTATGCAATAAGCCTGGAGGTGTATGTGATCTCCGGAGGACTCTACATCTTGGTTTTAAATACGTGTTTTAATGCTTTTATGTTTTCTTTCCGCGTGCACCTATGGCCGGAGGTTATGCGGTTGTATAAGATGCATAAACACCGACCATTGGTGCCCGTGTGAAGCAGAACGATTCAACTTTTCATCAATTCTCTTGAAGAAAAAAATTATGTGACAAGCGGCATCGTTGACGAACTCCTATTGCTATATTTATACTATTTGTGTCACCCTCCTCCGATTGTACTTTAATATTTTGATCCAATTACAAATTTCTTATTAACCTCCCATTTCTCCAATCAACACCAATCTTTTTCAGTAGCTCGAGTAATTTTTCCGTTTACTCTGTTGAAAGCCTTCTACCAATCAATGAAACACAAGCATATCTCCTCATTAACCTCAACCATACAATCCGAGATAATCCTTCACATTCCAATAGCATCTCTCGTTCCTTTCCTTTTCGTGAATCCAAATTGATCATCTCCTATCGCTACTTCAACTTTATTTTCTATTCTCTTTTTAAAATTCTTGTTACAATCTTTGATGCATGATAAATCAGACTTAGAGTTCTGTAGTCTTTACATTTCTTCGAATTAGGCTTCTTTTTTAACGGGATCATAGATACATCCAGAGTGTCAAGTGGCCATTATCCCGTGTTGTAAATTTTGTTAATAAAATTTGTTAATACTCTAATTCCTGTTATCCCCATTAACTTTAGTGTATCAGCGGGAATACTATCGTCTTCGGTGGCCATTCCATTTTTCATGTCTTTTATCGCTTTTTTTTACTTCACTCTAAAGTATTTTAGGCCCCTTCTTATCTTCTTGTATATCCTCTTCTTTCTATAACTTTATATCACATGGTCTATTTTCCTTGTCACACAGTTCCTTGATATATTCTTCCGATACTTTTAACACTTTCTCCTCAGTAACGATTTTTCCTATAGAATTTTGTATTCCTTCTTTACATACTCTTCTATTTACCTTTCGCAGCAATTCCTTTGCCTTCTCGTACATTAAATCATACCTTCCGAGTCTCTTCAATTCCATTATTTCATCACACCTTTTATTTAGCCATTCTTCCTTAGCTTTACCTGTGATCCTCCTTAATTCATTGTTCAACCTACTATCCATTATCTTTCCTCCCTCAGTGTTAACCTTCCATCTTCTTCTCTCTTCCATCTTGTCGGCATTTCTTGGAGGATCCATGATTTCGTAATTTTCTTTTCCATTTTTCCCACGTTGTCTTCCATAACTTCGGTTATACAGATTTTAATCTAATTCTAAAGGAGAGTACTGCGTACATTTCCATCCTAAATTTCAGATAGTTTTTCTTCTAACTTATCACTTACATCTCTCATTATACATTTTATTTTTTCTAAGTCCCATTTTGGTACTCTTTTCCTTATTACCTTTATTTTCTTCAGCTTCGTGTTTATATCTACCACTAATACATTGTGATCAGAATCTATATCTGCTGATGGTATTGTTGTTTCCATGTATACAGCCTTCTTTTATGTTTCTTGAACCATATATTGGTTATAACTACTTCATTCCTGTGGAAAAATTCCACCAGCATTTCTCCTTTCCTATTTCTATTTTCTAAACCATATGATCCTACAATTCTACTTTCCTTCTCTAACTACACCGTTCCAGTCTCCCATTATAATACAATTTACTTTCCTTTTTCCATCTTCTTCAGCAATTTCATTAACCTTCTCATATATTTGTTCGACTTCTTCCTCATCATGATATGTGGTTGGCATGTATACCTGTATAATTGTGATGTCCACAGGTTCTGCCTTTATTTTCACTGCCATCAGCCGATCACTTATCGTCATTATTTTATTTTTCCTATCCCTTCCCATCGTACTTCACTCAGCCCTACGATATCTAATCCATTAGTTTCCATTTCTATTTTAAAGTTCAATTTACCTGCTCTTCTTAGCGTCCTAACATTCCACGTTCCTATCCTAACGCTTTTGTCTTTATTGCTGATGAATCCTCCCGAAACAGTCCCCTCCCGGAGATCCGAATATGGGACTAGTTTAAATCCGGAAAATTTTGCCCCAGGAGAACACATCATGTACATTTGAAGTTTATACATGGGATTAATAGTGTGAAAGTTCCGCGTTGCTTTTCACATCGCAGTACTACAGTCATGAAAATTATTTTGATCGTGTCTGTAGCTATCCATACTAGAACCATCTCAGGTATCATTTAGCTTGTGTTTCTAATTTGGTACTTGTGATTGCTGCTGCCCTTCAACAGTGACTATTCTTCTTCTGTCCCCTAACCTTCGACCTGTCTCACTTGGGTGTTCCTACCAGTCTGACTTGGGTGGCCCTACCAGGAAATACGGCTCCTGCCAGTATAGCTTTCAGGCTCATCGGGGCACTTAAACCTCCCCACCTCGATAAGGTGGCAGTCCTCCGGGGAGGGCTACCACACCATATATGGTGATAAAAAATATTACTTCATCATATATTTATGTAACTGGTGGAAATCCATGGGATTATGTTTTATATGTGTTCCCTATTAAAAAAACATCAATGTTAATGCAATATTTCCATTTAAAACACAGTACTCTTTGCAATGGTAGTTGAGGGTTTTCATTGTTGAAAATGTCTTTTTCCGGTTACAAACAAAATTCTTCGCCAACTCCACATTGATTTGAATTCATGTCTTAAAAAATAATAAATCTCATTCTTTTAGCAATGGAACCTTACAATCCCGAGTTTCTAGCTTAATTTCAACTAATTTTAAAATACAATTAATTATAAAACCTATGCATAGATTTCCATGCTTTTCCTATAGTAACGAAATGGGACAATGTGTTTGAAAATAACTTCTTGAAAATTAAATTTTCGTAATTTTCGATTTTTCTGGTTAGTTACGCCCAATGACTTATCATCCTTCCGAATTTCTGGTCCGTAGCATTTCCAAAAGTACTACAAGATTTATTTAATATAGGATATATACTATGTAAGAAGCAACTATTTATAATGGATGAGTCAAGTGTATATCTATTCATTTTAAATAAAATAATCAATTATGCCCTTAATTTCTATTATCTTATTATTATATGCTACCTATGATTCTTACAAAATTTTAGTTTAGGAACCCCCTATAAAACGATTTCAATTCACTTTTTACGAGGAACGCGATAAAAATTTAAATATTTCTTATATTTTTCGAGTATAACCCGAATTTGGAAAAAAGTTCGGAGGGCATAAATACGAAAAAAATCGGGTGAACCCCGAATAATCCATACCTTAGTTATTAGAAAGGTTACTTAGGGGTGGGGGGAATTGGTGCAGGGTTGAGAGATCTTATTGTTAGCGGGAAAGAGACCCACTCTCATACGCGTGAACCGAGAAGTGTTTTTTGTGAGAGTGAGGGGTAGAGGAAAAGGGGGAGAGGTGAGGTTCAGGGAGCGAGGCATGGAGGGTAAACACGAGGGTGGAATCTCTATGTAAAAGGAGGAAAGACCGAAACGGGCAGATGGAAGAACAGAGACGTTCATGAAAAAGGGTACATCTTTTGTACTGGTGTATATTTTGCATTTGCTTTAGAGCAGCAGTACCTAAACTTTTTTTTATCGCGGGACACTTGAAAGTTGCTGAGGGTCTCGGCTGACCACTTCGTTGTTTTCACCACCACATTTAGACCATTTATCGATTTCCTTTAAAAATGTAACGTTTTAAACCGCGAATTAATTCCTAAGCGCTTACTACTATTCCTATTGATAAACCGACAACTCAGAAACGTTCAGTTTTGTTTTAAATGGTGCTAAATTCCGATAAGGTCTTCTTTCCACACACAGGCTGAACATTGCAATATCGTAACTGAGCGGCGGCGTGTTTTTTCTCTTCATATTGAACGTATAAGTATTTATAAAATATTTTAAAATTTTGATTTATTTTTTGTCTTATTTTTACATATTTTCATTTTTGCCCTATTATAAATATTTTTATACATTCTCAATGGTACTGCACGGACCACACTTTTCGAGCATCTGTTCTAGATCTCTCGAATATTCGAATACTCGAGCGATCAACACTCGATGATTACAATCACTAATATAAATCGGTCCTTAATATTTTATATCTGGAAATGGTTTTCTGGACCATTAGCAGCATTTTCACTAGCACTAGCGCTGTGTTTTGGGGTTATTTTTGTCATTTAGGGTTTAATAAGTTAAAAATATTTAAGAAAGAATGAGGGGGTTGTGTTAAATGTTGACAAATGTGTTGACAGTTGTACTACGGTAATCCAAGAAGGAACGTTTTGCTGTTTGATTATCAGATTTTAAGGCAAAATTCTAAATGGTATTTTTATTTAATTAACCCTAAATCAATTTACACGAAAATTTTTACACTCTAACACCATCGACTAAATATTCTCTGAAAACAGCTGAAGCGCACTGTTATGATAGGTGAGGTGAGTTAATGTCTATGTTACAAATTTAAACGTACATTATATAGTATGCTGCTTCAGTCGAGCAGCAATCTTTCTCTCTCAGTTACAGTGCAATCGTCATTTTATTCGTTCGTCTGCTCCCTTCAAATGGCGACGGATTTTTTTTACCACTTGGAGCAAAACGACGGTTGATGCAAACAACGGTTATCGATGGTGACGGTAATCGAGGTCCTACTGTATTCGTTAGTATAGGTCATTGTGAGAGTCAAACTGCTGCAACGCTCGCTGCTCGTCGAATCTCTAAATGGAGAATATTCTCTGACTTTCATCAATAATGGTGTAATCATAACTTTATGTGCATTAAGGCATGTGTGAGACCGAGGTGAAAAACTACAATGTTGGGGAATCGTTGCCGAATCTTCCAATTGCCGGACGGATATTCTACCAAATAAAAATTGATACCCGATGAAAAGCAATTCTTTCAACGAATCTATTTCGATAGCATTGGTCAAAGTATGAATTTTACTTCTTTCACGGAGTACATTTGTATCTGCTAGAAAACGAACATGAAATGTATTATCTTAGTACCAACACACTCCTTGGAAAAAAAATAGCTTCTTCTGTTATGCTTCAAACAAGATTTTTTGTTGTCAGTCACATAACGCCTGTTCTGTCGCTATGAAAATGAAAAATAACTCTTCATAGAGGTAGGAGAAGCTCTCTGTGGGTGACAAAACTTCACAAGAGCACTTGAATTCCAAAAGTAGGAGATTTTACTTCTTTCAGGGGGACATTGGTATCTGCTAAAATCGACGGAAGAAGCCTTTACTTTGTGGAACTCCATCATGAATAAAATGAGAAATATGACCTGGTATAAGTGTAATAAAGGGAACTAATATCAAGTCGTCCTTCTAATTTTGTTCTTGGTATCTGACATTCAACGAACATGCAACGTATAAGCCTTGTACCAATACAAGTCTTGGAAAACAAACAAGATCATTTTGTTATGCTTCAAAGAGGATTTTTATAGACAGTCACAGAACGCATGGTCTACTCATCGGAAGGTGAAATTTAACACTTATCGAGAGTTGAGCATGCGTCTTGTGGATGGCTAAGCTTTACCTGATTTGCACCTAATTTCTAAAATATTAGAATTTACTTCTTCATCAGTGAACATTGGAATCTGCTTTAAAACTAACATACCTCTATGTGGGAGGCAAAGCTTCACCAGATTTGCACCTGAATTCTAAAAGTAGGACATTTTGCTTCTTTCACAAGGAACATTGGTATCTGCTATTAAAAGAACATGAAATGTATTAGTTTGGTACCAATACACTCCTTGGAAAACAAACCAGTTCTTTTCGTTCTGCTTCAAACAAGAATTTTATTGTCAGTCACGGGAAGCTTTCCCTTTACTTTTGAAGGTGATAAATAACACTTCAAAAGCCTAGGGAGTGCTATCTGTGGGGGGCAAATCTTCACCAGATTCGCACCTGAATTCTAAAAGTAGAATATTTTCCTTCTTTAACGGAGAACATTGGTATCTGCTAGTAAACGACCATTAATTGTATTAGCTTGGTACCAATACACTCCTTGGATAACAAATCTGCAACTTTTAGTATTCTTCATTTATTTTATATTTCTTCCATCGGAATTTTCTGTAATCCATAGAAGACATAAGAGCTCGGTATCAAGTTTTGAATTTCCTTTTACTTTCTTGGGAAAGATGGTCGAACGCGCGTATACTCAATGCTTTACCAGAGACCATTTTCTCCTGTTTTAGTGAATATGCTGCTACAGTACTTCAACAGAACATCTGTAAACGAATAAGTTTCCTTAGATTTCATGTGGGGAAATGTTCGATAAATCAAGACAAATCAGGTTGAATTTACAAGATGGTATCATTGCTTATGTAGATTATAATGCAACTACACCAACTCTGTATCAAATGTCTGAAGAATTAGATTCTTTTGAATTCGTGGGTTGCTTTGTTTTAATGGTATAAGGGAAAAAGAAGGCTTTCATGCCGTTGTCAATGCATTTTTTAGAGGCCAGAATCACATCAGTAGCTTGGCTGAGCTCATGTAACTCGATTTGAATTGAAATAAATTATATGAATTATTTAACAGTAAACTTATGGGAACGTCGCCAAATCGGTGGATTGTATCACGACGATAAATTTACTTGTATGTACATGGATGACTGTAGTCCTTAATAGGAAACGGTAAGAAAATATTACGACGGATACCATTCTAATCCCGAAAGACACAACAGATTTGTAAAAAGACATTAAAATAGTATTTCCCTTTAGCTCTGATGTAGAACAATCGTCATGTGGTATAAGTTTATATATAGTAAAGATTGGTCCCCGAATAAGACGAATTGCTGCTATGTTCTCTCCCAGGCGAATTATTTTCCTGAGTAAAATGCCATCCAGTTAGAATAAATGATAAAACTTTTCTGATGGATGACTTTTAGTTCATGGAAAACACAGAAGCACTTTACAAATATTTAAATTTTCTTATTATTTAACTAGAATTTAATTTCATTGTTATTTTTCCATCACGGGAACGGTCTATTAACGGCTATATTAGATTCGTGGCTATTAAAGGTCGGTTTTCGTAAATTACATATTCCTGATGCGTTCTCTATTCACCAATATTCAAAAGTAAACTTCATTTCACTGGTTTTATTGACATTCAGCAGGAGAAGATGTAAGACTGCTTCTCTGGATGCCACTGCACTCCATGGAGAAACACAGCGCGGTACAAGATATATTAAATTTGTATTTTCTTTTAGTTTTTCTAGACCAGGATGGCCCAAACGTTTATATGCCAAGGGTTATTTTCATTCTTTAAACTCTCTTGCGGGCTACCACATTTATTAACATATACATTAGGGCAGCGCATTTTTGGCATGTACTGATTGGATAATTTCATCAAATACCACCACATGCTTTTTTAAAAGAGGCATTGCCCAAGAAATGACATCAAAATCATCGCGCCAAAGTGGAAAATGTATACTTACTCTGTACAGTTACCAAATATCTTTATTTAAGCAATTTAATGTAAGTGAAAGTCTAAGTATTGGGATGATTGTGGTATACGAGATAACTAAGGTATTACCAATATATTACTGGTACCACTTTGGGTATTGGTACTACACTTTGGATACCACTGCATTAGGGTACTGTAACTAAAGTTAAACGGAAAATAACCTTAAAGAAAGCATTTATTATAGAGTAAAACCTGCGAGAGGCGGAACCTCACGGGACTGGCATATTTTCCGGCTTTAGCAGGTTTTCCTTCTTAGACTGGTTAAAAGAAATTAACACGGATTTGTATTATTAATAGAATTTACGTAGAATATGGATGTTTTCGTGGGTCTCAAATGAAGGAAAAGCCTTAACACTGAAATAGCATTTCATACTAATAATAAATGAGAACTTATACGAAAGTATAAGAGTACAAAAGTAAATTTATTAGAAGTTAATAATTTCCCCTTTAAAATGCCATAATCTTTTAGACTAGAAAAAATAAAACCTATACAGTTACAAAAATACAAAAAGAGATTACTTAAAAGCCAAAAATATACAATAAAAATACAAATTATCGTAAAAACTTATTCAAAGAAGCTGTCCTATTTCAGTTGTTTTGTTTTTATCTGGGATTTCCTCAAACAATTAAAAGAAAACCTTACTACCTTGTCATAATACTAATTTTCACCCTTCATTTTAGCATAGTGTTTTAAAGCATTAATATAATCTAAAACTTGTTATGTTTTTGGTACTTCAACTTCTTCACAATCCTTCTCGCTCTGTATATTGTCTGATTTGCGAACAGTGTCATTGCTCTGAGATTCTACCACAGTCTGTAAGTCAATTTCATCAATTTCTGTGACATCACTTTCTTCAATATTACAAAACTTTTTGCATTCACATCAATACCCTCATCTTCATACATCTCATCAATCAAATTTTGAATTTCAGAGTAATCATTATTACGATCAACTTCATCACATTCAATGGCATCATCAAAAATAAAGCCACAGTTTCTAAAACACTTTCTTACGCATGCTTCCTCTACACATTTCACTGAAAGGCTGAGAAATGTGTCTGCATCTAACATAACAATTTTGATGTTCAAGTTTGAAATTGAAAATTTTTAAATGGCGCAAGGAGAGGGTCCAATGATCACAGTACACGAAGGAGCTCTTGGAAACACACACTTCGGGTTTCAAAAAAATTCATGGAAAATCACAAACATGGTGATTTCTCAAAGACACCAATGAAAACACTTCGGGCTTCAACTGAGTTCACTCTGCATAAATTTCTCTGACTCCAGTTTTTCTCTCCAAAGATGCATTGGCACTAGCATTTCGGTATTTCCCAGGGGTCCGCATGTCCGGGATTCCACTGCACCATGGAAATCAGGGACAATAAACTCCGTGAACTAATCCTTTTGTGCCGATAATAACATAAGTGGAAATTCCAGCTGATTGGAAAGCATAATGACTGATTCCCATGCCACAGCGACACCCTATGTCTAGGGACCATAACTTCTCAGTAGAGATTAAATATGTTTCAGTCTTCTCCCCCAAGCCTCATTTTTACATTTTTCTATAGGCAATTTTATTATTTTAATTTCAACAAATACCAACACATGCGCCGACCGGGTTAGACTGGCAGGCAGTGCGCCTGCCATCTAACATAAAGGTCGCGGGTTCGAATCCCGCTTCGGGCATGGATGTTGTGATGTATGTTGATTTTCTCTAAGAGAATTTGACGGTGCAAAATAACCTTAGCTGTTGACGCGCCTAAAATCCTAATTACTACTACTACCAACACATGCTTTTGTAAAAGAGACATTGCCCAAAAAATGACATCGAAATCATCCCGCTAAAGTGAAAAATGTACACTTACTCTGTACAGTTACCAAATATCTTTATTTAAGCAATTTAATGTAAGTGAAAGTCTAAGTATTTGTGTGATTGTGGCATGTGAGATAACTAAGGTAATACCAATATATTACTGGTACCACTTTCAGATCCTTTTCGTACCACTTTGGGTATAGGTACTACACTTTGAATACCACTGCATTAGGGTATTGTAACTAAAGTTAAACGGAAAATAACCGTAAAAAAGTATTTATCATACATCATTTATGAAAATCGACAAAAGAAATTATTTCTAAATTTATACTTTATTTAAGCGATTATAGGCGCGTTTAAACTGAATACACATATTCAGCCAGTGATTGGTAATTAAGATTGTAACTCGAAACCGAGAGGCGTAAACAATCTTTAAGGTGTTCATTAGTGAGTGCATTTCTGGTTTTCGAATTAATTAGGTTCAAATAAAAAAATATTGATTCACATACATAAGGGGATGAAAATATGCTGTCAAAATAAATGCAAGTTTTTATATTTGAAAAGTTTTTGGAAGAAGCAAGTTTCCATATATTTGAATGGTTGAATCTTGATCGAATCTTCGTAAAGGGTGGCCAGTCACCGGCGGGCAACCTAATGGGCACCCTTGATCTAGACCAGGTGTCTCAAACTCGCGGCCTGCGGGCCGCATGAGGCCCGCGCGATGCATTTATGCGGCCCGCCAAGTAATTCCTCTCTCGTGGAAAGGGAGATTGACTATAATACAAAGAATACGAAAAGGTGTGAAGATTTGGAAAGTAATGAATGCGGCCCGCGGATTGCCAGGGAGCCGTCATGCGGCCCGCACACCGATATGAGTTTGAGGCCCCTGATCTAGACGAATTGTCGAATGGTTCACTCTTATATAGTATGATTGGATTGGCCACTATTTGTCCTCGCGTGCTTCTACGTTCACCAATGGTCCGTGTAAGGCAAAACGCTGCTAAACCTCCTCCTACTCAATTCTCCAGAAGGGAAAAAGTTTTTGCTTTCTTGGGTTACAGTGACTTCGAGCTGTAAAATATGGTATAATTTCATGGCTGGATGTCATTGTGATCCAGGGGAGACACACCAGCTCATCCTTATATATGTTATATTTCAATTTTCCTCTGATTCCACTTGCAGCAGCAATGGTAGGATTTACCATTATATCTAATTGGGGAAATCTGTTTGTAATAACGAAATTATTATTATTTAAAACTCTTTAAATGTATCAAATGGAATGACGTACGGTGAATGCAGATTTAATTTTATCCGACTTTTCTATGATTATATGCGAATTGAAATCAAGGAACAACTTGTTTTCTGCGTGATATTATAATAATCCTTATTAAATGTACTAATCTATCAGCTACCACCAATGTGAATAATGACGGCTCCTGCAGACAAGCCTATGGCTTCACATGATCATACTGGTTACATTTCCTACTCTCTTTTTCCTTCATATTCTTTGTTTCTTGTTGATTGAATCTTTTATTTGTATGCATCTGATTTAAGAAATAAACCTGCTTAAAATATCAAGAAATTATTATAATTATTACTGTTGTAAAAAAAATTATCTAATAAAATTGTACTCTCTGGAAAAAATTGAAATTAATCACGTCATTAAAACAATAGGATTACTGTTCTGAACGATTTTATGTTCTCCAACCATTCCTCTCTCTTGTGCATCTCATTATTTCGTCTTTCTCGGCCAATTAACTACTTTGTGTCCTTTTTGTGCAGTGTTATTTTTCAACGCATATTTCTCTCCTTCTGATATTAATTAACCTTTTCCATTGTCTTCTCTCCCATTACTTCCACCTTCCCTTCTCTTGCAGCTATGTACGTACATATATTGAAATTGCGTAACGAAATAATTGCCTGAGGATGCAATAGCCGCTTCTATAATAAATTACTTAAAAAGGGTTTTAAAAAATAACTTTTATATTATGTATTAAAACAATAAATTTTTATTTATTTATTGCTTGTGGGTTTGGCTGGTAAGGAGGAGCAAAATTTACAACAATTTCAGTGGATTAAATTCCTTCTTGCTCAACAATGTTGATTTACCAAACGTTATTAAGAACCTTTGTAAAAGTTATATGGCACCTTACAGGTTTTATTATCTTGCGCCATATAACTTTTACAAAAGCTCTTAATAACGTTTAGTAAATCAACATTGTTGAGCAAGAAGGAATTTATTCTACTGAAATTCTTGTAAATTTCGTTCGTCCATACCAGCCGAACTCACGATCAATAAATAAATAACAATTTATTTTTCCCTTTTTAGTGCATAATAGAAAAGTTATTTTATAAGAAACCTTTTCTTAAGTAATAAATTTTCTCTTTATAGTCTTAACAAGGAAATTTCGCATGCGTTGCTCGTTTGAATATTTTGTATGGTATTAATATCTATTTATTAAAATTGAAGGGTATTCCTGGCAACACTCCATAATGTTTCCACGTGCTGCAATGGTGGCAGAATAAGCGCTTAAATAAAATGCGTTTGTCTGCGGTCCTTGCCGCCCGTGTAACGTAAATGGCTGCTACACCTACTCATCGTCAATTCTCTGGAAAAATAAAATTCTCTTGCTTTTATGGCTACCACAGACAGCCAGCTATACAAGATAATAAAACTTCACTTCCGGATGATTTTGTAATCGATGGGAGGCACACCATCACGATATGAATTATCTTTAATTTTAATTTTGGTTTTGTATTCACGTAGATCATTGGGCCAACGTCTGACGTTCATACGAATTTTCTGAGCGTGTGGCCATTAGTTTCCGTGTAAGAGAAAGAAACAGAAAAATTCCTAGATTTCACTTAAATCTGTGTTCTAAAAAATGAAGGTATGACTAAGATTTTCTGCTGGGTAACGTAAATTATTCATGGACAAAAATACCTTGTTTTCAAATATTCTAAATTTCACTTTTCCTTTGCTTTTATGTAGATCAATAATGGCAGTATATTCGTATATACAAAGTGCACCATTCCGCAACGTTACTCAAGATAAAATGCTCCTCTAGTCACATCGCATCAATTTTCTGGATGATGTATAAACCCTATCTTCACAGAACGCATTGAAATCTAGTTGTGGGCCTAGGAAAAATTTCTTTGGGCTTCTAACACAGTAATTAAAAATCAAGAGTGACACCAGCTGCGTATAATATTTCTTCTAAATGAAATTTCCTGTGTGTTCGTGGAGATCAGTACTCACTTGACTGTCACGTAAACTGGCCGTGAAATCAGACAAGCAATGGAAGCTACCTCTGAGAGAAAATTTTTCATAGGATGCTTTGGTTTTGACCAATACACAAATCCCTTAAGCGTTTCTAAGAAAAACATCAAGAGTAAATACCAACACATGCGCCGACCGGGTTAGACTGGCAGGCAGTGCGCCTGCCATCTAACATAAAGGTCGCGGGTTCGAATCCCGCTTCGGGCATGGATGTTGTGATGTATGTTGATTTTCTCTAAGAGAATTTGACGGTGCAAAATAACCTTAGCTGTTGACGCGCCTAAAATCCTAATTACTACTACTACCAACACATGCTTTTGTAAAAGAGACATTGCCCAAAAAATGACATCGAAATCATCCCGCTAAAGTGAAAAATGAACACTTACTCTGTACAGTTACCAAATATCTTTATTTAAGCAATTTAATGTAAGTGAATGTCTAAGTATTTGTGTGATTGTGGCATGTGAGATAACTAAGGTAATACCAATATATTACTGGTACCACTTTCAGATCCTTATCGTACCACTTTGGGCATAGGTACTACACTTTGAATACCACTGCATTAGGGTATTGTAACTAAAGTTAAACGGAAAATAACCGTAAAAAAGTATTTATCATACATCATTTATGAAAATCGACAAAAGAAATTATTGCTTAATTTATACTTTATTTAAGCGATTATAGGCGCGTTTAAACTGAATACACATATTCAGCCAGTGATTGGAAATTAAGCTTGTAACTCGAAACCGAGAGGCATAAACAATCTTTAAGGTGTTCATTAGTGAGTGCATTTCTGGTTTTCGAATTAATTAGGTTCAAATAAAAAAATATTGATTCACTTACATAAGGGGATGAAAATATGTTGTCAAAATAAATGCAAGTTTTTATATTTGAAAAGTTTTTGGAAGAAGCAAGTTTCCATATATTTGAATGGTTGAATCATGATCGAATCTTCATAAAATGTGGCCAGTCACCCGCGGGCAACCTAATGGGCACCCTTGATCTAGACCAGGTGTCTCAAACTCGCGGCCTGCGGGCCGCATGAGGCCCGCGCGATGCATTTATGCGGCCCGCCAAGTAATTTACTTTATACTACGCGTCCCGAACTCAAATCTATTTCTTATCAAATATTTTACGCAGATATTTCTAAATAATCTAAGAAGTGTATTAAATCATTCCAATTCCAAAAATGAAAGTATGACTAAGATTTTCTGCTGGGTAACGTAAATTATTCATGGACAAAAATACCTTGTTTTCAAATATTCTAAATTTCACTTTTCCTTTGCTTTTATGTAGATCAATAATGGCAGTATATTCGTATATACAAAGTGCACCATTCCGCAACGTTACTCAAGATAAAATGCTCCTCTAGTCACATCGCATCAATTTTCTGGATGATGTATAAACCCTATCTTCACAGAACGCATTGAAATCTAGTTGTGGGCCTAGGAAAAATTTCTTTGGGCTTCTAACACAGTAATTAAAAATCAAGAGTGACACCAGCTGCGTATAATATTTCTTCTAAATGAAATTTCCTGTGTGTTCGTGGAGATCAGTACTCACTTGACTGTCACGTAAACTGGCCGTGAAATCAGACAAGCAATGGAAGCTACCTCTGAGAGAAAATTTTTCATAGGATGCTTTGGTTTTGACCAATACACAAATCCCTTAAGCGTTTCTAAGAAAAACATCAAGAGTAAAACCAGCTGCACATAAAATTCCGTCTAAATGATATTTGCATTATGTTCAAGGAGAACCGAGTTCAACTGATTTGCACCTAAATGAATCGAGTAATCCGGCAAGCATTGCTGCAGCTTCTTCTATATATCTGAGGGAAGAAATATTTTTCTATGTAAAATTTTTGTCTTTGGACATTGATATAACATGGTAATAGCGAAAAGGAATAACTAACCGGATTTCCCATCCAAGGAATAGACAGGGAATGGGTTAAGATATCAATGAAGTTTTTCAGAGAGCTTATCCTTTAGTTTCAAATACTCCATCGCACGAAACATACTTATTGGTGATACATTTTCCTAACTTGTTGAACTTACTAATAAGAGAAGAGGGTATTGGGGCTTGTTTATTATCACACATTTAATAATAATCTGGGGAAATATTTGATATTACCATAATAAAATCCGCTTCAGCTTCAAGCTGATTTATATATTTATTTTTCATGTACCGAAATCGCACAAATATGTTGTACAAAAGGGTTATAAGCATTTAATTGCATTCTCTGACAAAGTTGGGTATTCAATTTTAATTGGGAACCAAAAGTCATTCAAAGTCAAATTTTCAAATTGAGTTTTTATAACGGACTCATTTTCTATGTCAATTAAAAGCTCTTTTTCATTGGCAAGAAAATTTTCGTTTTCATTCTTGCTTCATTAAATGGATTTCGCAATTGTATAAAATGCGCATAATTGAACCACTGGTGTCTGTGTAAGGAAAAAGGTAGCTACACCTTCTCCTCTCTGGAAGAAGCACATTCTGTTGGTTTCATAGGTAATACAAACACACAGAGAAGGTGATAAAACTTCTATTCTGGATATTTTTGTAACCTATAGAGGAGGCATCAAATCGTTATGAAATACATTAAATTAAAATTGTTTTCACGTAAAAGAGCGGTCACACTGCTCTGACGTATATGAATATCCAGAGCGTGTTCATTAATTTCCGCGTAGGAAAAACTAAGACGAGATCTCCAGAAATATTTTTTCCCTTTAAAATCTGATGAAGAAACGGAAGAGACGAGGAAAATACTCTGCTCTTTCAGGATAATCAATAATTTCAGATTTAAAGTGAAAATGAAATTGGAAACCTTGCACCACGTACTTGTAGAAGATAGAAAAAAGGATTACTTTAATTCCGGCATGATGGAAGTCCTGGGTTATTTTCTAAAGGAAATTAGGCCTGTGTTAATTAAAACTCCAAAGAAGAAATGTCTCTCGCTTTCGTTGGAATTATTGATACCCAGTAGAAATAGACGATATAATCTTATTTCACTAGGTACCACTAACACCAATGACAGACCCATCAGCTCGAAATGATCTACCTTAAGCTAGAAAATTCTTATGGCTTTGCTTAATAAGAAACCACACGGCCATGATTTTTTGTTTAATGTAATACCTACTAGAATGGTTACTCCTCATCCAACCTCCGAAAGAAGAAAACTCCCTGGATTTCCTGAACAACGCAGACACCCAGTTGGGAAAGAAGATGATCTTTTCTATTCGTAGAACTTTCATCTCGATGTCCGATATGTTAAATTTTAATATTCTTTTGTTTCCAAGTGCAACAATGGTAAAAGGATATGTGCTTACATAGAGTATGTAAATCATCGAACATTGATGCCCGTATAAAGGAAAAGGCTGCTACTACTCCTAATCAATTCTCCGGAAGAAGTAACTTCTACAGCTTTTAATTGATAACGTAGACACCCAGTTAAAGAAGATGATAAAACTTCTCTTCCGCAAGTATTTGTAATCCAGGGAGAATCCACCGTAGGTGTTTGAACTACAGGTTTTGTTCTATTATCTTTTGTTTCCACGTACCCCAATGGTCGCCGGGTATGCGCTTATATAATATGCGTATATCTGCAACCGTTTGTGTCCATGTAAGACAAATCGACGGTACACCTCTTCCTCATCAATTTCCTGGAAGAAATACTTCTCTTGCTATTAATATGCACCATAAAAATCCAGTTAGAATATATGATTATACAATAAGCCTGGAGGTGTATGTGATCTCCGGAGGACTCTACATCTTGGTATGAACTACGTGTTTTAATTCTATTATGTTTTGTTTCCGCGTGCACCTATGGCCGGAGGTTATGCGGTTGTATAAGATGCATAAACAGCGACCATTGGTGCCCGTGTAAAGCAGAACGATTCAACTTTTCCTTTTCATCAATTCTCTTGAAGAAAAAAATTCTCTTGCTTTTAATGGGTACAATATACCCCCAGTTACAGAATATGATATAACATCACATATGCAAATCTTTGTAATGCTCGGAAGACCCCCCTTTGGGGTATGAACTACATGTTGTATTTTTATTTTCTTTTTTTCCCACGTACACCAGTGTTGCAGGATATGCGCTTAAATTAAATGCATAATAATGCAAACCCTGGGTTTCGTGTAGGACACAACGCTGCTACGTCGTCAACTCCACAGAAGAAAATATTTCTTTTGCGTAAAATGACCACCATTGACGTGAAGTTTAAAAAATGGTAAATATTCTCTTGAAGAAGAAAATTCCCTTGCTATTAATGGGTAATAGAGGAAGGAAAAGTTTCTGTAATCCAACGAAGACCAACCTTTATGGTATGAACTACATGTTGTATTTTTATTTTCGTTTGCCCCCACGTGCACCAATAATCGAAGTCTTTATGCTTATATATAATGCGTATAGGTTGATTGCTGGTGACCGCGTGAGGCAGAACACTGTTATGTTCCTCCTCATCAATTCTCCGGAAGACGAAAATGATCTTTATATTAACGGTTAACATAGACACCCGGTTAAAGAATATGAGAAAAAATACTTTCCACAAGTATTTTTAATCCACGGAGAAACTACGATCAAGGAATGAACTGCATGTTGTATGTATTTTAATTTTCTTTTGCTTACATGTGCACCAATTGCCGCCGGGTATGCGCTTATATAAAATGCCTGTAGCTGCAACCCTTGGTGTCCATGTAAGACAAATCGACGGTACACCTCTTCCTCATCAATTTCCTGGAAGAAATACTTCTCTTGCTATTAATATGCACCATAACAATCTAGTTAGAATATATGATTATGCAATAAGCCTGGAGGTGTATGTGATCTCCGGAAGACTCTACATCTTGGTATGAACTACGTGTTTTAGTTCTATTATATTTTGTTTCCGCGTGCACCTATGGCCGGAGGTTATGCGGTTGTATATGATGCATAAACGACGACCATTGGTGCCCGTGTAAAGCAGAACGATTCAACTTTTCCTTTTCATCAATTCTCTTGAAGAAAAAAATTCTCTTGCTTTTAATGGGTACAATATACACCCAGTTACAGAATATGATATAACATCACACATTCAAGTCTTCGTAATCCTCGGAAGACCAACCTTTGTGGTATGAACTACCTGCTGTATTTTTATTCAACCACTGGTTGCAGGATATGCGCTTAAATTAAATGCATCATAATGCAAACCCTAGGTTGTGTGCTGGGCCGCCGAGAGCCAGAACGGGCCAAGGGGAAAACAACCTTTTGGCCCTCCCTCCGTGAAATAATATTTTTTAAATTATAAAACAAAAGGAATAATGACTTCCTGTAACACCATTGAAATCGATATTTGTTTCGTGAGAGTAATAGCTATATATTTACATTTGCACTTCATAGAAAAATAATAGGAAGTCCGAGTAAATTTTCAATGTTATTTTTTTACAGGCTAATAATATACAAATAGTTGAACATAATCACATATAAAGTTTTATGTTATGATAATACAACAGTGGTTTTATCACATTTTGGACAGATATTTTAATTTACAGGATAGTTTTTTTAAAAATGTACTTTCCTTGTTTTCAGTCGGGGAAAGTGATAGATAATTTAGCTGAAACCTAAAGTACGGACCAATTGGCTTTCAATCGCAAGAGTTCCCAAATCAGTAAGTCGATCTTGGCTAATTGTGGACCTTGGGTAATTTTTAATCTGTTTGACCTTGCTAAAAGACCTCTCCCCTTCTGCAACTCTTACTGGAATTGTGCAGAAAATGCTAAGAGCTACGGAAACATTTGGAAAATTTGAATGGGGCTTTAATTCGTGCAGTTTCTCTAAAAGATCAAAAGGATTTAACGCGTTAACTCCAAAGTTAGCTTTACGGATAATCTTTAAATGATTCATTTCCTCTACTCAATCCTCTGAAACATCTGATTTGTATTTGACAACAAACTCCTTAGTTTTTGAAAGTATTTCACTTTCTGATACATCCAGACATTGCCACAAAAAAAAATGTCTGATTTATATATTTTGCTACTCTGTATCTGGTACTGAGCCCAACTCTAACTGAGTCTATGATCTTATAAAATACAATTTTTCTGAATTTCGCCTCTTCTATGGATTCATTATTCTCACTATTGTTATTAGGAAACAGGTCATCATGATTTTCTTTAGAAACTCGGTTAAATTTTGCAGGCAGTTTAGGGGGAATATTTATGTCCTTTGCAATCAATTTGCCTTCACCAAGAATTGAGCTCCAACAGTCACGTAGTTCTTTTAAATCACTTAACAAACTTTCGATGTTGCTCACTTCAACATCAATGGTGGCTTTAAGTGCCTGTATTATTTTATTGCCAGATTCCAGCCATCAATATGAAAGGAAATGACTGCAAATATTCGCTGAGGTATTTGACTTCATTTCTTGTTTGAGTCGTCAGACTTAGTTGAAGAATTTCAGACAGTGCATCGATAATTCCAGAAAGACGGTCTGCAAATGGCCCAACAGTCTACTCTGTCTGTCCATCGTGTTCCTGAAAGTCCATGAGAACAACCTGTATTCTCGAAAAGAACTTTCCATCTTTGTGGGCTACAACTACATAGATTGTAAACCTATTGGACTATCCCAAAGAAAGTTTGAGCTTCTCTACAACTTTCTCCTGCTTCTGTTCCACAGAGATTGAGACTATGACAAGCACATGGTGAGAATACAGCCATAGGATTAACTTTTGCTATTTGAGCTTGAGAACCATTATATTTACCGGCCATATTAGCTCCATTGTCATATCCTTGGGCTTTGCAATCCTTAACTGGTATTTCATGGTTGCCCAAGAGTTCTAGTATCAAATCTGAAATATCCACTCCGGTCTTCCTTTCTCAATCAATAAACTATCGAAATGTTTCTTGAATTACAAAGGAAGGACATTCTAAAGGCATGGACACACATCTCAAGGTAAAGGTTGTATATTCTTGATGAGATGAATCAGGTGTTGCATCTACTATGATAGCAAAATACTTGGCTGCAAGTCTTTCCCCTAAAATAATCTTAAGTACATGCTGCGCACATGATGCTATGAATTCATTCTGGGATTCACCTGACAAGTAGTGTGCTTGTAGACATTGACCAGCTTGCTG
Source organism: Uropetala carovei (assembly GCA_036926305.1). NCBI lineage: Eukaryota > Metazoa > Arthropoda > Insecta > Odonata > Petaluridae > Uropetala > Uropetala carovei. The sequence continues at coordinate 290,928 of JAXCHB010000256.1, read as the reverse complement.
AGATTGTGCATCTCTTTCTACATGCTCTCTAAGGACTGGATCATAATTACTAAATAGCTCAATTAAACCTAAAAAATTACCATTCTCAGAGGCACCAATTCTTTGTGATTATCCACGAAAAGCTAAGCCCTTCTCTCCCAAGAAAGAGTAACATCTAGAATTCTCCTTAGGTTATCCCTCCACCTTGTTACATTCCACAGAATATTTTTCTCGATCTGCGAATCAATACCGGAGTTTTTTCAAGACGTCTCTCGAGGTCACGCCACTCAGTATAGCTTTTTTTGTACTGAATACTTCTTTCTTGTTCTGGGAGGCTGTCATAGTTTTTTTCCAACCTGCTACTATTAACCATCCTTTTAAAGTTGTAAGCGATGAAAATGGAGTCTTGGCTAGAAGTCGACATGGGAAAGAGTACAAAGCCTTCCTAACATTACTCCAAACTGGCCAGTCACGTGTAGTGTATTCACCATTTTTCTACGCAGACTTTAGAAGAGAACTTGGAAGAGAAGAATCTTTAAGATATTGTGGAGGTCCAGCTCTCACAGCTAGTTCAATGTTTTCTGTAGATAAATTCTCCTCAGTAAAGATTCTAACATCGAATCCCCCGAGCTGTTCTGCATTATCAGCAGTAAATGTTGAAATTCCACCTTCACTATCTTGTGTAGGATTAGCTTGCACTTCTTAATATTCCTCGAGATGAGACTTTTCATACACGTTATTACAGTCTGACATTTCATCATGCTCAGTGCAAGCACTAACTTCAAGGAAATTACTGACTCTAGATCCTGAGAGGATCGCTCTTGCCTGATCATCACTTTTCTTTACAATACCAACACTAAAAAGACCTCGCATTGCTTTTGCGTCATTATTATCTTTCTGCTGCTTGATTTTCCTTTTCTGTGCACCGGATGTATGTTTCTGTTGTGAATCCATTTATAATCTGATAGGAATTTTTAATAAAATATTTACTAAAGGTAATTATAAATTATGTTTTCGTTTGCTTAAGAATTAAAATTAGCTATAATCTTAAAACAAAAATAATATGCCGAACGAAAAAGCTCGGTGTTGCCAGGAAATATTAAATAAGAACGTAATATTTCGTGTACGGTTAACACCTGGTACTGCGAAGATTGCTTACACGAATCACAATTGAAACGTACTCTTCCTACTTGTAGTACAGATTTTGTGGTGACCTCGGTAGAAGCTACAACAGTTAGTCAACGAGCACTTACCGTCTAAAACTGTCTAACACAAACGGGGGATTATAAAATGTTCCTCCTTAAGAGAACATCATGAGAGCCAACTTTGAATTTCGCATGAAAACAAAATTGTGTATCGATGTGATAACTATTCGATTTTAAAATTAATTCCTATTATTGAATCTATGTTATGATTAAAATTCCGTGTTTCTAAGATGAATATTAGTAATTTTAAATGCAAATAAAATTACTGTTCGACGATAGGACAGCGCTAACCAGCGGTGGTTTATAGAATTTTTCCGAAATATTAAAAAAGCTCCAGCAATCGCGAGCTCTGGTTCTTTGATCGGACGAAGAGAAAGAGAAATTATTTTAATCACAAAAGTCTTTATCCTTCTTTTATTTTTTCTTCCATGGCATTCCTTCCCTTATGGAGATAGTGATGAATTCTTTTTGCTGCTGAATGTTTTTTTTTTCCTTTTTAACCATTGGAATTATTCATTCCCGTACAGATTTTGAATTCCCGAAAATCTTTTGGGAGGAAAATCTATAAGTATGTACACTTACGGGCCCCAACTTACTGCTCCGAATAACTGATTTCATTATTGCGTTTTGCTGTCATGACTTGCACCTGTGTATTACAAATTACGTATGTACATATTATGATAGGAATATCTTGTGACCACTCCTAATCTCGGGCCCCCAGAGCCCCCGGGCCCCGGGGAGTTTTCCCCGATATCCCCGCCCTCTCGGTGGTACTAGTTGCGTGTATGACACCACGCTGCTACGTCATCAACTCCATGAAAGAAAATATTTCTCAAAATGGCCACCAATGACGTGCAGTTAAAAAAATGATAAATATTTACAGCTGGAGAAATGTGATAAACGAGAAGCACACCATCGTGGTACGAACGATATGTTACGTTTCTAATATGTTTTACTTCCATCTGCATCTATTATCGCCCGTTATGCACATCTATAAATTGCGTGAGCGACGATCAATGGTGCCCATGTAAGGCAGAACATTGCAATATCTCCTCCTATTCAATTCTCTTGAAGAAGAGAATTCTCTTGGTTTTAATGGGTAAAATATACACCCTATTATAGAAGCCGATATAACTTCTCAGAGGTAAGATATGTAATCCACAGAAGATTCACATATTTTATGATATACATGTTGTATTTTTAATTTTTTTGTTCCCACGTGCAACAGTTGTCGCAGTACAAACGCTTATATATAAAGCGTATGCATACGTCTACGGACGCAAGTGTGAGGCAAAAAGCTGCTAGTACTTTTCCTGATCCTCCAGAAGAACATTATCTTACTTTCAATGAAACATAGACACCCAGTGAATGTAGATGATAAAACTACTTTTCCTCATGTATGTAATCCAGGGAGAATCTACCATCGGGGTTTGAACTACATGTTGTGCTGTATTAAATTCTTCTTCCAAGTGCAACAATGGTTGTTGAGAATGCGCCTATATAAAATGCGCATCACACCAACCGTTGATGTACGTGTAAGACAAACTGCCGCTAAAACACTTCCTCATGAATTTCAAGGATGAAGAAATTCTCTTGATGTTAATGTACACCATAGCAATCCAGTTGGAACAGATGATAAAATTTTAAGGCTGGAGAAGCATGTGATCCACGGGAGGAGAACGATCATTGGAAAAAATAAGCCAGTTACATAAGATGATATAATATAACATATGCAAGTCTTCGTAATCCATGGAGAACCTACCATCGGTGTGTGAATTACATGTTGTTCCTGTATTTATTTTCTTTTGTTTACGTGTTCTCCAATGGTTGCAGGATATGCGGTTGTATAAAATGCATACTACTGCATCCTCTGGAGATCGTGTAAGGCTAATTTTTGCTACTTCACCTATTCATCTATTCGCTGGAAGAAGACTATTGTATTGCTTGAAAGGGGTAAAATAAATAACCACTAAGAAAGCATGATAAAAATTTACGGCTGGAGGTGTATGTGAGACACAGGGGACACACCATCCTTGTGTGCACTATATGTGGTATATTGATATTTTTTGTATGCAGGTGCAGCAATTTTCAAAGGCTATACGTTTATATAAAATACGTATACCTTCGAAAATTGAGGCCCGTGTAAGGCAAAACGCTGTCATTTCTTCTCCTCATCAATTCTCAGGAGGAAGAAAAGTCTCTTGATTTTAATGGATAACAAAGTCACCCAGTGAATGAAGATGATAAAACATCTTTTCTTCATGTATTTAAAATCCAGGGAGAATCTACCATCGGGGTTTGAACTACATGCTGTGTTGTATTAAAATCTTCTTCCAAGTGCAACAATAGTTGTTGAGCATGCGCTTATATAAAATGCGCATCACACCAACCGTTGATGTACGTGTAAGACAAACTGCCGCTAAACCACTTCCTCATGAATTTCCTGCATGAAGAATTTCTCTTGATGTTAATGTGCACCATAGCAATCCAGTGGGAATAGATGATAAAATTTAAAGGCTGGAGAAGTATGTGATCCAGGGGAGGAGCACAAATATCGGACGAAGTAAGCAAGTTACAGAAGATGATATAATATAATATATGCAAGTCTTCGTAATCCATGGAGAACCTACCATCGGTGTGTGAATTACATGTTGTTCCTGTATTTATTTTCTTTGGTTTACGTGTTCACCAATGGTTGGAGGATATGCGGATGTATAAAATGCATACTACTGTATCCTCTGGAGATCGTGTTAGGCAAACTTTGCTAATTCCCCTCTTCATCAATTCTCTGGAAAAGAATATTCTGGTGTTTTAATAGGGTAACATAGATAACCAAATATGGAAGACGATAAGCATTACGGCTCAAGGTGTATGTGAGCCACAGGTGGCACATCATCGTAGTGTGCACTATATGTTATATTTTGATTTATTTTGTATGCAAGTGCAGCATTTGGAAAGGCTCTACTTTTTATAAACTACCTATTCCTTCGACAATTGAGGCCTGTGTAAGGCAAAACGCTGTTAGTTGTTCTCCTCATCAACTCTCAGGAGGAAGAAACGTCCCTTGCTTTTAATGGATAGCAAAGTCACCCAGTGAATGAAGATCATAACACTCCTTTTCTTGATGTATTTAAAATACAGGGAGAATCTACCAACGGTGTTTGAACCACATGATGTTCCCATTATCTTTTGCTTCCACGTATCCTAATGGTCGCCGGTATGCGCTTGTATAAATGCATATATCTGCCAATGTTGGTGTCCGTGTAAGACAAGCTGCCGCTAAACCACTTCCCCATCAATTTTGTGGATGAGGTATTTCCCTTGATGTTAATGTGCACCAGAGCAATCCAGTTGGAACAGATGATAACATTTTAAGGCTGGAGAAGTACGTGATCCACGGGAGGAGCACCATTGGACGTGCTATATTTAATATTTTCATTGGCATTTGTTGCGACGTGCACCAAGGGTCGCTGGGTATCCACTAATATAAATTGCATAATCCGACGATCGTTGGTAGCCGTCTAAGGCAAAGCGCTGTTACGTCTTTTCCACATTAATTCCCTGGGTGAAAAAACTGTCCTAATTTTAATGTTTAACCAAGGTACACAGTTAAAGAAAATGATAAATCTTGTATTCCGCAAATATTTTTATCCATGGAGAAACTACCATCGGTGTGTGAACTACGTGTTTTTCATGTATACATTTTCTTTTGTTTACGTGTTCTTCGATGCTTGCAGGGTATGCGGTTATATAAAATGCATACCGATGCACCCATTGAAGCGCGTGTAAGGCAAAACATTTCTACATCCCCTGTTCCTCAATCGTCTGGAAGAAGATTATTCTGTTGTTTTAAAGGGGTAGGTAAGATAAACATTAGAGAGCATGTTAAAAGTTTACAGCTGTATGTGAGCCACAGGAGGCACACCATCCTTGTGTGCACTATGTGTTACATTTTGATTTTCTTTTGTATGCACGTGCAGAAATTTTCAAAGGTTATACGTTTATATAAAATACGTATACCTTCGACAATTGAGGCCCGTGTAAGGCAAAACGATGCCATTTCTTCTCCTCATCGATTCTCAGGAGGAAGAAAAGTCTCTTGCTTTTAATGGATAACACAGCAAGCAGTGAATGAAGTTGATCATACTTCTTTTCTTCGTGTATTTGAAATCCAGGGAGAATATTCCATCGGTGTTTGAACTACATGTTGTGTTCTATTATATTTTGTTCCACGTACCCCAATGGTCGTAGGGTATGCGCTTATATAAAATGCGTAGATCTGCAACCGTTGGTGTCCGGGTAATACAAACTGCCGCCAAGCCACTTCCTCATCAATTTCCGTGATGAAGCTTTTCTCTTGATGTCAATGTGCACCAGAGCAATCCAGTTGGAACAGATGATAATTCTTTAAGGCTGGAGAAGTTTGTGATCCACGGGAGGAGCACAAATATTGGACGAAATAAGCCAGTTACAGAAGATGATATAACATCAGATATGCACGTCTTCATAATCCATGGAGGACCTAACGTCAGTTTGTGAACTACATGTTTTCCTGCATTTATTTTATTTTGTTTACGTGTTCTCCAATGGATGGAGTATATGTGGTTATTTAAAATGCATACTACTTTATCCACTGGAGAGCGTGTAAGCCTAAACTATGCTATATCCCCTGCTCATCAATTCGCTTAAAAAAGACTAATCTGTTGCCTTAAAAGTATAAAAGAGATAACCACTTAGAAAGCATGATAATAGTTTACGGCTGGAAATGTATGTGAGCCACAGGAGACACACCATCCTTGTGTGCACTATATGTTGTATTTTGATTTTCTTTTGTATGCACGTGCAGAAATTTTCAAAGGATATACGTTTATATATAATACGTATACCTTCGATAATTGTGGCCCGTGTAATGCAAAGCGCTGTCAACTATTCTCCTCATCCATTCTCCGGAGGAAGAAAAGTCTCTAGCTTTTAATGGATAACAAAGACAAGCAGTGAATGAAGTTGATCATACTTCTTTTCTTCGTGTATTTGAAATCCAGGGAGAATCTTCAATCGGTGTCACGAGTACATGTTGGGTTCTATTATCTTTTGTTTCCACGTACCCCAATGCTCGCAGGGTATGCGCTTATATAAAATGCGTATATCTGCGACCGTTGGTGTCCGTGTAAGACAAATTGCCGCTAAGCCACTTCCTCATCAAATTCCGTGATAACGCTTTTCTCTTGATGTCAATGTACACCAGAGCAATCCAGTTGGAACAGATGATAATCCTCTTAGGCTGGAGATGTATGTGATCCAGGGGAGGAGCACAAATATTGGACGAAGTAAGCCAGTTACAGAAGATGATATAACATTACTTATGCACGTCTTCATAATCCATGGAGGACCTACCATAAGTGTGTAAACTACATGTTTTTCCTGCATTTATTTTATTTTGTTTACGTGTTCTCCAATGGATGGAATATATGCGGTTATTTAAAATGCATACTTCTTTATCCACTGGAGAGCGTGTAAGGCTAAACTATGCTACTTCCCCTGCTCATCAATTCGGTGAAAGAAGACTAATCTGTTGCCTTAAAAGGAAAAAAGAGATAACCACTTAGAAAGCATGATAATAGTTTACGGCTGGAAGTGTATGTGAGCCACAGGAGACACACCATCCTTGTGTGCACTATATGTTGTATTTTGATTTTCTTTTGTATGCACGTGTAGAAATTTTCAAAGGCTATACGTTTATATATAATACGTATACCTTCGACATTTGAGGCCCGTGCAAGGCAAAAGATGCCATTTCTTCTCCTCATCATTTCTCAGGAGGAAGAAAAGTCTCTTGCTTTTAATGGATAACAAAGCAAGCAGTGAATGAAGTTGATCATACATCTTTTCTTCGTGTATTTGAAAACCATGGAGAATCTTCCATCGGTGTTTGAACTACATGTTGTGTTCTATTATATTTTGTTCCACGTACCAAAATGGTCGTAGGGTATGCGCTTAAATAAAATGCGTATATCTGCAACTGTTGGTGTCCGGGTAAGGCAAACTGCCGCTAAGCCACTTCCTCCTCAATTTCCAGGATGAAGAATTTCTCTTGATGTTAATGTGCACCATAGCAATCCAGTTGGAACAGATGATAAAATTTTAAGGCTGGAGAAGCATGTGATCCACGGGAGGAGAACGATCATTGGAAAATTAAGCCAGTTACATAAGATGATATAATATAACATATGCAAGTCTTCGTAATCCATGGAGAACCTACCATCGGTGTTTGAATGACATGTTCCTGTATTTATTTTCTTTTGTTTACGTGTTCTCCAATGGTTGCAGGATATGCGGTTGTATAAAATGCATACTACTGTATCCTCTGGAGATGGTGTAAGGCTAATCTTTTCTACCTCACCTATTCATCAATTCGCTGGAAGAAGACTATTGTATTGCTTGAAAGGGGTAAAATAAATAACCACTAAGAAAGCATGATAACAATTTACGGCTGGAGGTGTATGTGAGACAGAGGGACACACCATCCTTATGTGCATATTTGTGGTATATTGATATTTTTGTATGCAGGTGCAGCAATTTTCAATGGCAATTCGTTTATATAAAATACGTATACCTTCAACAATTGAGGCCCGTGTAAGGCAAAACGCTGTCATTTCTTCTCCTTATCAATTCTCAGGAGGAAGAAAAGTCTCTTGATTTTAATGGATAAGAAAGTCACCCAGTGAATGAAGATGATTAAACTCCTTTTCTTCATGTATTTAAAATCCAGGGAGAATCTAACATCGGGGTTTGAACTACAGGCTGTGTTGTATTAAATTCTTCTTCCACGTGCAACAATGGTTGTTGAGCATGCGCTTATATAAATGCGCATCACACCAACCGTTGATGTACGTGTAAGACAAACTGCCGCTAAACCACTACCTCATGAATTTCCTGCATGAAGATTTTCTCTTGATGTTAATGTGCACCATAGCAATCCAGTGGGAATAGATGATAAAATTTAAAGGCTGGAGAAGTATGTGATCCAGGGGAGGAGCACAAATATCGGACGAAGTAAGCAAGTTACAGAAGATGATATAATATCATATATGCAAGTCTTCGTAATCCATGGAGAACCTACCATCGGTGTGTGAATTACATGTTGTTCCTGTATTTATTTTCTGTTGTTTACGTGTTCACCAATGGTTGCAGGATATGCGGATGTATAAAATGCATACTACTGTATCCTCTGGAGATCGTGTAAGCCTAAATTTTGCTTCTTTCCCCCTTCATCAGTTCGCTGGAAGAAGACTATTCTGTTGCTTTAAAGGGGTAAAATAGATAACCACTTAGAAAGCATGATAAAAATTAACGGCTGGAGGTGTATGTGTGCCACCATCCTTGTGTGCACTTTATGTTATATTTTGATATTTTTTTGTATGCACGTGCAGCAATTTTCAAAGGCTATACGTTTATATAAAATACGTATACATTCGACAATTGAGGCCCGTGTAAGGCAAAACGATGCCATTTCTTCTCCTCATCAATTCTCAGGAGGAAGAAAAATCTCTTGCTTTTAATGGATAACAAAGACAAGCAGTGAATGAAGTTGATCATACTCCTTTTCTTCGTGTATTGAAATCCAGGGAGAATCTTCCATCGGTGTTTGAACTACATGTTGTATTCTATTATATTTTGTTCCACGTACCCCAATGGTCGTAGGGTATGCGCTTATATAACATGCGTATATCTGCAACCGTTGGTGTCCGGGTAAGACAAACTGCCGCTAAGCCACTTCCTCATCAATTTCCGTAATGACGCTTTTCTCTTGATGTCAATGTGCACCAGAGCAATCCAGTTGGAACAGATGATAAGGCTGGAGAAGTATGTGATCCACGGGAGGAGCACAAATATGGGACGAAGTAAGCCAGTTACGGAAGATGATATAACATCACATATGCACGTCTTCATAATCCATGGAGGACCTACCATCAGTGTGTGAACTACATGATATTCCTGCTTTAATTTTATTTTGGTTACGTGTTCTCCAATGGATGGAGTATATGCGGTTATTTAAAATGCATACTATTTTACCCACTGGAGAGCGTGTAAGCCTAAACTATGCTACTTCCCCTGCTCATCAATCGCTGAAAGAAGACTAATCTGTTGCCTTAAAAGGATAAAAGAGATAACCATTTAGAAAGCATGATAATAATTTACGGCTGGAAATGTATGTGAGCCACAGGAGACACACCATCCTTGTGTGCACTATATGTTGTATTTTGATTTTCTTTTGTATGCACGTGTAGAAATTTTCAAAGGATATACGTTTATATAAAATACGTATACCTTCGAATTGAGGCCCGTGTAAGGCAAAACGCTGTCAATTCTTCTCCTCATCCATTCTCCGGAGGAAGAAAAGACTCTTGCTTTTAATGGCTAACAAAGGCGAGCAGGGAATGGAGTTGATCATACTTCTTTTCTTTGTGGATTTGAAATCCAGGGAGAATCTACCATCCGTGTTTGAACTACAGGTTGAGTTCTATTATCTTTAGTTTCCTCTTACCCCAATGGTCGCCGTGTATGCGCTTATATAAAATTGCGTATATCTTCAATCGTTTGTGTCCGTGAAAGACAAACAGCCGCTTAGTCATTTCCTCGTCAATTTCCCGGATGAAGAATTTCTCTTGATGTTAATGTGCACCATAGCAATCCAGTTGGAAGAGATGATAAATCTTTAAGGCCGAAGAAGTATGTGCAACACAGGAGGAGCACCATCATTGAACGAAATGTAATAATTTCATGGCGTTATTTGTCACGTGCACCAACGGTCGCTGAGTATGCGCTAATGTAATTTGCGTTATCCGGTAATCAGTGCCAGACGTCTAAGTCAAAGCGCTGCTACATCTCCTCCAGATTAATTCCCTGGGTGAATAAATTTTTCTACGTTAATGTGTAACAAAGGTACCCAGTTAAAGGAGATGATAAAAATTGTCTTCCGCAAATCCTTGTTATGCGTGGAGAACGTACCATTGGAGTCTGAATAACATGTTATACGTGTATACATTTTGTTTTTTTTACATGTTCTCCAGTGTTTGCAGGATATGTGGTTAAATAAAATTCATAATACTGCATCCTCTGGAGATCGTGTAAGGCAAACGTTTCTACTTCCCCTCTTCATCAATTCTCTGGAAAAAAATACTCTGGTGTTTTAATAGGGTAACATAGATAACCACATATGGAAGACGATAATCATTACGGCTCGAGGTGTATGTGAGCCACATGTGGCACATCATCCTAGTGTGCACTATATGTTATATTTTGATTTTTTTGTATGGAAGTGCAGCGTTTTGAAAGGCTCTACTTTTTAAAAACTACGTATTGCTTCGACAATTGAGGCCTGTGTAAGGCAAAACGCTGTTATTTCTTCTCCTCATAAATTCTCCGGAGGAAGAAAGGTATCTTGATTTTAATGGATAGCAAAGTCACCCAGTGAATGAAGATCATAAAACTTCTTTTCTTGATGTATTTAAAATCGAGGGAGAATCTACCATCGGTGATTGAACCACATGATGTTCCCATTATCTTTTGCTTCCACGTATCCTAATGGTCGCCGGTATGCGCTTATATAAATGCATATATCTGCCAATGTTGGTGTCCGTGTAAGACAAGCTGCCGCTAAACCACTTCCCCATCAATTTTGTGGATGAGGTATATCCCTTGATGTTAATGTGCACCATAGCAATCCAGTTGGAACAGATGATAAAATTTGAAGGCTGGAGAAGGACGTGATCCACGGGAGGAGCACCATTGGACGTGCTATATTTAATATTTTCATTGGCATTTGTAACCACGTGCACCAAGGGTCGCTGGGTATCCACTAATGTAAAGTGCATAATCCGAAGATCGTTGGTAGCCGCCTAAGGCAAAGCGCTGTTACGACTATTCCACATTAACTCCCTGGATGAAACAACTCTCCTAATTTTAATGTTTAACCAAGGTACACAGTTAAAGAAGATGATAAAACTTCTCTTCCGCAAATATTTTTATCCATGGAGAAACTACCATCGGTGTGTGAACTACGTGTTGTTCAGGTATATATTTCTTTTGTTTACGTGTTCTTCAATGGTTGCAGGGTATGCGGTTATATAAAATGCATACCGATGCACCCATTGAAGCGCGTGTAAGGCAAAACATTTCTACATCCCCTGTTCGTCAATCCTCTGGAAGAAGATTATTCTGTTGTTTTAAAGGGGTAGGTAAGATAAACAATAGAGAGCATGTTAAAAGTTTACGGCTGTATGTGAGCCACAGGAGGAACACCATCCTTGTGTGAACTGTGTGTTATATGTTGATTTTCTTTTGTATGCACGTGCAGAAATTTTCAAAAGCTATACGTTTATATAAAATACGTATACCTTCGACAATTGAGGCCCGTGTAAGGCAAAACGCTGTCATTTCTTCTCCTCATCAATTCTCAGGAGGAAGAAAAGTCTCTTGATTTTAATGGATAACAAAGTCAGCCAGTGAATGAAGATGATAAAACTCCTTTCCTTCATGTATTTAAAATCCAGGGAGAATCTACCATCGGGGTTTGAACTACATCCTGTGTTGTATTAAATTCTTCTTCCAAGTGCAACAATGGTTGTTGAGCATGCGCTTATATAAAATGCGCATCACACCTAACGTTGATGTACGTGTAAGACAAACTGCCGCTAAACCACTTCCTCATGAATTTGTGCATGAAGAATTTCTCTTGATGATAATGTGCACCATAGCAATCCAGTGGGAATAGATGATAAAATTTAAAGGCTGGAGGAGTATGTGATCCAGGGGAGGAGCACAAATATCGGAAGAAGTAAGCAAGTTACAGAAGAGGATATAATATCATATATGCAAGTCTTCGTAATCCATGGAGAACCTACCATCGGTGTGTGAATTACATGTTGTTCCTGTATTTATTCTCTGTTGTTTACGTGTTCACCAATGGTAGCAAGATATGCGGATGTATAAAATGCACACTACTGTATCCTCTGGAGATCGTGTAAGGCTAAATTTTGCTACTTTCCCTCTTCATCAGTTCGCTGGAAGAAGACAATTCTGTTGGTTTAAAGGGGTAAAATAGATAACCACTTAGAAAGCATGATAAAAATTAACGGTTGGAGGTGTATGTGAGCCACCATCCTTGTGTGCACTTTATGTTATATTTTGATATTTTTTGTATGCACGTGCAGCAATTTTCAAAGGCTATACGTTTATATAAAATACGTATACCTTCGACAATTCAGGCCCGTGTAAGGCAAAACGATGCCTTTTCTTCTGCTCATCAATTCTCAGGAGGAAGAAAAGTCTCTTGCTTTTAATGGATAACTATGACAAGCTGTGAATGAAGTTGATCATACTTCTTTTCTTCGTGTATTTGAAATCCAGGGAGAATCTTCCATCGGTGTTTGAACTACATGTTGTATTCTATTATATTTTGTTCCACGTACCCCAATGGTCGTAGGGTGTGCGCTTATATAAAATGCGTATATCTGCAACCGTTGGTGTCCGGGTAAGACAAACTGCCGCTATGACACTTCCTCATCAATTTCCGTGAAAAAGCTTTTCTCTTGATGTCAATGCGTACCAGAGCAATCCAGTTGGAACAGATGATAATTCTTTAAGCCTGGAGAAGTATGTGATCCACGGGAAGAGCACAAATATTGGACGAAGTAAGCCTGTTACAGAAGATGATATAACATCACATATGCACGTCTACATAATCCATGGAGGACCTACCATCACTGTGTGAACTACATGTTTTTCCTGCATTTATTTTATTTTGTTTACGTGTTCTCCAATGGATGGAATATATGCGGTTATTTAATATGCATACTTCTTGATCCACTGGAGAGCGTGTAAGGCTAAACTATGCTACTTCCCCTGCTCATCAATTCGCTGAAAGAAGACTAATCTGTTGCCTTAAAAGGATAAAAGAAATAACCACTTAGAAATCCTGATAATAGTTTACGGCTGGAAGTGTATGTGAGCCACAGGAAACACACCATCCTTGTGTGCATTATATGTTGTATTTTGATTTTCTTTTGTATGCACGTGCAGAAATTTCCAAAGGCTATACGTTTATATATAATCGTATACCTTCGACATTTGTGGCCCGTGAAAGGAAAAACGCTGGCAATTCTTCTCCTCATCCATTCTCCGGAGGAATAAAAGTCTATGGCTTTTAATGGATAACAAAGGCGAGCAGTGAATGTAGTTGATCATACTTCTTTCTTTGTGGATTTGAAATCCAGGGAGAATCTACCATCCGTGTTTGAACCACAGGTTGATTTCTATTATCTTTTGTTTCCTCGTACCTCAATTGTTGCCGTGTATGCGCTTATATAAAATGCGTATATCTTCAATCGTTTGTGTCCGTGAAAGACAAACTGCCGCTAAGTCATTTCCTCGTCAATTTCCCGGATGAAAAATTTCTCCTTATATTAATGTGCACCATAGCAATCCAGTTGGAAGAGATGATAAATCTTTAAGGCCGAAGAAGTATGTGCAACACGGGAGGAGCACCATCATTGAACGAAGTGTAATAATTTCATTTGCGTTATAAGTCACGTGCACCAACGTTCGCTGAGTGTGCGCTAATGTAAATTGCGTTATCCTGTGATCAACGGCAGCCATCTAAGTCAAAGCGCTGCTACATCTCCTCCAGATTAATTCCCTGGGTGAATAAATTTTTCTACTTTAATGTGTAACAAAGGTACCCAGTTGAAGGAGATGATAAAAATTGTCTTACGCAAATCCTTGTTATGCATGGAGAACGTACCATTAGAATCTGACTAACATGTTATACGTGTATACACTTTGTTTTTTTTACATGTTCTCCAGTGTTTGCAGGATATGTGGTTAAATTAAATTCATAATACTGCATCCTCTGGAGATCGTGTAAGGCAAATTGTTGCTACTTCCTCTCTTCATCAATTCTCTGGAAAAGAATACTCTGGTGTTTTAATAGGGTAACATAGATAACCACATATGGAAGACGATTATCATTACGGCTCGAGGTGTATGTGAGCCACAGGTGGCACATCATCCTAGTGTGCACTATATGTTATATTTTGATTTTTTTGTATGGAAGTGCAGCGTTTTGAAAGGCTCTACTTTTTAAAAACTACGTATTGCTTCGACAATTGAGGCCTGTGTAAGGCAAAACGCTGTTAGATCTTCTCCTCATCAATTCTCCGGAGGAAGAAAGGTATCTTTATTTTAATGGATAGCAATGGAAAGCACCATTGGACGTGCTATATTTCATATTTTCATTGGCATTTGTAACCACGTGCACCAAGGGTCGCTGGGTATCCACTATTGTAAAGTGCATAATCCGACGGTCGTTGGTAGCCGCCTAAGGCTGTTACGTCTATTCCACATTAACTCCCTAGATGAAAAAACTCTCCTAATTTTAATGTTTAACCAAGGTACACAGTTAAAGAAGATGATAAAACTTCTCTTCCGCAAATATTTTTATCCATGGAGAAACTACCATCGCTGTGTGAACTACGTGTTGCTCATGTATATATTTCCTTTTGTTTACGTGTTCTTCAATGGTTGCAGGGTATGCGGTTATATAAAATGCATTCCGTTGCACCCATTGAAGCGCGTGTATGGCAAAATATTTCTACATCCCCTGTTCCACAATCCTCTGGAAGAAGATTATTCTGTTGTTAAAAAGGGGTAGGTAAGATAAACATTAGGGAGCATGTTAAACGTTTACGGCTGTATGTGAGCAACAGGAGGAACACCATCCTTGTGTGCACTGTGTGTTATATGTTGATTTTCTTTTGTATGCACCTGCAGAACTTTTCAAAAGCTATACATTTATATAAAATACGTATACCTTCGAAAATTGAGGCCCGTGTAAGGCAAAACGATGCCATTTCTTCTCCTCATCATTTCTCAGGAAGAAGAAAAGTCTCTTGCTTTTAAGGGATAACAAAGCAAGCAGTGAATGAAGTTGATCATACTTCTTTTCTTCGTGTATTTGAAATCCAGGGAGAATCTTCAATCGGTGTCACGAGTACATGTTGTGTTCTATTATCTTTTGTTTCCACGTACCCCAATGCTCGCAGGGTATGCGCTTATATAAAATGCGTATATCTGCGACCGTTGGTGTCCGTGTAAGACAAACTACCGCTAAGCCACTTCCTCATCAATTTCCGTGAAAACGCTTTTCTCTTGATGTCAATGTGCACCAGAGCAATCCAGTTGGAACAGATGATAATCCTTTTAGGCTGGAGAAGTATGTGATCCACGGGAGGTGCACAAATATTGGACGAAGTAAGCCAGTTACAGAAGATGATATAACATCACTTATGCACGTCTTCATAATCCATGGAGGACCTACCATCGGTGTGTTAACTACATGTTTTTCCTGCATTTATTTTATTTTGTTTACGTGTTCTCCAATGGATGGAATATATGCGGTTATTTAAAATGCATACTTCTTTATCCACTGGAGAGCGTGTAAGGCTAAACTATGCTATTTCCCCTGCTCATCAATTCGGTGAAAGAAGACTAATCTGTTGCCTTAAAAGGATAAAAGAGATAACCACTTAGAAAGTATGATAATACATTACGGCTGGAAGTGTATGTGAGCCACAGGAGACACACCATCCTTGTGTGCACTATATGTTGTATTTTGATTTTTTTTGTATGCACGTGCAGAAATTTTCAAAGGCTATACGTTTATATAAAATACGTATACCTTCGACATTTGAGGCCCGTGCAAGGCAAAAGATGCCATTTCTTCTCCTCATCATTTCTCAGGAGGAAGAAAAGTCTCTTGCTTTTAATGGATAACAAAGCAAGCATGAATGAAGTTGATCATACTTCTTTTCTTCGTGTATTTGAAAACCAGGGAGAATTTTCCATCGGTGTTTGAACTACCTGTTGTGTTCTATTATATTTTGTTCCACGTACCCCAATGGTCGTAGGGTATGCGCTTATATATAATGCGTATATCTGCAACCGTTGGTGTCCGGGTAAGACAAACTGCCGCTAAGCCACTTCCTCCTCAATTTCCAGGATGAAGAATTTCTCTTGATGTTAATGTGCACCGTAGCAATCCAGTTGGAACAGATGATAAAATTTTAAGGCTGGAGAAGCATGTGATCCACGGGAGGAGAACGATCATTGGAAAAAATAAGCCAGTAACATAAGATGATATAATATAACATATGCAAGTCTTCGTAATCCATGGAGAACCTTCCATCGGTGTTTGAATTACATGTTGTTCCTGTATTTATTTTCTTCTGTTTACGTGTTCTCCAATGGTTGCAGGATATGCGGTTGTATAAAATGCATACTACTGTATCCTCCGGAGATGGTGTAAGGCTAATCTTTTCTACCTCACCTATTCATAAATTCGCTGGAAGAAGACAATTGTATTGCTTGAAAGGGGTAAAATAGATAACCACTAAGAAAGCATGATAACAATTTACGGCTGGAGGTGTATGTAAGACACAGGGACACACCATCCTTGTGTGCACTATATGTGGTATATTGATATTTTTGTATGCAGGTGCAGCAATTTTCAATGGCTATTCGTTTATATAAAATACGTATACCTTCGACAATTGAGGCCCGTGTAAGGCAAAACGCTGTCATTTCTTCTCCTCATCAATTCTCAGGAGGAAGAAAAGTCTCTTGATTTTAATGGATAACAAAGTCAGCCAGTGAATGAAGATGATAAAACTCCTTTCCTTCATGTATTTAAAATCCAGGGATAATCTACCATCGGGGTTTGAACTACATCCTGTGTTGTATTAAATTCTTCTTCCAAGTGCAACAATGGTTGTTGAGCATGCGCTTATATAAAATGCGCATCACACCAACCGTTGATGTACGTGTAAGACAAACTGCCGCTAAACCACCTCCTCATGAATTTGTGCATGAAGAATTTCTCTTGATGTTAATGTGCACCATAGCAATCCAGTGGGAATAGATGATAAAATTTAAAGGCTGGAGAAGAATGTGAACCAGGGGAAGAGCACAAATATCAGAAGAAGTAAGCAAGTTACAGAAGAGGATATAATATCATATATGCAAGTCTTCGTAATCCATGGAGAACCTACCATCGGTGTGTGAATTACATGTTGTTCCTGTATTAATTTTCTGTTGTTTACGTGTTCACCAATGGTTGCAAGATATGCGGATGTATAAAATGCATACTACTGTATCCTCTGGAGATCGTGTAAGGCTAAATTTTGCTACTTTCCCTCTTCATCAGTTCGCTGGAAGAAGACAATTCTGTTGGTTTAAAAGGTTAAAATAGATAACCACTTAGAAAGCATGATAAAAATTAACGGTTGGAGTTGCATGTGAGCCACCATCCTTGTGTGCACTTTATGTTATATTTTGATATTATTTTGTATGCACGTGCAGCAATTTTCAAAGGCTATACGTTTATATAAAATACGTATACCTTCGACAATTGAGGCCCGTGTAAGGCAAAACGATGCCATTTCTTCTGCTCATCAATTCTCAGGAGGAAGAAAAGTCTCTTGCTTTTAATGGATAACAATGACAAGCAGTGAATGAAGTTGATCATACTTCTTTTCTTCGTGTATTTGAAATCCAGGGAAAATCTTCCATCGGTGTTTGAACTACATGTTGTATTCTATTATATTTTGTTCCACGTACCCCAATGGTCGCTGGGTATCCACTAATGTAAATTGCATAATCCGACGGTCGTTGGAAGCCGCCTATGGCAAAGCGCTGTTACGTCTATTCCACATTAACTCCCTGGATCAAACAACTCTCCTAATTTTAATGTTTAACTAAGGTACACAGTTAAAGAAGATGATAAATCTTCTCTACCGCAAATATTTTTATCCATGGAGAAACTACCATCGGTGTGTGAACTACGTGTTGTTCATGTATATATTTCCTTTTGTTTACGTGTTCTTCAATGGTTGCAGGGTATGCGGTTATATAAAATGCATTCCGTTGCACCCATTGAAGTGCGTGTAAGGCAAAACATTTCTACATCCCCTCTTCGTCAATCCTCTGGAAGAAGATTATTCTGTTGTTTTAAAGGGGTAGGTAAGATAAACATTAGAGAGCAAGTTAAAAGTTTACGGCGGAATGTAAGCCACAGGAGGCACACCATCCTTGTGTGCACTATGTGTTATATTTTGATTTTCTTTTGTATGCACGTGCAGCAATTTTCAAATCTATACGTTTATATAAAGTTCATATAGATTGGTCAATTGAGGCCCGTGTAATGTAGAACGCTGTCATTACTTCTCCTCGTCCATTCTCCGGAGGAAGAAAACTCTCTTGCTTTTAATGTATAACAAATACAATCAGCGAATGAAGTTGTTGAAACTTGTTTTCTTCATGTATTTGAAATCCAGGGAGAATATTCAATCGGTGTCACGAGTACATGTTGTATTCTATTATCTTTTGTTTCCACGTACCCCAATGCTCGCAGGGTATGCGCTTATATAAAATGCGTATATCTGCGACCGTTGGTGTCCGTGTAAGACAAACTGCCGCTAAGCCACTTCCTCATCAATTTCCGTGAAAACGCTTTTCTCTTGATGTCAATGTGCACCAGAGCAATCCAGTTGGAACAGATGATAATCCTTTTAGGCTGGAGAAGTATGTGATCCACGGGAGGTGCACAAATATTGGACGAAGTAAGCCAGTTACAGAAGATGATATAACATCACATATGCACATCTTCATAATCCATGGAGGACCTACCATCAGTGTGTGAACTACATGTTTTTCCTGCATTTTTTTTATTTTACGTGTTCTCCAATGGTTGCAGGATATGCGGTTATATAATATGCATACTACTCTATCCTCTGGAGATCGTGTTAAACCAACCTTTGCTACATCCCCTCTTTATCAATTCGCTGGAAAAGACTATTCTGTTGCTTTAAAGGGGTAAAAAAGATAACCACTTAGAAATCATGATAAATATTTACGGCTGGAGGTGTATGTGAGCCGCAGAAGACAAACCATCTTTGTGTCCACAATATGTTATATTTTGATTTTCTTTTGTATGCACGTGCAGCAATTTTCAAAGGCTATACGTTTATATGAATTACGTATAACATCGATAATTGTGGCCCATGTAATGCAAAACGCTGTCATTTTTTCTCCTCACCCAATCTCCGGAGGTATAAAAGTCTCTTGCTTTTCATGGGTAACAAAGACAAGCACTGAATGAAGTTGTTAAAACTTCTCCTCTTCATGTATTTGAAATCCAGGGAGAATCTTCAATCGGTGTCACGACTACATGTTGTGTTCCATTACCTTTTGTTTCCACGTACCACAATGGTCGCAGGGTATGCGCTTATATAAAATGTGTATATCTGCAACCGTAGGTGTCCGTGAAAGACACACTGCCGCTAAGTCATTTCCTCGTCAATTTCCCGGATGAAGAATTTCTCTTTATGTTAATGTGCACCAGAGCATTCCAGTTGGAACAGATGATAATTCTTTAAGGCTGGAGAAGTATGTGATCCACGGGAGGAGCACAAATATTGGACGAAGTAAGCCAGTTACAGAAGATGATATAACATCACATATGCACGTCTACATAATCCATGGAGGACCTAGCATCAGTGTGTGAACTACATGTATTTCCTGCATTTATTTTATTTTGTTTACGTGTTCTCCAATGGATGGAGTATATGCGGTTATTTAAAATGCATACCTTTTTATCCACTGGAGAGCGTTTAAGGCGAAACTATGCTACTTCCCCTGCTCATCAATTCGCTGAAAGAAGACTAATCTGTTGCCTTAAAAGGATAAAAGAAATAACCACTTAGAAATCCTGATAATAGTTTACGGCTGGAAGTGTATGTGAGCCACAGGAAACACACCATCCTTGTGTGCATTATATGTTGTATTTTGATTTTCTTTTGTATGCACGTGCAGAAATTTCCAAAGGCTATACGTTTATATATAATCGTATACCTTCGACATTTGTGGCCCGTGAAAGGAAAAACGCTGGCAATTCTTCTCCTCATCCATTCTCCGGAGGAATAAAAGTCTATGGCTTTTAATGGATAACAAAGGCGAGCAGTGAATGTTGTTGATCATACTTCTTTCTTTGTGGATTTGAAATCCAGGGAGAATCTACCATCCGTGTTTGAACCACAGGTTGATTTCTATTATCTTTTGTTTCCTCGTACCTCAATTGTTGCCGTGTATGCGCTTATATAAAATGCGTATATCTTCAATCGTTTGTGTCCGTGAAAGACAAACTGCCGCTAAGTCATTTCCTCGTCAATTTCCCGGATGAAAAATTTCTCCTTATATTAATGTGCACCATAGCAATCCAGTTGGAAGAGATGATAAATCTTTAAGGCCGAAGAAGTATATGCAACACGGGAGGAGCACCATCATTGAACGAAGTGTAATAATTTCATTTGCGTTATAAGTCACGTGCACCAACGTTCGCTGAGTGTGCGCTAATGTAAATTGCGTTATCCTGTGATCAACGGCAGCCATCTAAGTCAAAGCGCTGCTACATCTCCTCCAGATTAATTCCCTGGGTGAATAAATTTTTCTACTTTAATGTGTAACAAAGGTACCCAGTTGAAGGAGATGATAAAAATTGTCTTACGCAAATCCTTGTTATGCATGGAGAACGTACCATTAGAATCTGACTAACATGTTATACGTGTATACACTTTGTTTTTTTTACATGTTCTCCAGTGTTTGCAGGATATGTGGTTAAATTAAATTCATAATACTGCATCCTCTGGAGATCGTGTAAGGCAAATTGTTGCTACTTCCTCTCTTCATCAATTCTCTGGAAAAGAATACTCTGGTGTTTTAATAGGGTAACATAGATAACCACATATGGAAGACGATTATCATTACGGCTCGAGGTGTATGTGAGCCACAGGTGGCACATCATCCTAGTGTGCACTATATGTTATATTTTGATTTTTTTGTATGGAAGTGCAGCGTTTTGAAAGGCTCTACTTTTTAAAAACTACGTATTGCTTCGACAATTGAGGCCTGTGTAAGGCAAAACGCTGTTAGATCTTCTCCTCATCAATTCTCCGGAGGAAGAAAGGTATCTTTATTTTAATGGATAGCAATGGAAAGCACCATTGGACGTGCTATATTTCATATTTTCATTGGCATTTGTAACCACGTGCACCAAGGGTCGCTGGGTATCCACTAATGTAAAGTGCATAATCCGACGGTCGTTGGTAGCCGCCTAAGGCTGTTACGTCTATTCCACATTAACTCCCTAGATGAAAAAACTCTCCTAATTTTAATGTTTAACCAAGGTACACAGTTAAAGAAGATGATAAAACTTCTCTTCCGCAAATATTTTTATCCATGGAGAAACTACCATCGCTGTGTGAACTACGTGTTGCTCATGTATATATTTCCTTTTGTTTACGTGTTCTTCAATGGTTGCAGGGTATGCGGTTATATAAAATGCATTCCGTTGCACCCATTGAAGCGCGTGTATGGCAAAATATTTCTACATCCCCTGTTCCACAATCCTCTGGAAGAAGATTATTCTGTTGTTAAAAAGGGGTAGGTAAGATAAACATTAGGGAGCATGTTAAACGTTTACGGCTGTATGTGAGCAACAGGAGGAACACCATCCTTGTGTGCACTGTGTGTTATATGTTGATTTTCTTTTGTATGCACCTGCAGAACTTTTCAAAAGCTATACGTTTATATAAAATACGTATACCTTCGAAAATTGAGGCCCGTGTAAGGCAAAACGATGCCATTTCTTCTCCTCATCATTTCTCAGGAAGAAGAAAAGTCTCTTGCTTTTAAGGGATAACAAAGCAAGCAGTGAATGAAGTTGATCATACTTCTTTTCTTCGTGTATTTGAAATCCAGGGAGAATCTTCAATCGGTGTCACGAGTACATGTTGTGTTCTATTATCTTTTGTTTCCACGTACCCCAATGCTCGCAGGGTATGCGCTTATATAAAATGCGTATATCTGCGACCGTTGGTGTCCGTGTAAGACAAACTACCGCTAAGCCACTTCCTCATCAATTTCCGTGAAAACGCTTTTCTCTTGATGTCAATGTGCACCAGAGCAATCCAGTTGGAACAGATGATAATCCTTTTAGGCTGGAGAAGTATGTGATCCACGGGAGGTGCACAAATATTGGACGAAGTAAGCCAGTTACAGAAGATGATATAACATCACTTATGCACGTCTTCATAATCCATGGAGGACCTACCATCGGTGTGTTAACTACATGTTTTTCCTGCATTTATTTTATTTTGTTTACGTGTTCTCCAATGGATGGAATATATGCGGTTATTTAAAATGCATACTTCTTTATCCACTGGAGAGCGTGTAAGGCTAAACTATGCTATTTCCCCTGCTCATCAATTCGGTGAAAGAAGACTAATCTGTTGCCTTAAAAGGATAAAAGAGATAACCACTTAGAAAGTATGATAATACATTACGGCTGGAAGTGTATGTGAGCCACAGGAGACACACCATCCTTGTGTGCACTATATGTTGTATTTTGATTTTTTTTGTATGCACGTGCAGAAATTTTCAAAGGCTATTCGTTTATATAAAATACGTATACCTTCGACATTTGAGGCCCGTGCAAGGCAAAAGATGCCATTTCTTCTCCTCATCATTTCTCAGGAGGAAGAAAAGTCTCTTGCTTTTAATGGATAACAAAGTCAGCCAGTGAATGAAGTTGATCATACTTATTTTCTTCGTGTATTTGAAAACCAGGGAGAATTTTCCATCGGTGTTTGAACTACCTGTTGTGTTCTATTATATTTTGTTCCACGTACCCCAATGGTCGTAGGGTATGCGCTTATATATAATGCGTATATCTGCAACCGTTGGTGTCCGGGTAAGACAAACTGCCGCTAAGCCACTTCCTCCTCAATTTCCAGGATGAAGAATTTCTCTTGATGTTAATGTGCACCGTAGCAATCCAGTTGGAACAGATGATAAAATTTTAAGGCTGGAGAAGCATGTGATCCACGGGAGGAGAACGATCATTGGAAAAAATAAGCCAGTAACATAAGATGATATAATATAACATATGCAAGTCTTCGTAATCCATGGAGAACCTTCCATCGGTGTTTGAATTACATGTTGTTCCTGTATTTATTTTCTTCTGTTTACGTGTTCTCCAATGGTTGCAGGATATGCGGTTGTATAAAATGCATACTACTGTATCCTCCGGAGATGGTGTAAGGCTAATCTTTTCTACCTCACCTATTCATAAATTCGCTGGAAGAAGACAATTGTATTGCTTGAAAGGGGTAAAATAGATAACCACTAAGAAAGCATGATAACAATTTACGGCTGGAGGTGTATGTGAGACACAGGGACACACCATCCTTGTGTGCACTATATGTGGTATATTGATATTTTTGTATGCAGGTGCAGCAATTTTCAATGGCTATTCGTTTATATAAAATACGTATACCTTCGACAATTGAGGCCCGTGTAAGGCAAAACGCTGTCATTTCTTCTCCTCATCAATTCTCAGGAGGAACAAAAGTCTCTTGATTTTAATGGATAACAAAGTCAGCCAGTGAATGAAGATGATAAAACTCCTTTCCTTCATGTATTTAAAATCCAGGGAGAATCTACCATCGGGGTTTGAACTACATGCTGTGTTGTATTAAATTCTTCTTCCAAGTGCAACAATGGTTGTTGAGCATGCGCTTATATAAAATGCGCATCACACCAACCGTTGATGTACGTGTAAGACAAACTGCCGCTAAACCACCTCCTCATGAATTTGTGCATGAAGAATTTCTCTTGATGTTAATGTGCACCATAGCAATCCAGTGGGAATAGATGATAAAATTTAAAGGCTGGAGAAGAATGTGAACCAGGGGAAGAGCACAAATATCAGAAGAAGTAAGCAAGTTACAGTAGAGGATATAATATCATATATGCAAGTCTTCGTAATCCATGGAGAACCTACCATCGGTGTGTGAATTACATGTTGTTCCTGTATTAATTTTCTGTTGTTTACGTGTTCACAAATGGTTGCAAGATATGCGGATGTATAAAATGCATACTACTGTATCCTCTGGAGATCGTGTAAGGCTAAATTTTGCTACTTTCCCTCTTCATCAGTTCGCTGGAAGAAGACAATTCTGTTGGTTTAAAAGGTTAAAATAGATAACCACTTAGAAAGCATGATAAAAATTAACGGTTGGAGTTGCATGTGAGCCACCATCCTTGTGTGCACTTTATGTTATATTTTGATATTATTTTGTATGCACGTGCAGCAATTTTCAAAGGCTATACGTTTATATAAAATACGTATACCTTCGACAATTGAGGCCCGTGTAAGGCAAAACGATGCCATTTCTTCTGCTCATCAATTCTCAGGAGGAAGAAAAGTCTCTTGCTTTTAATGGATAACAATGACAAGCAGTGAATGAAGTTGTTCATACTTCTTTTCTTCGTGTATTTGAAATCCAGGGAAAATCTTCCATCGGTGTTTGAACTACATGTTGTATTCTATTATATTTTTTTCCACGTACCCCAATGGTCGCTGGGTATCCACTAATGTAAATTGCATAATCCGACGGTCGTTGGAAGCCGCCTAAGGCAAAGCGCTGTTACGTCTATTCCACATTAACTCCCTGGATCAAAAAACTCTCCTAATTTTAATGTTTAACCAAGGTACACAGTTAAAGAAGATGATAAATCTTCTCTACCGCAAATATTTTTATCCATGGAGAAACTACCATCGGTGTGTGAACTACGTGTTTTTCATGTATATATTTCCTTTTGTTTACGTGTTCTTCAATGGTTGCAGGGTATGCGGTTATATAAAATGCATTCCGTTGCACCCATTGAAGCGCGTGTAAGGCAAAACATTTCTACATCCCCTGTTCGTCAATCCTCTGGAAGAAGATTATTCTGTTGTTTTAAAGGGGTAGGTAAGATAAACATTAGAGATCATGTTAAAAGTTTACGGCGGTATGTAAGCCACAGGAGGCACACCATCCTTGTGTGCACTATGTGCTATATTTTGATTTTCTTTTGTATGCACGTGCAGCAATTTTCAAATCTATACGTTTATATAAAGTTCATATAGATTGGTCAATTGAGGCCCGTGTAATGCAGAACGCTGTCATTACTTCTCCTCGTCCATTCTCCGGAGGAAGAAAACTCTCTTGCTTTTAATGTATAACAAATACAAGCAGCGAATGAAGTTGTTGAAACTTGTTTTCTTCATGTATTTGAAATCCAGGGAGAATCTTCAATCGGTGTCACGAGTACTTGTTGTGTTCTATTATCTTTTGTTTCCACGCACCCCAATGGTCGCAGGGTATGCGCTTATATAAAATGCGTATATCTGCAACCGTTGGTGTCCGTGTAAGACAAACTGCCGCTAAGCCACTTCCTCAACAATTTCCGTGATAACGCTTTTCTCTTGATGTCAATGTGCACCAGAGCAATCCAGTTGGAAGAGATGATAATTCTTTACGGCCGGAGAAGTATGTGATCCACGGGAGGTGCACAAATATTGGACGAAGTAAGCCAGTTACAGAGGATGATATAACATCACATATGCACGTCTTCATAATCCATGGAGGACCTACCATCAGTATGTGAACTACATGTTTTTCCAGCATTTTTTTTATTTTACGTGTTCTCCAATGGTTGCAGGATATGCGGTTATATAATATGCATACTACTCTATCCTCTGGAGATCGTGTTAAACCAACCTTTGCTACATCCCCTCTTTATCAATTCGCTGGAAAAGACTATTCTGTTGCTTTAAAGGGGTAAAAAAGATAACCACTTAGAAATCATGATAAATATTTACGGCTGGAGGTGTATGTGAGCCGCAGAAGACAAACCATCTTTGTGTCCACAATATGTTATATTTTGATTTTCTTTTGTATGCACGTGCAGCAATTTTCAAAGGCTATACGTTTATATGAATTACGTATAACATCGATAATTGTGGCCCGTGTAATGCAAAACGCAGTCATTTTTTCTCCTCACCCACTCTCCGGAGGTATAAAAGTCTCTTGCTTTTCATGGGTAACAAAGACAAGCACTGAATGAAGTTGTTAAAACTTCTTCTCTTCATGTATTTGAAATCCAGGGAGAATCTTCAATCGGTGTCACGACTACATGTTGTGTTCCATTACCTTTTTTTTCCACGTATTGGACGAAGTAAGCCAGTTACAGAAGATGATATAACATCACATATGCACGTCATCACTATCCATGGAGGACCTACCATCAGTGTGTGAACTACATGTTTTTACTGCATTTATTTCATTTTGTTTACGTGTTCTCCAATGGATGGAATATATGCGGTTATTTAAAATGCATACTTCTTTATCCACTGGAGAGCGTGTAAGGCTAAACTATGCTACTTCCCCTGCTCATCAATTCGGTGAAAGAAGACTAATCTGTTGCCTTAAAAGGAAAAAAGAGATAACCACTTAGAAAGCATGATAATAGTTTACGGCTGGAAGTGTATGTGAGCCACAGGAGACACACCATCCTTGTGTGCACTATATGTTGTATTTTGATTTTTCTTTGTATGCACGTGCAGAAATTTTCAAATCTATACGTTTATATAAAATACGTATACCTTCGATAATTGAGGCCCGTGTAAGGCAAAACGCTGTGAATTCTTCTCCTCATCCATTCTCCGGAGGAAAGAAAGTCTCTTGCTTTTAATGGATAACAAAGGCGAGCAGTGAATGAAGTCGATCAGACTTCTTTTCTTTGTGGATTTGAAATCCACGGAGAATCTACCATCCCTGTTTGAACTACAAGTTGAGTTCCATTATCTTTTGTTTCGTCGTACCCCAATGGTCGCCGTGTATGCGCTTATATAAAATGCGTATATCTTCAATCGTTTGTTTCCCTGAAAGACAAAAAGCCGCTAAGACATTTCCTCATCAATTTATTAATTAATTCCCTGGGTGAAAAAAATGTCCTGATTTTAATGTTTAACCAAGGTACACAGAAGATGATAAAACTTGTCTTCCGCAAATATGTTTATCCATGGAGAAACTACCATCGGTGTGTGAACTACGTGTTGTTCATGTATATATTTTCTTTTGTTTACGTGTTCTTCAATGGTTGCAGGGTATGCGGTTATATAAAATGCATTCCGTTGCACCCATTGAAGCGCGTGTAAGGCAAAACATTTCTACATCCCCTGTTCGTCAATCCTCTGGAAGAAGATTATTCTGTTGTTTTAAAAGGGTAGGTAAGATAAACATTAGAGAACATGTTAAAAGTTTACGGCTGTATGTGAGCCACAGGAGGAACACCATCCTTGTGTGCACTGTGTGTTATATGTTGATTTTCTTTTGTATGCACGTGCAGCAATTTTCAAAGGCTATACGTTTATATAAAATACGTATACCTTCGACATTTGAGGCCCGTGCAAGGCAAAAGATGCCATTTCTTCTCCTCATCATTTCTCAGGAAGAAGAAAAGTCTCTTGCTTTTAAGGGATAACAAAGCAAGCAGTGAATGAAGTTGATCATACTTCTTTTCTTCGTGTATTTGAAATCCAGGGAGAATCTACTATCGGTGTTTGAACTACATGTTGTGTTCTATTATATTTTGTTCCACGTACCCCAATGGTCGTAGGGTATACGCTTATATAAAATGCGATTATCTGCAACCGTTGGTGTCCGTGTAAGACAAACTGCGGCATAGAAATTTCATCGTCAAATTCCTGGATGACGAATTTCTCTTGATATCAATGTTCACCATAACAATCCAGTTGGAACAGATGATAATACTTTAAGGCTGGAAAGGTATGTGATCCAGGGGAGGGGTACCATCATTGGACGAAGTTAACCAATTACAGATGATGATATAACATCACTTGTGCACGTCTTCATAATCCATGGAGGACCTACCATCTGTGTGTGAAATACATGTTGTTCCTGTATTTATTTTCTTTACCTTACGTGTTCTCCAAAGGTAGCAGTGTATGCGGTTATATAAAATGCATACTACTCTATCCACTGGAGATCGTGTAAGGCTAAACTTTGCTGCTTCCCCATCTTTATCAATTCGCTGAAATAAGACTATTCTGTTGCTTTAAAGGGGTAAAATAGATATCTACTTAAGAGGCATGATAATACTTTACGGCTGGAGGTGTATGAGAGACACAGGAGACACACCATCCTTGTGTACACTATATGTTATATTTTGATTTCCTTTTTTATGCACGTGTAGAAATTTTTAAAGGCTATACGTTTATATAAAATACGTATACCGTCGACATTTGAGGCCCGTGTAAGGAAAAACGCTGTCAATTCTTCTCCTCATCCATTCTCCGGAGGAAGAAATGTCTCTGGCTTTTAATGGATAGCAAAGGCAGACAGTGAATGAAGTTGTTAAAACTTCTCCTCTTCATGTATTTGAAATCCAGGGAGAATGTTCAATCGGTGTTTGAACTACATGTTGCATTCTGTTATCTTTTGTTTCCACGTACCCCACTGGTCGCCGGGTATACGCTTATATAGAATGCGTATATCTGCAACCGTTGGTGTCCGTGTAAGACAAACTGCGACTAAGCCATTTCTTCATCAATTTCCTGGATGAAGAATTTCTCTTGATGTTAATGTGCACCATAGCAATCCAGTTGGAACAGATGATAAAACTATATGTCTGGAGAAGTATGTGCACCACGGGAGGAGCATCAACATTGAACGAACTAAGTGTAATATTTTCATTGGCGTTATTTGTCACGTGCACCAACGATCGCTGAGTATGCGCTTATTTATATTGCGTTATCCGGTAATCAGTATCAGACAGCTAAGTCAAAGCGCTGCTACTTCTCCTCCAGATTAATTCCCTAGGTGAAAAAATTTTTCTACTTCAATGTGTAACAAAGGTAACCAGTTAAAGGAGATGATAAAAATTTTCCTCCGCAAATCCTTGTTATGCATGGAGAACGTACCATTGGAGTCTGAACAACATGTTGTACGTATATATACTTAGTTTTTTTTACATGTTCTCCAGTGTTTGCAGGATATGTGGTTAAATAAAATTCATAATACTGCATCCTCTGGAGATCGTGTAAGGCAAACTTTTCTACTTCCCCTCTTCATCAATTCTCTGGAAAAGAATATTCTGGTGTTTTAATAGGGTAACATAGATAACCACATACGGAAGACGATAATCATTACGGCTCGAGGTGTATGTGAGCCACAGGTGGCACATCATCCTAGTGTGCATTATATGTTATATTTTGATTTTTTTTGTATTCAAGTGCAGCATTTGGAAAGGCTCTATTTTTTATAAACTACCTATTCCTTCGCCAATTGAGGCCTGTGTAAGGCTAAACGCTGTTAGTTCTTCTCCTCATCAATTCTCCGGAGGAAGTAATGTATCTTGATTTTAATGGATAGCAATGTCACCCAGTGAATGAAGATGATAAAACTTGTTTTCTTCACATATTTAAATTCCAGGGAGAATCTACCATCGGTGTTTGAACCACATGATGTTCCCATTATCTTTTGCTTCCACATATCCTAATGGTCGCCTGTATGCGCTTGTATAAATGCATATATCTGCCAATGTTGGTGTCCGTGTAAGACAAGCTGCCGCTAAACCACTTCCCCATCATTTTTGTGGATGAGGTATTTCCCTTGATGTTAATGTACACCATAGCAATCCAGTTGGAACAGATGATAAAATTTTAAGGCTGGAGAAGTACGTGAACCACGGGAGGAGCACGATTGGACGAGCTATATTTAATATTTTCATTGGCATTTGTTGCCACGTGCACCAAGGGTCGCTGGGTATCCACTAATGTAAATTGCATAATCCGACGGTCATTGGTTGCCGTCTAAGGCAAAGCGCTGTTATGACTATTCCACATTAATTCCCTGGGTGAAAAAACTGTCCTAATTTTAATGTTAAACAAGGTACACAGTTAAAGAAGATGATAAAACTTCTCTTCCGCAAATATTATTATCCATGGAGAAACTACCATCTGTGTGTGAACTACGTGTTTTTCATGTATATATTTTCTTTGGTTTACGTGCTCTTCAATGGTTGCAGGGTATGCTGTTATATAAAATTCATACGATGCACCCACTGGAGCGCGTGTAAGGCAAAACTTTTCTACATCTCCTGATCCTCAATCTTCTGGAAGAAGATTATTTTGTTGTTTTAAAGGGGTAGGTAAGATAAACAATAGAGGGCATGATAAAATTTACGGCTGTATGTGAGCCACAGGAGGCACACCATCCTTGTGTGCACTATATGTTATATTTTGATTTTCTTTTGTATTCACGTGCAGCAATTTTCAAAGTCTATAAGCTTATATAAATTTCGTAAACGTTGTTCAACTGAGGCCCGTGTAATGCAAAACGCTGTCATTTCTTCTCCTCATCCATTCTCCGGAGGAAGAAATGTCTCTTGCTTTTAATGGATAACAAATACAAGCAGTGAATGAAGTTGTTGAAACTTGTTTTCTTCATGTATTTGAAATCCTGGGAGAATCTTCAATCGGTGTTTGAACTACATGTTGTGTTCTATTACCTTTTGTTTCCACGTTCCCCCATGGTCGCCGGGTATGCGCTTATACAAAATGCGTATATCTGCAACCGTGTTGTCCGTGTAAGACAAAGTGACGCTAAACCTCTTCCGCATCAATTTCCTTCATGAATAATTTCTCTTGATGTTAATGTGCACCACAGCAATCCAGCTGGATCAGATGATAATACTGTAAGGCTGGAGATGTATGTGATCCGCGGGATGAGCACAATCATTGGACGAAATAAGCCAGTTACATAAGATGATATAACATCACATATGCACGTCTTCCTAATCCATGGAGAACCTACCATCGGTGTATGAACTACATGTTGTTCCTGTATTTATTTTCTATTCCTTACGTGTTCTCCAATGGTTGCAGGATATGCGGTTATATAAAATGCATACTACTCTATCCACTAGAGATCGTGTAAGGCTAAACTTTGGTGCTTCCCCATCTTTATCAACTCGCTGAAATAAGACTATTCTGTTGCTTTAAATTGCTAAAATAGATATCCGCTTAAGAAGCATGATAATACTTTACGGCTGGAAGTGTATGAGAGACACAGGAGACACCCCATCGATGTGTGAAGTATATGTTATATTTTGATTTTCTTTTGTATGCACGTGCAGAAATTTTTAAAGGCTATACCTTTATATAAAATACGTATACCTTCCACATTTGAGGCCCGTGTAAGGTAAAACGCTGTCATTTCTTCTCCTCATCCATTCTCCTAATTAAGAAAAGTCTCTTGCTTTCTATGTATAACTAAGACAAGCGATGAATGATGTTGATAATATTTCTATTCTTCGTGTATTTTGAAATCCAGGGAGAATCTACCATTGGTGTTTGAACTACATGTTGTATTCTGTTATCTTTTGTTTCCACGTACCCCACTGGTCGCCGGGTATACGCTTATATAGAATGTGTATATCTGCAACCGTTGGTGTCCGTGTAAGACAAACTGCGGCTAAGCCACTTCCTCATGAATTTACTGGATGAAGAATTTCTCTTGATGTTAATGTGCACCATAGCAATCCAGTTGGAACAGATGATAAAACTATAAGTCTGGAGAAGTATGTGCACCCCGGGAGGAGTACCATCATTGAACGAACTAAGTGTAATATTTTCATTGGCATTATTTGTCACGTGCACCAACGATCGCTGAGTATGCGCTAATGTAATTTGCGTTATCCGGTAATCAGTGTCAGACGTCTAAGTCAAAGCGCGGCTACGTCTCCTCCAGAATAATTCCCTGGGTGAAAAAATTTTCCTACTTTAATGTGTAACAAACGTACCCAGTTAAAGGAGATGATAAAAATTTTCTTCCGCAAATCGTTTTTATCCATGGAGAACGTACCATTGGTGTTTGAACAACATGTTGTACGTATACTTACTTTCTTTTGTTTACATGGTCTCCAGTGGTTGCAGGATATGTGGTTAAATAAAATACATAATACGGCATCCTCTGGAGATCGTGTAAGGCAAATTGTTGCTACTTCCCCTCTTCATCAATTCTCTGGAAAAGAATATTCTGTTGTTTTAATAGGGTAACATAGTTAACCACATATGAAAGACGATAAACGTTAGCGCTCGAGGTGTATGTGAGCCACAGGAGACACGCCATCCTTGTGTGCACTATATGTTATATTTTTATTTTCTTTTGTATGCACGTGCAGAAATTTTCAAAGGCTATACTTTTATATAAAATACGTATACCTTCGACAATTGAGACCCGTGTAAGGCAAAACGCTGTTAGATCTTCTCCTCATCAATTCTCCGGGGGAGGAAACGTCTCTTGCTTTTCTAGGATAACAAAACACCCAATGAATGAAGATGATAAAACTTATTTTCTTCATGTATTTAAAATTCAGGGAGAATCTTCCATCGGTGTTTGAACTACATGTTGTGTTCTATTATCTTTTGTTTCCACGTACCCCACTGGTCCCCGGGTATACGCTTATATAGAATGCGTATATCTGCAACCGTTGGTGTCCGTGTAAGACATACTGCGGCTAAGCCACTTCCTTATCAATTTCCTGGATGAAGAATTTCTCTTGATGTTAATATGCACCACAGCACCCAATTAGAACTGATATAAGTAATTTAAGGCTGGAGATGTATGTGATCCACGGGAATCCCACAGTCGTGGTATGAGTTATATGGTATATTTTCATTGGCTTTATTTGTCACGTGCACCAACCGTCGCATGGTATGCAGTAATGTAAATTGCGTAATCCGGTGAGCATTGGTACTCGTCTAAGGCAAACACTGTACCTTACCCTGCACATTAATTCCCTCGAAAAGAAATTCTCTTGCTTTTAATATTTATCGTAGAAACCCAATTGAAAAATTTCTTGTACGCAAATCGTTGTAATTCATGGAGAACCTACCATTGGTGTTTGAACTACATGTTGCACGTAGTTTTATTTTCTTTGGTTTATGTGCTCTCCAATGGTTGCAGGATATGCGTTTAAATAAAGTGCATAGTACAGTATCCTCTGGAGTTCGCGGAAGGCAATTGTTTGCTACTTCCCATGTTCATCAATTATCTGGAAGAAGACTATTCTGTTGCTCCAATTGGATATCATGAACATCCAGTTAGAAAGGATAGTAAAACTTTTTGGTTGGATGTTTATGATATCCACTGGAGACAAACCAGCTCATCATACCGGATCTGGATGGAGAAAATTCTCCTGATTTTAATTGGACTTGACGATAAAACTTTGCAGCTTCATGAATCTGTGATACATCGGAGTAACACCAGCTCTTCATCATATATCTGAAATGATTTTTTCTTTTCATCTGGACGAGCTATCCCATGCTCACGTATGTATGAATTTTCTATTACTCAGCGCGTAATAGGTGTCCACAATAAATCTTTGAAAGAATGAATATTACTTATTTTCACTTAAACCTCAGATGTACATAACGAAACGTTGACTAGGTTTTCTGCTAGGTGACGCAATTACCTTCATACTACACTAGCTTGTTTTCAAGTACCTTAAAAGTCAGTTTTCATTTGCTTTCATGTAGCTCAATATTTGCAGTGTATTTGCATATCTAAAATGCTCGATCCCAAAACTATTGCTATTTACACGAGAAAATATTCTTATAAATAAAATTCTCATCAAATCCCTGGAAGACGTACGCTTCCTTCTCGTTCATAGGATGCATTTGGCCTCTGGATGTAGACCAAGGAAATAATATTTTCAATTTTCCAAAGCGAAGAATCAACAGCAAAATCAGCTACACACTGGGTTACCACCTCTCCGGGTTTGACCCTGAGCTTCCGGGTTTTGGGACAAGTCTCCGGGTCTCCGGGTTAAGCGTAAAATTCTCCGGGTCAGCAACATACACACTCCAGAGTGACCCGTGTTTTAAGGAACGTCCCGTTTTTCCTCAAATGTTCCGCGCCTGTGTGAAATCAATTTTTTAATGAAAAAAAAAAAAAAAAATATATATATATATATATATATATATATATATATATATTGATTTTATATACTATAAGAGTAACCACATGTCCCGTATTTCACTCTAATAAATTCAGTGCTCTGAATGAGCCGGAACGAACCCAGATCGCACATGAATCGAAAATATGGGCGATCAGTTCCGAATTGTAATATTTTCCTTCCGAGCGTTCCGTTTCGTAATATTTTCAATTTCGAGCACTGTATATGTACACACACACACACACACACACACACACACACACACACACACACACACACACACACACACACACACACACACACACACACACACACACACACACACACACACACACACACACACACACACACACACACACACACACACGCGCGCGCGCACGCACGCACGCACGCACGCACGCGCACACACACACACACACACACACACGCACGCACGCACCCACACACACACATATGTGTGTAACGTAATGTATGAAGAGTTTACAGAAATGAACCCAGTTTTACGCAAAGTTACGAACGAGTTGTCTCAACTGCATTTATACTCAGTGGCTACTAGTTCCATTGCATGCGTAAATTATTACATTTATTGTAAAACAGATAATTACCCTTTATGTGTGACGTATTTATAATTAATACTTTAAATTTATTATTTTGTATGCATTGTTAAATCTTGCATTTTTACTGTATGTTGGATATTTTTCTGCGGAGTAGATCGCTAAATGAATGTTCTTCGCATTTCTATGACATGTAATTATCTCTTGTCTATTAAAAACTTAAAAACAGTAAACATAATTCAATTTCTTCACCCATGAGAATCTTCGGGTTAAATTAGGATCTCCGGGTCAGATTAGGAATTCTCCATGTCATTGACGCATTTGAGTTGGCAAACCAGCCTGCACATAATATTTCGCCTAAAAGGGATTTGCTTTGCGGTCATGAAGAACACTGCTCACCTGATTTTCACGTACATGAATCGTGAGATAAGGCATATTATGTATTGAATGGATGCTCAATATGTCTGAGGGAATAAATGTATTTGGTTACTTAGGTATCTTGATGAAAGCGATACGAAGTACCGGAGCCCCCAGCGATGAAAAGGAAGATATCAAGGATATCAATGAGGCGTTTAAAATTGTTTTTCATATTAATTTGTAAAAAATATTTTACTTGCTGTAAATTATTTTTAATCTTTTGAAATCGTAGGATAAACACGTCCGGAAGACAGAATGTTTTTGCCCATTGGTAACTCCGGAGAGGGCGAGAGTTAATTTTATTCAATTCTCAAAACCTTTCTTAAGATACAGTCAAAATGATTTTATTCACACATTTGTCTCATACTCTGTGCTTCTCCGAAACTTTGTGATAACCCTTATTTTTCAAAGTTATCGGCTACGGATGTATTACCCAGAAAGCGTTATAGTCTTTCTCCATTCGTATTGCAACTTTGCATGTAGGTTCGGAATTGTATGGTTACCAGTTAATTTTCTGTATCATTAGTTACGAAAACATTTCCCTGACAAATACATACTTTCTTCCCTACTCGGCGTGTCGCTCCTGCATTGTAATATTTCTTCGGAAAATGAAAAGGTTTCATACTGAGGAGGACACTACTGTCGAAGGGGCACACTAAGATACGCTACAAATTCAGCTTATTTTTTTCTATATATATGTGTGTGTGTGTGTGTGTGCTTAAGGAAAAGGAAAGGTAATTATAAAGGTGGGTAGCAACAAGGTGTTGGAGGAAGCCCAGTGGACACTTACCAAAACCGGAGAGCCGCTGAGGGTGCTGATGGCACGCGAAAAACAACACAAATTTGAAAGATTTTCAGGCCGAAGCCCTTCGCCAGCAACGGATAGAGAAGTACTGTTTATTTGGCGGGGATTAAAAAAAGTACAACGTTAATTTGAAGCATACGTTATGGTGAAGTACGTTGTAACAAGATTACACTGTATGAAGGAATATTTTCTCAGTTTTTATAAATTACTTTTACTTTCAGTTATAGAGCCATCCTTGTGATGTATAGGGCCATCTTCGGTGTATTATAATTGGTACCTGCTTGCCCGGCTTTATATAAACAACACAAACCAGCGGTAAGTCTACAACAGGGGCCGACCACATTTTACACCATATGAGTAACTTTAAAAATAAACACGGTCTCGAGGTTGACTTATCATAATTTTTTTTACAAATGTACCTTCATTTGAAATAAAATACGCTGGTTGTAGAATTATTAAAAAAGCGTTTTTACTACAAAAACACATTAGGTAGGTTCATAAAAATTTAAAGTAAATTTAAAAACTAAATCAGGCAAGTAATGAATGAGATTTGTGGTATTGATTTTCTTCAGAACGTTTGTAAAAATCCTGTGTATAATTTGTAACTGCTAATCTTATGCAGTTATCTAAATTAGGTCCGTGAGTTTCGTCCTGTATTTATACTAAATATTCGCACAAATACACTGATCCGAAACATGAAGTTATTTTTAATGCCAAGCCTCTTAACATTGAGTATTGAGTTTCCGAAACCTTGTACCAAAAGGTAGACAGATTTTTCAAAAATTCACAACTTAATTAAATGTCATTTTGGAGAGATATAATTTCCTTTTGATGTTGAGGTTTATTGATTTGAAAGTGGTCACCAGTTATATCGGAAATGTTTTCTACATCAATATTTGCAAACGAAAACGCAGTAAATCGTACAATTTGATCAATTTTACGAAAATCAGAAAACCTTACTTTAAATCCTTCTATAAGTTTATCTAGAATGACTCTCAGGTATGACTCTGAGGTTAAATAGTTTGGAATTTCCTTTCTACTTGTTAAGCTTTAAAATTGTGTTTTAACTCCTTGGGCACAAGGATTGTCTTCCAAATTTTAAGTTTTTGAGGAAAACTCTGAACTTTACTTATCATTTTCGAAATGTTTTTATCCTTTCCTTAAACTCTAAATTGAAATAATTTATTTTTCCTGTTAGATTTGTCATTTCTCTGGGAGAAGAAATTTCTCTTGGTTTCATGGTTAAACTGACACCAGAGTAGAGAAGACAGAACTTCTCTTGCGGATGTATTTGTAGTCCATGGAATTTAGCTATCAAATATGTCAAATTTTAATATTCTTTTGTTTCCACATGCAGAAATTGTTGCAGGATACCTTCGACCATTGGCGCCTATGTAAGGCAAAATGCTGTCATTTTTTCTCCACAGCAATTCTCCGAAAGAAGAAAATTCTCTTGTTTGTAATGGATAACATAGACTCCCAGTTAAAGAAGATGATACAACTTCTTTTCTTTATGTCTTTGTAATCCACGGAGAGCTTACCGTCGGGGTAATAACTGCATGTTGTACGTATTTTTATTTTCCTTTGTTTCCACGTGCACCAATGGTCGCAGGGTAGTTGCTTATATAAAATGCTTTATTCTGCCTCCGTTGGTATCCGTGTAAGACAAAATAACACTAGCTCATCTAGACTCTGGAATAAAAAATTGTCCTTTTTTTAAGGGCAATATAGACATTCAGTCAGAAAAGATGATATAACTTTGCAGCTGGAGGAGTACGTGATCCACGGAAAACAAACTAGCTCCTCATAACGGATCTTAAATCTCTTTTACTTTGCGTTTTCGTGGACTGCTAGTGGTGTGTTAATGAATTGAATGTGTGACTAATGGTTTCCTTGTAATCTAAAGAGATGTTCTCCCTTCACATAAAATCTCTGAAAGAAAATTCATTTGTCTTAACTTTTATATCGGGAGGAAACGATGATAGGACTTTTCTTCTGTATTACATATATGTAAATCATGGATGTAATTCGCTCTTAATCAATTATATAATATTTCCGCTTCTTTTGCTTTCATGTGGACTGGTAACCCCATGGCCCCCGCTAATGACAAATCCGGGCTTCTGCGGACATTTATTTCCACGTAAGAAAAAATGCTGCTACGCCCACTACATGTCAATTATCTTGAAGAAGATGGTATACTGCTTTCAATAGTTGCATCAGCGATCCAGTTGGGTAAGATGATGAAACCACCGTGGTGTATATGGAAGATCAACCAGTTCTGCATAACGTATTGAAATTTAATTAATTTCTTTCATGATAGTCAATAATTGACTGGCATGCGCTTATATACAATGTGCATATCACAATCATTGGCTAGAATGCGAGAGAAAATTTTCCTACGTTTCCTGCTAATCAACACTGATATCAAGAATTTCTCTTTCTTTCATAAGTTATTTGACTTCAAATAGAAGACGATTATGTTGAGCTTTTTCGAAGGATACCATTGTGATAGGTGGAAGGAACACAAACTCATCATCAAATATATAAAATTTTAACTTCCTTTTTCTTTCGTTGGGAACAATGACCTCAGGTTTTCCGCTTAAATACAATGAATGTATTTGTAAACATATGCCATTGTGAGAGTCACATTGCTGCAACGCTCGCTGCTCGTTGAAACTCTGAATGGAGATTATTCTCTGACTTTCATCGGTAATGGTCTAATCATAACTTTATGTGAATTAAAGCGTGTATTAGACCGGAGGAGAAAAACTACAATGATTGGGAATCGCGACCGAATCTTCCCACTGCCGGGCGGATATTCTACCAAATAAAAATTGATACCCGATTAAAAGCAATTCTTCCAAAGAATCTATTTGGATTGCATTGACACGGCATTTAAAACATTAAGGTGGAAACCGATATACTAATTGGGAGAAAAAGGGCAACCGCGTGATGCATCGGAGAAAATATATTTCCTGAGCGTTCGTGGACAATCATGATTGAAATAACGTGAAATTAGCACGAGTAGCAGGCGTTCAGAATAGTTTAAGAAAGTCAAGGCTGCCAAAATAAATCTTCCCAAATCGCTGCCGTTTCTCTCCGTGGAATAAACCTCTGGAAAAGTCCTGCGTCTAACTTCTGAATGATGAATTTACTCTTCGAATTCAGGGATTTCTTCATTTTGCAATTGGGAACAAATATCTTCTGATGCTATCCTCAGGAACAATTAGTTTCTACGAAACTACGACCATAAAACGTATTAGGTGGACATAAGTATACCTTTGGAGAACAATGCAGCATCTTTTGTTATGTCTCAAACAAGAATTTTATTGCCAATTGCGGAATGCCCGTTCTGCACATTTGAAGGTGAAATATAACACTTCTGATGCGTAGAGTGCACTCTATGTGGATGGCTAAACTTCAATAGATTTGCACCAAAATTATAAGAGTAGGAGATCTTAATTCGTTCACGGGGAATATTGGTAATTGCTATAAGACGAACATGAAACGTATTAGCTTGCTACCAATGAACTCCTTGGAAAACAAACCAATCAACGAAACGGAACTCTTCTTATGCTGAGTGATGCGACTTGTGCTATCCCTGGCTTCACCAACATTCCATCATATCTCTAAAAATTAAAAACTCTGCTGCTTTCTCAGGATAAATTAATTTCTACGATATTACGAACGTATAAGTGTTAAATGGAACAAATGTACCTTTGGATAACAAGCCTCAATCAAGAATTTTATTGCCAGTCACGGAATGCAGAACCTGGCCGTTGGGAGATAAAATATAACTCTTCAAATGGTCAGGGTACTCACTCTGTAAGCTTCACCAGATTCTCATCTAATTTCTAAAAGTAGGAGATTTTATTTTTCTGGAGGGGAACACTGGCATCAGCCATAATATGTAACATGAAACGTATTAGATTGGTGCCATTGTACTCCTTGGAAAAAAACCATCACCTTTTAGTACTCCTCGGATAGGAATTTTATTTTGTAACTACGCAGAGCAACGTTGTCTATTTGATGACGAACATTGCTCTCTAAGAATTTACTGGAATCTCGGTAAGGAATGCCTCGCTCTATCATGGAACCCTTATATAATTCGATTTTCCTGGAAATAATACCTGTGAATTGACTAAAATTGCACTCAATTGAAGCAAATCTACATCTACATGATACCCTGCAAATCACCAGACTGGTGGGTGGCAGGGGGTGCAGCACACCAAAACCTACCTAATAACGTCTCTCGTGGGAATCACTCTCCTGTTATGATCCCGTATGGTCCTTGGGAAAAACGAGCTCCGATATCGCTCGGTCCTACAGTCGATCTCACGTATTTTATTCTCGTGATCGTGCCTGCCCATGTACGTAGGTGCCTCTAATATTCCTGAGACCTCCTCTAAGAGAACATCCGACCTAAATTTCTCTAGAAGCCTTAACCTAGCGCTAATTCTGCGATCCTCTAGCGATATCCAATTCAACTCCTTCAAGAGTGATGTGACGCTTAATTTTTGCTGATATTTTTGCTTAACGAGTCTGGCTGCTCTGCGTTGGATTCTTTCTAACTCAAGTATTTGTCCCTTTTCGTACGGATCCCATATGCTGGAAGCGTATTCGACCTGAGATCTGACTAATGATAAATAACACGTTTCTCGTACCTTTTCTGTGCTACTTCTTACTATTCTGCCTACGAAACCCAATTTCTTATTAGCTGCGCCTACGATCCTTCGAATATGCATATTCCATGATAGATCACGACAAATGGTGACTCCTAAATATTTAACGTACTCTGCAGATTGGATATTCAATCTATCATTACTGTACTCCGAGTCTAATTCATTGTTCTTACTCTTCCAGAAACTCAATAGGGAACATTTGCTGTGATTAACTTCGATTTTCCAATCTTGACACCATGCTGAAAGGGCGTTTAAATCTTCCTGGAGCGATTTTTGGTCATCCGGACTCGACATCTCCTTATATAAAACGGTGTCATCTGCGAAAAGTCTTATTTTGCAGCGAACTACCGAGCAGATATCGTTTATATATATCAGGAATAGTAGTGGGCCTATGACACTTCCCTGTGGAACAGCTGATGCGACTTTTACCGGGTATGAAGATTTCCCATCAATAACTACTATCTGATACATCGACTTAGTTTTAATATCACGCTAAGAAACCGATCAGTTTCTGCATGAGCTACTTTGACCCACAGCAATTAATGATTAGGAAACCATTCAGCTGGACACCAGTGTAATCCCGAAAGACACGAATGATGTGTAAAAACTATCTCGCAGTTGAGTTTCCTTTTAGCTCTGTCATAGACCAATCGTCGCTGCGTTTATGCCAAGCTAAATACTGTTACGTTAGCTCGGCTCATCTCTGGAAGTAATAAATTCTCTTGCTTTCCTGGGTACCACAGACTCCCAGCCAGAAAATATGCTAAACATTTCTGGCTTGTAGTCTGTGTAATCCATAGGACACACACCAGTTTGCTATAAAATATTTCAAAATTTCATTTTCTGCAATTGGTTCTGCAGAAATAATCACAGGGTTCACACTTATATATAACGCGTGAATCGGGAACTGTTTGACTTAGTTGTTGTCTATATTCAGCTTCACCGCAATTCATTGAAGGAAGAATTTAATCTTTTTTACATTCATAACTTCACCTCTGTATTAATTCCAAAATAATTCACTTTCAGTTACGTTAATGTCTAATGAAGAATGAAAACAACAAGATTGCTTCTATATCAGCTTCGCGGTGTGCACTGTTAATTTATTTAAACTAAAATAATATTGTTAAGTAATTTACCATGGCACTCTGCGAACTGACCTACACGCCAGTTCTACATAAAATATCGAATGTATAATAACATACGCTTTGATGGGGAGTATTTGAATTGATTTACAAAATGTTTAATACGTAGTTCATTTCAGATGGAGACCATTACATCCCGTGGAAAACATATCTACCCCATATTTTCATTTAATTACTGGACAGGAACCGGATCTTTGTGAAAACAAATCGTGAATATACGGATACCAATGTAATCTGTAAAAGATGTTATAATCTTTACAATGGAAGAACTTGTATTTTCCTTAATGGAGGACTTTGGTCTCCATTGGTACCTACACGATAATAAAACGAATCCTCGAAGAAGAATATTCTCAATTTTCCTGAATTGCTAGGGTTACTACGTTAAGTACGAAAATGAACCGTACTGATGCAGTAACCTATGCAGCTTGTGGAAAGCATACAACGTGCATTAAACCTTCGATGGAGAAAATTTTCTATTCTTTTGTGGAGTGCAGAAGTGTCGGAAAACTAGGCGTGCCTTACAGATCCCATAGCACTACTTTTAAGATATATCAGAATTGAATTAATAATGTCCAAGTATAATTTGCTGTAGCTTTCATGAGGCACTTTGGTTTCTGGTAGTGGACGCAAATAAATCGTACACACCAGGTATCACTGTAGTCCGTGAAACGCCTCAGCTCCGCAACAAATCTCCGGGACGGCTGATGACGGTTGATTTCTAGCCGGAATACGCATCTAGTTTCACAGACCTTTTTATGGCTATAGTTAACGCTTTTTTCAATTTGATTTCAGCCATTTCCATTCTCTCTTGAATTACACAACGATGGAATAACATATTAATTATGTATGTATGACGGAAATCCTCAGAAATGTTCAGGTATCCGAGTCCTTATATGTATTCATATATATGTACAATTTTTCCTTGAATTTTAATCCTTTATCTAATTTTACATTTGACCGTCCGTCTGTCTGTCCGTCCATCTGCCCCATTTGTAATTCGAGAACCGTTCGTCGTAGAGATATGCAGTAACCGGCGTTTTGTTTCTACTAGCTAGGAGGTCCCTGAAAAACTTTTTCATTTTCATAAAACCCAGGGTTTGAATCATAGTAATCATTTATATTTTCCATGAGATAACATGTAAAATTCGACTTTTCGGCGTGAAGGCTTTCATTAATTTGCTCATATAAATTCAAAATACAAGCATACGAGCTTATGACATGGATCGTTTTAAAGAAAAACGATCAAGGATTCTTATTCTCATATTTTTTCCGTTTACGATTCGAAATCACCCACATTTTAAGTTTAATGCACATAATTTGCACTAAATTTTCCATTTTAACGCTAAATACCTTGACGACGGACATTGTCGTGCTCGAAGTACTATTGCTGTAAAATTGTATACAGCTTACAAGCGTAAAATTAACGTGTTTCATAAGCAGTTTAAATGAATAGAAAGGGGAGGAAGATAGGAGAGAAGAAGTGTTATCTAAGAATATAGTAAAAGACGCCTTTAATAGAATAGTTTTCTATGTGGATATCATTTACACCACTAATTGTTTCACATTATTAATAAACAATTCGCACAAACATTGCGCGAATACAGCTCGTAAATGTTAATTGCCCGTTGCTTGAAGTGTTTACCGAAAACTAAACACGGAATATTTCGATGTTTCATTTAGACCAGTGGTTTCCAACCTTTTTAGCTGGGGCACTGAACTGATCAGCACTAGGAGCTCGCGACCAGTACTTCTTATTGAGCGAAGATACAATATAAATGGGTCGGAGAGAAAAAATTCAATAGGGCTCAGCCAGTGGGTAGTTCTGTTGTATCGATACTGTATCGCAAATAGGCCTCTGCCATAACCACTTTCGAAAAAAGGGTAGTATTGTAATGTGAAATATAAACGGGTTTGCGGAGGGAAACATTTGGTTTCTCTGGTTTCCCTCTTTTTCTCGTCCACATTCACTCATCCATTTTCCCTCATAGGTGATAAGATCTTCCAAAGGCAAAGATGGCTTACAAGTTCTGTTATGCATGTTCCACAACTGATAAAGTTTTCATGTGATTCCAATAATATATATGTACAAACTAACTTCCGGGAATGTTTTCTTTTGATGAACCTTCATAACCATACTGAGGACCCACTACGACCCTGATTTGGGTGGTGAGCCAAGGCTAAGGAACCACTGATTTAGAATGTTATTTGTAACACACAGTATCTACGCTTTTGGTCACGCAATTAATGGGACATTTTTTTAACCAACAGATTAGTGATAATTTCGGTGACCAGAATTAAAATGTATTGTAAAATTGTTTTATAGCTGTACGCAATATTTGTCATGGGCTTTTTTTTACAGAACAACTTGAAATTGTAATTAAAATGTTATGTTAACGGTGTCATACCTCATTCAATGTGTACATGAGCTATACGCCAAAGAAGAATAATAAAATAAAATGGGGAATTATTTGATATTGTTCATATTTTCTGTAAAATAGAAATGAATTTCAATAAATTGTAAAAATTTCACTTGTCTCATTGTATTTTCTACATGACATTTTTATGTTGAATTCATCAGTATGTAATGCCTAAACACCTCCCACATCAATATGAAGATCTTAAATTATAGTCAATAAATACTAGTGTCTGCCATTAAAAAAAGAGACCCTAAAGTTGTAAAAATTACATACAATATTAAATATAGAAATAAAACCTTTCAGGAAAGTTACGTCAAACGTTAAAATTTAATGATATTAAAACATACGATCAAATTTGAAGACCTTAACCTGATTTTCTTCTAATGGATTAACATTGATAATTTGGAAATGGAATTAATTGAGTCTCAGAACATTTTATGTGGAGGAATAAATTCGTGGAGTTAAATGCAAAGTCAGAAATAAGTTACTGTGACTACGAAAAT
The DNA here is from genome assembly GCA_036926305.1 of Uropetala carovei. Taxonomy (NCBI): domain Eukaryota; kingdom Metazoa; phylum Arthropoda; class Insecta; order Odonata; family Petaluridae; genus Uropetala; species Uropetala carovei. The sequence goes on along the minus strand of JAXCHB010000256.1, from coordinate 246,245 downwards.
ACTGAGAAACTATCAGAAGGAACGAGAATTGAAAATTTAATGCTTTCTTACACCTACTATTGTCATTTATAAGTACTAATTTCGAAGACCTTTTCTGCGCACCGCGGAGGCGAAAATTATTTCGATGTTATCGGTTAAACAGTGAGTTGTGGACGGAAACAAGAAGTTTAAAGGTAAGTTCGAATAGAAAAACTGGTATTAAGCTAATTTTGTTCCAACATTAAATTAACCAATTGTTACTATACAGAGATAAAAAGAAATAAAAGAAAAATAACTCTATTACCGCCTTTTAGACCCTATTTCATAATTTCCCCCTCAATTTTAAATAATAATATTTTTTGAAAGAAAAGCTCGTACAACAAACAAAATAGCGACTTACGTTGCTGATTTTACATAATTTTTAAGACAATTTATCATCTTATCAATTGTGTTAATTTACAGGTTTTTTATTTTTTTAATTATAAAACAATACATTCTCATTCTGAGTCGTCAGGAATGCCCTCATTCGCATAAAAAGGTTTATACCAGAAGAATAATTTTAATTTTCTTTACGCGATAGAAAAATAATTTCATTTTAAAAGCTGCGCAAAAATTGATAATTTTTCTCAAAAATTTACTCGCTTTTAATAGCTATTTTGCCGAAGATTAGTTATCCCGTAATCTAAAGCCATCATTCACAGAAGCATGTAGATAATAAAAAAATCATTTAAAACAGGAAGGTGCGTTAGGATTTCGGTGCTCGCCAAACTTGTGGCGATCAAGTCAGCTTATTCGTCACACAATACAAAATATAAGAGATGTTAATAAATAGGATATAAGATCCTCTGAGATTATACTTAATGTAGTAAACCAACTTACATAAATGCAGTAAAAGGCAGCAACTTTTGAGGTTTTAACTTTTTAAATCCTCATTACTTCTAGAAAGCTGATAACTTTAGTATGATTAACATATATAACTGCTTACTACGGGACAAACTTTCCTTGCATAAAAAATTCGCTTCGAATATTGTTTCAAATTTAGATGAAATATTATAACTGAGTAGGAATAATCTTTGGCCACATGTATATGACCGATTCGCCATATGTGGTTAGTGACGAAAGCACTGGGCACCCCTACTTTAAAAGTTTATTTAACAATGGACCAATGTTAACATGATTCCCTTTCTAAAACTTCGGACATGCTTTTCATCCGAAACATAGATTTTCTGCTAACAAGAAACGTTGGAAATGAAGAGATGGAACTCGCGTCGTTCGTCATGATCTAGGTTCTCCATCATGTATTAATCGCTCAATTCACAACGCGAGTTTTAAACCTCATATCTATCGCGACAAAAGGAAAGCCGATTGATCAATTTGTACCGCCGCATTTATTGGCATCTACTAAAGAATGGCGACGAGCCCCAATCTGAATCGCCAATCACGAATCTCGAAATGACATCACCAACTTTCACGGAATTAATTATTTTAACGACCTTTCCTTCGTTATGATTAATTTAACGCGTTTAACATTAGCGCGGGAAACGGAATAAATAGGAGAAGGATCGAGGGCGGCTAATGGAAAGGAATGAAGTCGGGAGACGCGTACTACAGGAGACGTTCGGACGGACAAGCTTGCTGAAAGAGATGTCCCCGGATTGGATGTGTGCAAGAGAGATTTTTGATTGTTCCGTCGAATCACGTCCTATTCCATGACTCTTTCTAATGGTTCCGCTTCGTCGAACGTTTTACACAATGATGCTCGACAAGATCCATGTTTTGGATTTGGAAGCACGCCGTTTGAGAGGAAGGCGAATAAAACAGGAAAAAATCCGGAAGTTTTTTCTTTACCGTATCTAGTTACTGCGGCTATCGGTTACATCTTTCGATAGCGTGATCTAAAATTTATTTTCCTATCTTATCTGATAGAGGTTTCATTTTTTTTTAATATTAAATTTAATTTTCTCTCTCTACACACGATAGGCCGGTTGTTATTATGAAAAAAACAGAATGAAACGTCGCACTGATCTATCACTCAGCGTCTTACACAATGCAACTAGTCATTTCCGTTTTATATTACCTATGAATAAAAATTTCAAAACTATTACTTTTCCTTCGCGTATTATACGAGGTAGGTAGTCATTAGCCTAATTAGAAGCTATTCAAATCAAATGATTATAATCTCTATGACTTTTGGTTCAAATCTTAATAATGCTCGACTGTCTACAAAAACATTTGTTAAAAAACGAATTCGTCTAGAATATTGAGAGAACGGTACGATTGGAATAATTTGTTAAAAGTTTAATGCGGCAAGCATTATCTTCTTATCCTAAACGTTCATCAAAGGCGGTTCAGCCACTTTTGTAAAAAGTGTTCGATCGAACGACTGCTATCTTACCTTTCACTCTTACGGCAATGAGCTTTGAATGATGCATAAAGCTCTTGAGAATTGTCTCTTTGACCAATGGAATGAATTGCTCGAGTCAAGTTGGGATTGTGAAAGGTAGGTCAAGGGTGAGAACTCCGTTATTCATTTCGCACTTCACGGAACGAGAACTCAATAGATAACGCAAAAAGAAATAGGAACGGAAGCGAGTGAAAGAATAGATTTCTATCGCGATCAGAGATGTATATAACATCGCGCCAGTTAATATAAAAAGTCACGGGTAACAACTCGAACGTTCTTTTTTTTTTAGCTCGTCGAATGTCGATCGGGTAAACAATCGTCCCACATAACCGTTGAAATAATCGGTGCTATCCAGTCTGCGGAAAAATATCTCCCATCGTTTCAATATAGAATCAATGAAAACCATTTGATTAGAGGTCATAAATTAAGAAGAGATTTCCTTTCAGCCGATTAAAACTAGCAAACCGTGGCAGTCCCATATGTTTCGCGTTTATTTTAATATTAAATTTTAAAATTAGTTTTTTTAAGTGAAAGAAAAACCTGCAATATGAGGGATTAAACAATCACAGCTAAGAAAAGCTTATCTAAAATTTCAAGGACATTATATGTTACAAATGTGAGGATAAATTATGAAATTATTAAATATTACGAAAGAATATTTGATTTCCTTTTCGTTCAAGAGTATCTTATTTGGATATCATCCGGTATACAACATTTCATCCGTGTCATACTCGTTATTTTATCGTTAGAGAAATTTATTTGCTCCCTTGACTGATTTTTCAACCTCTCTAAAGCGTATAATCTGACATACATCACCTGATTAGATATGGTCCCCTAAAGCATAGAACGAGAAAGTATATAACGCCCAGGTTTTACTTTCAAATACGAACATTTTTGCCCCACCGCACACAAACTCATAGGCGCGCACGCACGGCCTCATCTCCATACAATTACGACGCATTAGCGTCGAGGATTCATTACGGTTCTCCTAACATATCAGAATCGTGTGCTCCGGACCAAAGCGCTCCCGTCACATTCTCGCCAAGGGCAATATCTTTCCCTCAGACCGCACCCATGCGAGAGAAACCCTCCCACGCTAAGCGGTCCCCCCGGGCGGAAACGATACCCTCGAGCGTCCCATCCGATTCGTTTCGAATCCATTAAAGGGAACGACCCTCCCTCTCTGCCTCCCAATCGCTTTCGCGACCTTTCTCGCGCCCTCTCCTACCCGTCTTCTCCTTTACTTCATCCCGCTTTCTTCCCTTTTCGCTTTTCCCTAACGCTCAGTCCTAAGTCTTTCGAGACGTCCCGATATTCATCTCGGCGGAGGAATTGGCAGGACACGAAGTATACGCGTGTGTACCTCTTCCCCTCTCTCTCTCTCTCTCTCCCTTCCTGCACTAACTGCCTCCGCCTGTTGCGTTCGTTCGGCGGTAAGTTACTCCGGCGATTTCTCGTCCGTGGGTCTATTTTAAGGCGCCATCAAAGCGCTGCTAAAGCCGGAGATCGTGCCATCGATTGTAGCACATTCGGTGCCTCGTGGCTTATCCGTTAATCATTTTCTAGGCGGTGATTTCAGTGGTTCGGTTCGAGATGAGATGGAATGATTTAAAGGGGACGAAGGAGAGCAAAAGGAGAGAAGACGGAGAGTGGATACGAAGTTCATCCATCTTTTGTTTTTTTTTTCGGGAGGAAGACTTTTCGCAACTTTCCGAGAGGTCGTTAAGTAATTTTTTTATACGACGGAACGGAATTTTTCTTCGCCTCTTGGGTAAACCATTAATTTTGTGATGACGAAACAGCGGAGATTTTTACTAAAAATAATTATCCCACGCGTTTTATTTCTTTCCGAACTAGTCTTTTGTCGGCAGCTTACGATACCGTTAGCGGTGACATTTTTATTGATTCTTTTCCCGGGGCTATTGCTATACCGTTAAGTTGGCAAACATAAAACACATTCGTGTTTCCCTGCCGATAGTTTTAAGCGTCCGATACGGTAATTAATTACGGTAATTGCTCGATTTTTATAAGAATAATTGCTTTTAACGTATAAATCGCGAGGATTTAGTGGGTAACTTATTAAAATATCCGGGGAACGTCTCCTGAAATTCTCTCATGTATCCGAGAAAGATCTCTGAAAGCTTAATTATTTATGCATTCACGGTTGTTGATTGAAATGTTATTTACGGTTTCTCCGGAAAAAATTGTCCTGTGATACGGAGTACCGGCACAATTCAGTCATTTATAACGTTAGTCAAGGTGACCTAACTCTTAACGTATCCAGAATCCCAGGAACACGAGTGCTGTATTCTTGTCCATATCAATTATCCATTCAATTCATCAATGTGATGCGGAATAAGGAAATTTTTATTGCGTAGCTTTTACTAACTAAATGATCCAATGTTAACAGTCTTAGAATATCTTATGATATAATTTTTATTATTAATGTGCCAAAGGTATCGAAAAATATATTAGGAATAGTGTGTGACAAACTCACTGAAATCATTAAATCAAAAAATTGATGCAAATAATAGACTGAAGATATCTTGCAGCGGATCACGCAAACTATTATTTTAAGCAAATAGCTATAAAAATAAATATTCTTTAGAGTGTATGAACAATCGGGTACATATTGTAAGAGTATGAAAGGCCTGAATTAAGAAACACAACTTATGTATTTTATTTATGGCTCTAGCAGTCTTTGTATGCCATCAGATCCGTACGCGTGCTCATATAGACACGGCTATTTGGAAAGTATTTTTACCTTTAAGGTTGCGAAATCTCGGCGTAGTAAATCACTTGAATAGTGAACTTCGCGGATTAATCTGACTATCAAAAATGGGATTTCAGATTAATCAAGGAATAAGGTAGGCAAATGGAAAGAGCAATGTGAGGGAATGGGCTTTGAATGACTGGTATACCTCCAGGGAAGATCGAATCTTTCGACTTTTAAAAGTGGTTCTAGAACGAAAAACTGACAATCGAGAGACTACGTTACTATATGGTGAAAGTGAACCTGAATTAGTCCCTGATCAAACGAGTGTGACGGAGCACGAAAAGAAAGTATAGAAAGCTACGGTATAATGTAAGATTTTTGAGAGACAGTTTGAAGGGAGGTAGTTACCCATCATTTGGAATTGCAACGAATAGTCCAAAGATCCTATAACTCTAATAAATCTAATTCTGCCGGATTTGCTTCGGAAATCCAGTAGAATTTGATTTTGAATGTGAACTTTTTAAATGTTAATGTACGGTTGGTGAAGGGTCGAGGATGGGGATGGTAAATGATTTTTGTGTCGCGTGCCAAGAAATTAATTTCGACAAACAGAATTTTTCGCCTGTCACTAATTTATTTCTTCTCTAAGAAACTTAATATTTTATATAGAAAATACAAGCTTACTCGTGACAAGTAAAATCGAACGCGTACCACGTATTTGCCATCCCTGGTGTAGAATGTTATGCCACGTTTTCTTTTTCAACGATATGAGTTATATTTATGCGTTAACAGTAATAATATTGCAATAATTATTGTGTAAATCGCGAAAAATCTTTAATATTTATAACAGAATTGTCTACGTTATTCTCGTATATTTAACGGTGCGCTGAGTGGTAAATTTATATGAAAATTGACTATAAAATTATAGAACTTAACATATTATTCCTTTTTGTTTAATATTTATTCTTGCGAGTATTTTAGTCATTAACCCTGAACAAAAATACACGTTCTTATCTTTGTAGTAGCCGGATATTTCGTTGTAAAAATTACAGAAATATCCATCAAAATTAAAAACGCGTAAATATCGACGGCAATAATTACGCATTCACCACCACCTTAAAGAGTGAGTATCGTGTTAATCTACGTTCAGTAACATCAAAAGTTCCGCCATTTACTGATAGGACGTTTTTAACTGAATACAGTGGTAAAATATCTCATTTGTTTTTATAGTCGATGAGTTATAGGATCATTTATCAAGAGGATGGTAAAATAAAATTAGTGGTGTCTCACCGATGGCAGATTATAAATTCTAGAATCTACTGTGTGAATAGTTAATGACGGAATCTGATTTGTAGCTGAAACGCGCATCTGGGTTTCCCAAGATTTTTAGACTTGTAATTTTAGTAGTAGTTGTAGTTGCCGATAAAATAATTAACTCAACTAAGCAGCGACTTTGGTTTTCAACTTCACTGAATGTTATGGTCAATGATTAATATTCTTTTTAGAGATGACGGATATCATTCCAATTACGTTTTTTGGAGAAATGCTCCATTATTTGCGCATATTTGTTAAATAATTTAAACGTGTTATTCATTTATGTTGCTCATAATTTGACATCTTGTTCAATGCTTCCTTTCATATTTTATATTTAAATATATCACCAGAATGTTCCTTCTTTTTTATTTATCATTATTAAGCAAGATTTATTAACTTCTGCCGTTGAAGTACATTTCAATACACCCTTAGACTCTTATATAATATAAATTTGGTTTAGGAATCATGAGTGGCATTATGTAATGAAATGTTTATTAGAAAACAGATGCACTAATTTTAATTTTTTTCTCTATTTTAAAGGGTTCGTTTAATGCAATGAGGTGGTTAATCTTATGAAAATATATTTATTGTAACCTGCGAAACTAATATATATTCGTAACAAGAAAAATGTTCCGGCACCTTACTTGTTAGCCGCGGGATGTTTTTTAAGATACCTCCATGCCACCACAGCAAGCACGATGTTGCATATAAAGATGTCCTCAACTCCCATAACAGGTTATATCAGCTATTTCGATAGCACCAAAACATATGTATATATATATGTTGTTTTGCTTTAAACAGCTTAAACATTTTAATCGACGTAAATCGCGTGGAGTGCATATACTTCCGTTGCCGATCGAACAGATAAAATTCCTTCGCGAGAATATAATCTATATTTTTTGCCTAAACCCTTACATTGAATTCTTTTAGAATGATATGTACTAATAATTGAATAAAATTGATTGGCTTTATAGTAGACTAATTTCATTAGTTCATTTATGATTTAGTTTTCGTAGATAACATTTTATAGAAAATAATTAAATAAAACGATGTTTAAGCGTTGAGATAAAATGATGTCGTATAGGATGGCTATAAATCCTTAGAGAATTGATGATGAAAATATATTGGTTTAAAGTACTATTGAAGTCACCCTGCCGTTATTAATATATGGTTTTCAGCTTACTCTGAGTGGTTCCTTATGCAACTTTTATTTTATTACGTATTATATAGTTAATAACCATTTTTCTGAGAGAAACAAATATTGATTGGAAAAAACCTATAATGGAAATGGGGAAATGGGTCAATATTGCTTAAAGAACAGTTTTAAATTGCAAGCTCTAAGTTTGAGTATAGCTTTAAATATCCATTATCAATATTTAGAATTGTAATAAAACTTCCTTAGATATTTGATGATTTCTTTCTACTGTCTTAGACACAGCCTTAAAAATAAAAGAACTACGGTTCTGCGGTTCTGTATAGTTACACCAAAGTTGATGATTTATGAAGCATTTTCATTTTATAAAATAAAGACAAGTAGCAAAAAAACAACATTAAAAGTACGATTGAATTGAGAAGAATTTATGAGCTTTAGTTTTTATATTCCATTCCTCTTAAACGCTGCTAAATGGTTCTTTTCTCTTCGCCCATAGTTATGAAGCATATTCTTTTCCCCACCGAGACACTTAGATCCAGTCATAAAACAAACATGAAGTTTGTTCTCCATTACGCTGGTGGCTGTATACTAAAAATAATCGTCTTAACTTTGGATCGTAAAATGATACACTGATATTTGTTGGCTATCGTTTATAGCTTGATAAGATATACTGCAGGAATGCTAATGAAGATGTCCCAAAGTGAAGATATATAGCCGAACACAATTCAATCTTGAAATTAAATTTTAACCCTAGATAGGTAGGTAGTCTGGGGTTCAAACAACCCCACACATATTGTGTTATTTGTATTCGAATAGCTACTGCGTAGGTCACGTTGTGGCAGCGTGTATTCTCAGTCGTCATACAGAGGATGTCGTTACCAGATGCATGACAATTTACTCCGTGTTTTTCTGGAAGGTTCGATTCCACCCCAGATGCTTGGTTAAGTTGTTTATTATTGAACAGTGTGCTCGCAAAGATTACCAATTGCAAATAATATAGGTACATTCATATGATTCGATAATTTTTTATCTTTGGTTAGCTTACGTAATGTCTAATATATTCTTTTCTATTTCTGTTACTTTCAGAGTATTATAAGCTTTTTTGGCTCAATATTTTATTTTAGTACATTTTGCCATTATTTATGTGTTACTTCCATGTCACAGGTCGCGAATGTGTGTTATGGAGATATATAAGCACAAATAAAGTATTATAAATAAAATTTTAAAAAGAAATCAGTGACATATTTATTTTAATTTATTTTCTTCACACACCAGATCACCTTTAGTGTACGTTTTAATAAGGATTTCCTATATAGTGTTAAAGGGGAGACTGAATTAGCGCATTCACAAATAAACAACCGAGGGAACAGTAAGTTTCTTTACAAAAAAATATTTAATTTATAGACTCCGGATATGATTAAAAGTTATTCAATTTTTATTGGGACCGTTGTTAAGTTTTTCCCCGAGGGGTCCTAATCATAAAGTGTTCCGGAAATAAAATTGACCAGCAACGTAACATTTCATTTTTACATTCATTGAAACGCCACAACCGAAAGAACGCGGCGATCTAATGGAGTTTAAACAGAAGATAGCTGAAAACTCTTCCGCGTTAGACGTTTCCCTTCGACCCAATTCCATCTTTTCCCTTCAAGCATTGCTCCTTCAGAGGTCTCCGGTGGTCGGCTAGTGGTGGCTTGCGAGAGAGGAAGGGAGTAAGGGAAGGGCTAGCCGCTGCCTCATGTAGCTAAGACATCTCCCCGAGATACCATCGTCCAACCCTCGGGGTCCCTTCCCTCGTTCTGTCACAGCTACAACTCCGATAATGGGAGTCGGAATGGCGCGAGATTTGATCATGCTGTCATCCCGACGCTGGACGCTGCCTTAAGACTCACTCGAGGTTTTCGAGTATGTGGCATGCACCTGCTGCGAATCGGAAGTCGATCTGAGAGGAGGATAGGAGTGCGTCGGGAGGAGGGGAAGGAAGGAAGGGGAGAAATAGCGAGGAAGAAGAGAAATGGCAGGGAGGGAGTGAAATGGTATGGGAGGTGAGAAACGGCAAGGAGGAACATGGCGGGAAAGGAGAAAGTGTTGAGAAAGCGAAGGAGAATTAGAGAGGGGAAACGATCCAAAGGTTAATATAATGGAGGAAATAATAGGAACTGGAAAGAGGGGGGAGGAAACCTGAAAGGAGAGGGGAAAAGCACCGGAAAAGCGAGGGGTAAAGGAGAAGGGAGGTGGTAAAAACTGGGAGAAAAAAGATGAGGGAGAAACGTGAAGGACAGGGTGAAAAGAGAAAGGGGGAGAGTTACAGGACAAGGAGAAAGAAGCGAGGAGTTGGAAAATGTGAGAGGTGTGGGAGGAAGGAGAAGATAAGTGAAACCAGCTACATAGGTAGAAAAGTGAGAGGAAAGGGAGGAGACAGGTGAGAGGAAAAATAAGAAAGGGAGAGAAGATAAGAGGGGATTGGAGAACGAAATAATTGGAGACGTGATGAACACGCCCACAATAACCAAATTCTGGAATGATTAATAGAGGTGTAAGGCGGAATGAGATCGAAACGATGGAGACTGTTCGACGTTTTAGTTGGAGATAATAAACGCGTTTTCCATCGTAGCTGAGGTAAATAGGACATGGTCCTCAGATAGACGATGTGCGTGCTGGAATTCGATGTTTAAACGCCAATGATACTGCGCGATGTGGAAGACCAGCAATTGCAACAAACCATGACTACATTGAACGAATCAAGACAGGGGAGTAATAATTCATTAGTTTCAAGTAAAATTCGAAATCTCACCTGTAAACATATCCAGCATTATTCATTAAATTCGAAAAATCACTACCATCGAAAGAACTCTAATGGAGTTTAAACATAAGATAGCTGAAAACTCTTCCGCGTTAGACGCTTCCATTCGACCAATTCCATCTTTTGGTTATATTCTTATTATCATTGTTTGATAATATGAATATAACTTTATTGCTTAATACATCATTGTTACTAATTTAATGTGCGCGTTGGGTTTCCTAAATGCTAATGGATAACTAAAAGACTAAGTACCCTACATTTTACTCGATGGGCATCGAAAAGCTTGTCTCACGCTACGAAAAATATTGTAATTTCTTAGGAGATTATATGTAAAATAAGTAATAAGTTGTTTTTTGCATACATGTAATAATTTCTTGCACCGCAATAAAATCAGTTTCTTAATAACACCTATTAAACTTACTTTTTAATAACCCTCTAACAGTATTTATCAAACTCTTTTAGACTGAGGCCCCCTTGATGTGAATAAAATATTTCGAGACACCCCAACTTAGCAATTTCAAGGAATAATTACTGATGAACCTTAACGATAACTATGAAGTACATTTTCTATTAAATTGTGTGTTTATAATTAAATGTGGATTTTTTATCAATGCTAAAAAATATTCGCTACCCATCGACGTGGGTGTTCACTCCACTACTTTAGCATGGTCATTGAAGAACAGTGCCATATTAAAAACAATAAGATATAATTTCGGCATATTGTATCATTTAGTTAATTCAACGTATTTTTATTAGCTTATTGTTTATTTAGGATTAAAATTAATTCAGCATCTTTGTTATCGGCCAATTTTTCGGCGGCCCTCCGGAGCCGCGGCTCACACTTTGAGAAACACCACTTTAGCTCACTTGAGATGGTATTGAGGTTTGTGTTTCTAATTATACGCGAGTGACGAGTGGAGATGCTGGATTAGACAAAGGGAGATCCTTGTTTATGCAATTTTATATTATTATCCATAACATTGTTTTATAATATGAATATAACTGTTGCTTAAAACATTATTGTTACTAATTTAATAAGAAAAGAGCTAGACAGAAGTAGAACTCCCTGGTTAAATGAATTTATAGAAGATTGCATCAATTTTACCATATAATAATAGACTCAGATGTACATCTTTTATATAAAATATCAAAGAGAAATAACACATTCATCAGCTTTACTGTAATTGGAATATAGCCTATTGATCTCCGAATAGGCGAAGTATAGCGAAACATTTTCCTAATTCTTGACGTGTAAGGGAAATGGCCTATAACTGGTCGACGTCTAGCGGGAAATTACTCTAAAATATGGATTTTAAAGGATAAGTATGGGTTTTCGTAAAAAATACTTTAAAATAACATTCATTTCGTCGTAGTGTCAAAGTATTGGAGAGGTGAAGATTAGGAACTATTTTTTTCTAATTTGAATGCTTCATGGTAGGATAACTTTATTGACTGTTAATAATAAAATGAAATCGCAGGTTTAATGGTTTCTTTATAAATTTCCTTGCGAAAAATATTTATTTATAAAATTTACTGGACTTACTCATTAGATTTAAGCCGATATGAGAAATATAAAGAACTTCATCAATTCTTTAATCATATTTAGTAATGATTAAACACGAATTTTAATTTCAAGGAAGCAGCACATACTGTCTATGGGTAAATAGAAACAGCTGGATTAAATAACAGCTGAACAACACGATAAAGGTAAAGAACCTTTAATGAAAAAAACATTCTTAACCTAACAATCGTATCTCCATTAGGAAACATTATTTCTATTCATTCACATTTAAATTTGCTTTTATTGACTGCCATTCGTCGACATGTAGAAAGCCTAAATTGTGTACATACGTAAATATTTCAATGGAAATCACCGATTCTATTTAGTGTACATTTTAACTTAAGGATTACGATCCTAAACTGTGAACTTTTGCATCTACATCTACATCTACATGATACCCTGCAAATCACCAGACTGGTGGGTGGCAGGGGGTGCAGCACACCGAAACCTACCTAATAACGTCCCTCGTGGGAATCACTCTCCTGTTATGATCCCGTATGGTCCTTGGGAAAAACGAGCTCTGATATCGCTCGGTCCTACAGTCGATCTCTCGTATTTTATTCTCGTGATCGTGCCTGCCCATGTACGTAGGTGCCTCTAATATTCCTGAGACCTCCTCTAAGAGAACTTCCGACCTAAATTTCTCCAGAAGCCTTAACCTAGCGCTAATTCTGCGATCCTCTAGCGATATCCAATTCAACTCCTTCAAGAGTGATGTGACGCTTAGTTTTTGCTCATATTTTTGCTTTACGAATCTGGCTGCTCTGCGTTGGATTCTTTCTAACTCAAGTATTTGTCCCTTTTCGTACGGATCCCATATGCTGGAAGCGTATTCGACCTGAGATCTGACCAATGATAAATAACACGTTTCTCGTACCTGTTCTGTGCTACTTCTTACTATTCTGCCTACGAAGCCCAATTTCTTATTAGCTGCGCCTACGATCCTTCGAATATGCATATTCCACGATAGATCACGACAAATGGTGACTCCTAAATATTTAACGTACTCTGCAGATTGGATATTCAATCTATCAATTCTGTACTCCGAGTATGAAATAAATTTATTTACACAAAAATTTCAAATATTTTAGGGTATCCTAGCGAATGAATGAAAATAAATTGTTTAATATACGGATTACAATAATCCGATTTAGAGAAAATGTCCAATGGAACGGTTATCTTACAAAATAACTTCTTCATTACGAAAGGCAACATTAATTCTAAGCCAATTTAACGTGAGCTCAAAATAGCTACATATCCGAATACGCCAAAATGGTTTATATTTACGTGATAACCATGCCCGAATCCTACAGTTAGGCCACATATAACCAGGGCCGTTTTAATGTTTGATCTTGGGCTCCCTCTCGCTTTACTTAAAAAGGAAATATTTCCTTGTCTAATTTGTAAAACGATGTCGTTCCTACCTTCACTTATTAGACGGTTTAAAAAAATGTATTTATCAACCAAATCGCATTATCGAGCACCTTTTCAACAATTCGAACGAAAAATTCATCCCGGAAATATATCCACCGAAGCTCACGTACTTTTATTTATACTTTAGTCACTATACTCGTTCCTTTGTCTTAGGATAGAATTCAAATCGATGTCGGTTCATGACGATCGGGTTTAGGAAAAAATAGTTTGAGTAGAATATTATGATACACATACCCAAATAGAGACATTTATCTCTCTTTCTCTCTCTTCCTATCTGAAAATAGATCTTTTGTACACAGCAAAAATGACGAGGCCGACTTCCCTTTCTCCACTCAGTTTCAGCATTAGTCCGACACTTCGTACTTTGCAGAGGTTAAGTGCCAGGCAGTAAGAGGGAAGGATACACGGATAGGCTCAACCTCGCCAATCAAAATAAATCATTTACTCCTTTTCTTCATCTGTCCTTCTCCCGATTCGACTCTCATAACTCACTCAAATCGCTTTTTGTAATTCGCCTGATTTCAAGCTCTACTCATTATCAACTACGCTCGCCCTTCAATTATTTCAGGTGACTGTTCCGTGGAATGAAGTTCCGTTAATGAAACAGCTGAAAAATGTATTTCTTACAAGGATACGTTGGGGGCATAATCTCCATGGTATTATAGGGATTTCAAAATGAGCTTTATAGAAAGAAACTGGAGAGTGATGTTGAGTGAGCGAAGAAAATGGAGGTATTTGTTTTATAGAGTCATTAATTATCCTGCGCAAATGTAAAATAACCCTTAAATTTTAGCCTTGAACTGCGCATAGCTTCGGTTGTGACATTTATGTCTTAGTATACTCATGAGTTACGGACTTGGATCTCAAATGCGGAATGTCTTCAAATTGTGAAAGCGACCACTTCACTTTTAACGGTATACCTATTGCATATTTTTCGTGATGGAGAAAGAGACAGAGTAATTGAGTGACATTTAATTCTCGCACGTGTATTTTCTTTTCATGCGCTTTTTATATTGCATTTGGTAATGTTACTCATTTCAGTAAAGAATAGGGGCGGATATTAAAGTAAATTCTGTGAAATCATATATAAGTTAGCTTAATAAATATACACACCTTTTCATTTTCGAAGAAATTACTAAATTGAAGAATTTCCTCGCTCTTTCGTTATGGCAATGCAATACAGTAAATAAACCATTACATTTATCCTTTCTCAGCATAGTATACGAATTACATGATTTAGCGGAGATTACAACGTACATAAACTCTACATGAAGGTACCAGTGTTCTAGTATTACATAAAAATCCATATTTGTTTGCGTTAACAATAATGATGAGAGGAGACGTTTTTTGCGCTTTGAAATACCCTCACGAAGGTATATACCACAAGCGGGATATTTAGTTGCACGTGGTACATCTGTAATCACATGAGCGACTGTCAGTTAAACACGCAAATGTAAAAACCACCCTATTCAAAAACTTCCGGGAAGTTTTTTTTATCATACGATACCGTAAATGAAAATGCTCTAGCTCCGTTACTTGCTTCGTTTATTCCCAATGGTCGGTATAACAGGGGCTCATTCAAAACCGTTCAAATATTTCTTCACATTTTTCCCCTCTGCTTGTTACGTTAACTTACCGTTGCATATTGCGGTCATTTGAGAAAATTACGTCTCAAAAGTCTCTGAGGATGACGAAGCTTAACTGTTCGAGGAGAGAAAGCGAGAGGATTTCATTATTTTCTTCAAGTGCTCCAGAGAGGGAAAGAAACCCGAGGATGTCTCCTAAGGGTTCAAAAGGGCAAGAACAAATTATAAGAAACGGCTTGGACATAAGGTCATTCCTATTATCCCCAGCATTAGAACGGTCACAAAACACCCCCGACTTTTCTTTTTCTCGTAAAACTTGGAGGGGTCGCGCTTTCCCCTTCACTTCCTCTGAACTCAAAAGGGTCACTTCATCACGGGTAGTCGCCTAGAAGGGTTCTGTTGCTCGTTTCGAGAGCCTATTCAACTGTCATGGTTGACTTTGACACAACGATGGAATTTCTACCCCACTCAACCATTTCGAAATAAAAGGAACTTCAATATACGGTAAAAAATGATTTACCGCGGGCGCTGAAAAGTCGTAAAAAACTCTCGTGAAAGTACATGCGATTGCGTAAAAGAGGGGTTCCTAGCTTGACGAAGCGAAGGGTTTCTTACGACGTTTCCCTGTAAAATTGATAGATGGAAAATTTTCTTCCGCTCACCGCGTACTCGACAGAGTTATAGGAAAAGCTAATTTATTGAAAACACTTGTTCACTTGTTTTAAGGAGAGTATGTGGTATTTATCCATGTTTGAACCAACATGACCGATGTTCCTGATAAACTCATGTTATTCGTGTCATCGACATCATTTAGTTGCATACAATACGAACCATAAAATTCAGGTAAATTAGGATTAAGGGAATAGTTTGTTTTATTCGATCTTTATTCTGTCTAAGTAAACAGTACCCAGCACGCAAATGAAATGGTGACAATCAATAAAACATGCTTAAAGATAATAAATTTTCAAAAACCAATCAATATTACTGGAAATTAAACATGGTTAACTTATCCGTAACTTTGTAACTGGCGTGACATTATTTTCAAGGATGACGTTTGGAATGGAAATTAAATATGAGCGTCAAAATACCGTTATTTAGGTAGTAATACTTAAATGATTTAAATATAGTTGAAGTATCTTTTTAATTTATGCGTTTTCCAAGAATTTAATACCAATATATGGACACCATCACGAATATTCCTACCATTCCTCGGTATCTCGACGAATCTGTCCCCAACTAATAACTATAAATTTTCCTTTATCGTGCCAAGTTTTAATAAATTCAAAAACGCTATTCGAGAATTGTATATCCTTCAATACTACATCGATCACACGAAACGAATAGAAACATAGAAATGGTATGCGGTAAAATGACTGAAATATAATCGTCTTCTCCACATTAAATCGCTCAAAACGAGATTACATTCAATACCAATTTATGAAATTAATAGCTACCAGACATCCTTAGCGCCATTTTCATTTTGCCATGAATCCGCCAGTAATAAAGTTTTGATTGATCGATATGTTGACATTTCAATGTAACACGACCTGTCTTTTGTATAATAGTCATGGCAGCTTAATTAGGGTTGAAATTTCCTCTCAGAAGATAATACGTGCCTTCGCAAGATATGTAATTGGTGCTCGGACAGATTGTAGCCCTGAGCAAACGCATGCATACGAAAAGAGCTTGGCAGAATAACTTGAATAGACTTTAAGTAAAACGTCAACAATAACCGATAAATTTTGTAACAAAAGTAAAGTGGGTTCCGCTTTATAGAATCACTGGTTAATTGAATCAGCCGCTTTATTGAATCAAAATACTAAATAATAAAATTATTCGTTATCGTTCAAAATAATCAAAAGCAACAAACATAACTAGGAAAATCTTCATACAATTTTATAGTCCGAAAATTTTCACGGGAGATTGTTTATCGAACGCTGCTGAACGTAAAATATTTTTATTATGCGTAGAAGAATGTCTTTGATGGGGTTCCGGTAAATTCATATTTAATTTTTCTGATTCAGGCTTTTCATGCAACGTCGTATTATGGGGAAACATTATTAACACAACATACTGTGGCAAGAACTTTTTTGACATACTTACAGCGCGTTACTATCATTAAAAATCTATTTACGTTAAATCGATATTTCCATAACATAAAATCTTTGTTCCAGTCATGAAACTGGCTTGCTCAAGAATATAAACTCACGTTTTGAATTTGTTTCACGAAATGAACCTAAAATGACGGCCATAACTGAAAAGAAACATTGACGGTTATTATCCTGAAATTTTAAATGTTTTGTAAAATAACTCTTATTTAGCAAATTTTAAAATATACTTTAATGCTTTCTTTTAAAAATATTAGTCTTCTTTCCAATTCAGTGGAATTCACCATCCATATATACAATTTGTTTGGTTATTTATCTTTTTTTAACTACTTTATGTTCTTGATTACGAAGCAATAAAAACTCGTTTTAAACATGTTATTTTCTTTCATTATTCAGAAACCAAATTATGAGCTATTATCTGACATAAAAATTAGCTAGAAATTGAAATGAAAAAGCAAATCCCAGTTTACAGATCATAGAAGCAAACTCGCAGGAAGCGAGTTTCCGCAAAGTACTCCGCAGATTTATGAGATAGCCAGAGAAATTTGCCACCTGTCTTTCATTAAGCCGCAAGTTAAATATGCGCGTTGTTCAAATGAAATCGGAATGTTTCCACCGCTGAGGAGGAAAAAAATACAATTTGTGCAGAATTTTTTGGTTAAAGTGCGTCACTGCACCAATATAGTTGAGGAGGAGTAAGTATAGAGAAGAGGTTGAAAGAGTTAGTAGTGTAATTAGATGCACTTCAAACGTAAGAATGTGTTATTATGCTTGTAATAAATTCTTATTTTAACTCATTTATCGAACCAGAGAGGAATTTGGGATATTTTTGGGACTGGCATCTCGTTCTTAAATAAATGTAAATTTTGATAAACGTTTTTTCAAGAAAGGCAATCTTATTACGCGAAATTAAGAAAATCATATACAACCAAGCTCGCCGAAGGATTCGAACCCATGACATTAGCATTTTGAGGATAACATGGGAACCACATATCTATCAAAACCGATTTCCTTTAATTATATCAATAAAAAGTCCTAAGATCTCTTTATTTTTAGCCCAAATACGAGTAGCTTTTTTAAACATCGAAACTCCTACACGAGTAAAAATAGCCATCGAGTCGGACACAGCGGGCCTCAGCCCCTGATACAAAGTAAAAATAAAAGTAGAGTCCTCATTTACTACTCCAGAACGTTTTGTCTTGAGTGATTAAACAAGAAATAGTGTTATTTCTTCAGTTATACAGATTATTTTATAATGCATTATATAAAACTTTTGGAGTTTTTATAGCGAATCCGTATATCCGTCTTAGCAGAACTGCCGGTTACGAAAAAGATAAAAGGTTTCTTCTTAACAAACAGAAGGTAAACCAGCGGTAATCTTCACTACCTACCTCCACGTCTGTAAAACATTTTTTCGTACTATTTTTTAAATAAATTTGTACCTTAAAATAACTTAAGGATTCGGACAATATTATTATTTTTTTTTGGCGAGACCCGTTGCAAAACTCACGAATTTCCGAACATTCCCATATAAAATGCGAGTAAAATTAACTCATTTCCCTTGCCATTGAAATTTTACAATTCATCGGGGAAAATAATGCCGTCATTCTTCGGATCACAGCTTTAATGAATGCTCATAACTCCTCGACCTTTCATCAATTACGCCTCACATCAAACCCACCTTCTTCGAATGAATGCATTCGCGTCGGTGTTGAGTGCTTGCAGGGGTCCTACCGATTTCGGTGATGACTGGGCATAAGCGTGACGTGGTATTATTCCTTATTCGAACGCATGGCGTTCAGAGGGAAACAAGAGGAGAAGAAGGGAGACAAAGGCCAAGATGGAGTGAGCGTAATTACTAGTCGAATGGTGGGCGGGTGTGAGGTGCCGAAGGATTCCCGCCCACATCTCCTTTTACTGCGCTTAGGTCTGTTCGGCGTCGGTCAGAGAAGCGAATGTTTGAAAGTGTAGCATTTGAGCCTGTATTTTTCTATTCCTCACGCGCTATTACCAGACTCCGTTCCAAAACATTAAGAGATTTCTGTTGGAGCAGAAACGGCTAATGCGTCGGAATGACCCGAGGCGACTTGATGACTTAGAAATTTGAACGTTGTTTGTTTACTTATCTTTGAGTTTTATTACTTTACTAGAGCAATGGCCCGTCATATATGACGGGTATGCGCGAATTAAGAAATACGTTGAAATAAAATTAAAGAAACCAACATTTATATGCATTAAACAGCAAACAATGAATATAAAATCCATATAACTATATGTTTCTGAAAGTAAAAATGGTAATGGGCATACAGAAGTTGTGTAATTTTAGTATAGTCATCCACGTGTTAATAAAATGGAGAAAGTAACGCTACTAGAATCGAACCCATGAGTTCAATGTAGAGGGTGAGCAGCTAAAAATTTAAAACGGGCAAGGATGAGTAAATCCTGAAAGTACGAGTAGAATGGTATGTACCATAATGCCCCTGGATCTTATGCCGCAGGTGGTTCTCTGAACATTACACGTGACACATGACGCACGACCAAGCAAATTACCTAAACATATTATATAGGGGGTACTTAATTTATTTTTGACTAGCACATAAACAGCATTCAGGTGGATTTAAGAATGAGCGAAGAAACGATAAAAAATACCAGAGCTGGGAAAGTTCCGGAACAAGGGACGGTTACAAAATGGTTCCGGATCCGGTATTTATTAAATACTAATACAAAGGATCATATCTTTGGCAAAATTCGAACTCGCGACACAACCATTTGAGGTTCGAAACGCGAACCACCTCCTAGCAAGGGAAAAAGCGGATACGTCTGATATAATTGATAAGCAATGACTCTCTTAATACAAAATCGTCTATATCCTCACAAAAATTTCTGAGTTCATCTTTAACATTTGGATATTAAAACATTAATCTCCTCAAAATCATGATGTAAACAAATTATAAAAATTTTTGGCAGGCAGGAGAACAATGCTCTTTGACAGATAAACGAACCTGGGTCATCCAAACACCGGGAGAATATTCTTTCGTTTAAATAACGAAGCAGACTACTTCTGCCGTTACAGATTAGGGTTGATGTTGAGGTCGGGCTAGCAGTGCTATAGTATCAACCTATCCTAACAAATGTCCTCCATGAAGAGCGCTCAAAATAAAATTACATCTCTAACACGATGGAAAGTGTTATTCTTAAATTCTATGCAACAAGAAGTAGACGCGTGTTCGATTCCCGGTCATGACAATACTTTTCCCATTTTTCATAAACTATTTTAGTACAGCTAATATTTAAATGCGTAGAATCTAAGGTCAAGCACTTCTCCTTGTTTTAAATTCAATTTAATTAAAGCAGTTCTATTTCAAAATATATTTTGCGGATTTCTTCCTAAAATTTCGATAGGTCCGAATGAATAATTATAATTGTTCTCGTCAACTTGTTAAGGCTTTCTATAAGTAAAATCAGCATGAAAAATAATTCCCCGTTTTTTCACGCGCGTTATGCACTCCAAAAACGCAATAATGAGTTAAAACTGCCCTACGATAAAGATGAAAGCGTGAAAAATACCTGTTTTGAGTAACTAGTATTGTCGAGAATCTTAACGAGACTGTTTCAATGAAAAATTCAATATATTATTTTAATTAGCCAGTTCTTGAGTTGTAGAGGGGTTATTACTCATCAGTACTGTTTTTAATCATTCCGTCAGCTATTACTAATATTAATTTACTAGAAAATGTTTCATAGCTCGTAATTTTGCTCATACGTTGATGAATTGCGTAAATCCGATGGTTAATTACTATAGCGCGATTATTTTTTAGTTATTTTGCTACCTAATTACTGCTTCATCATTTGTGCAAATGAGATAAATAGTATGTTGTCAAACTTTAAAAGCATTATTTAAATCGACATAAAGCGATTTCATGGGTCCCAGGGAAACCGGTATAATGTGAAATTTGCTGGTCGTGCCATAAAAATATTTTTTCTTGGCATTTTGATATACGTCGAGGTAACATTTTGCCACAATTGCCCAATGCAAGTCAGTGACTCACTACATCACGGGGTCTTTATATATTGCAACATTATGGCCATGCTTGTAATTTTTGACGTCCGATAATTGCGTATATGTTACAATATTTCATTCAAGTGTGCTTACAATTAGCGGGATTGAATGCGTATTGGGTCATTACATAATGGAATATGCTATACGTTAGTCGCTGACTTAAGCGCGACATGGTCGTGTAATAGATTCTTGGACGGGTATAAGTATATCAAGTAGAGGGATTTTAATTGCTGTCATTTTGCAAAATTACTTATTTTTATTTCTGTCGCATTGTGTGTCTATTTGTTAAGGTAATTTATTTGAGAATTGTTTTTGTATTAATAAGCGTATTAAAAATTCGTCCTTTAAATATTTAGTATATAATACAAATGATATCCATCAGTTCCTATGTTTCTCATGCGGTTTAAGTTTACATTTTCTACATGACATTAAAAAGCGCTTAAATTCGCTTAGTTTTATCTATAAGCACGTGTAAATATAATTTATTTATGATATTCGATATTGTACAGATTCATTAAGCTTGGTAAAAATTATATAAATTCAGGTATTATAAGAGTACCTATACTGAATAAAAATGGTTAAAAAATTCGGTTTAAAATAAATAGATTTGTCGTACAAACGGTGTAGATTCAGCGGGCGACTTTGGTCTTAATTGAGTTTCCCTCGATCGAGTTAAAACCTGAATTCAATTACTTGTAAACAATCTCCAGAGTATATGGTGAGATATAAAATTTTTTATTTAAATAAAAATATAAGCAAGGAATATATAATTATAATACGCAACTTATACATTTATATGTAAGAATATTTGCTAAATGAAAGATGTCCTAGTAAATAAAAATATTCGAGGAACTTTAATTACGGTATCACTTATATTCGATTTTCACATTTTAGCGAAAATTCTACGTACCGAAATAAATAAAATTACTAACCAAGTATTTCGTATAAATGAAATTGAGAGTAAAGTAAAGAACAATCTCTTTTAGAATAATTACTCGAGTCCACATAATAACTTAAAACCAGTTGATAAAATCACTTCATCTTTTATAAATGGCTTTGAAAACCAGATTCGCACTTCAGCTACAAAGTGACCATCCTCAGTGCCAAACCAACGAGCGTTGATTCTAAGCCACTGTCCTTCATTCAAATATATTTATCATACCACATTTTTCAAAAATGTAAAAAAGAATTTCTCAAATTAAATTTCAATAGTAATTTAAGGTAATTTGAGCAGGAGTTTAAATGCTAAAAGGGGCGCAGTCACGTATTTCAATTAATTTTAATTACTCCCCAATACTACCAGAGAAAATTATGGTTGTTTTGGCGTAGTCGGGTCATACATCGCCTTAATTAAAGTGTGACAGAGATTTAAATGGGGGCCCGTGACCTTTCACCGAATAACATTTTTCGCCACCGCAATTTATTGTTTAACCGTTAAGGTGGTAACAGCTTCCATCCATGGGTCCGAGTTTGGAAGATTTGCATATGCGGCCAATTTTGCAAGAGTGGCATTTTCGTAATATGGCAATGAGAAAAAATACGAGGCTTTCTGACGACGTTGTATTATTCTTAAAAATCAGGATTGGGCTAACATTAGATTTTAATGGATTACGCGTTATATTTCCACGGAAACTTATATCGTATAGGCAACGACGTAGAATATTATGTCGGGGATGAGAATTGGAAAGTTAAAAAAAAGGTTCTCTGTTGCGCGGCATTCATAATCAAAAGTTATCCCCTCCAAATTACTCATTCGAGGGGAGGATATTAATGCCTGACAGACTTTTACTCGCTCGATTTATGGCGTGTCAAAATGTCCCAATGTCATTACTCTTTTATTTATCGTCTGACTCGTTTCTTTTTTTTTCAAATTTTATTTTCAAAACGCTACAGTCGCTAGCACTTAAGATTTCAATGCGAAATGCATTTAGGCTGGAGGAGAATGGTGATTGGAAGAAACGATAAGACTATCTTCCCTAAAGGCTCACAGAGTTAAAAATGAAATATCCTTGCCGAGACTAACACGCTTATTCATATCCATAAGGTTTCAACGTTTTAAAAATATGCGAACAGGGCGTAATTTACGAGAAACTCTCGCGAAACGCATTTGGCGAAAAAAGAACGTGCAAATATATACATGTGTGTGTGTGTGTGTGTGTGTGTGTGTGTGTGTGTGTGCATACATATATACACACATTCATATATACAAATGCGCATGACGGAAGAAAATCTTTCTGCTGGTTTACAACCGTCCGTCGGTCAGCTCCGTGGTTGACCACATCTGGCGTCTCTCGGTTCGCATGCAAGCGCGTCAGCACGCAATTTATCACGTTCGATGGAGATAAAAAATGGCAAAGGATGGAAAAGCGGCGGAAGCTACATTTTCCTCGAGGCAAACCTCATCAGGAGTGCTCATGACTAATCGCCTCTTTCTCCGTCCGTCTCGACCCAAACTCACCTCGAACCGAAACTCGGAACTTTTCGGTACGAAACTCCGTTCTCGAAGGTCTACGCGTTGCCTCGGCAGCACGCCGAAATATCAACACGCTCGCGGGAGTGTGTGCGTGTGTCGGTCTCTTTAGCCTTCACGGGCCTCAAATTTCACACTTATCAGTCAACCCCTACTCCGTATCGGTCGAAATATCTCCCCGTCCGATCTGGCAGCCTCCAAAACTTATGGAGGGGAGGAAGGAAAACAGACCGCGGAAGTAATGTTCGCAGTTACGTTTGGAGCAGCCTTCGTCGGTGCACGACAAGAGGTGACGGTCACCAACCTTACTCCAGAAATTCCATTTAAAAATTGTATCGCTGAAAAATGGGATGTCGAGTTGGCCTTATGGCTTGAATCCGATCGATTCATCAATGTGGCACTTGTGGTTAAAAGGTAGATGCGGATTTCAGCTACTAAGTAGTCGTCCTCAGTGGTATTTTTTCTATAACTTATTCGGTTATTCTAGGAATTCGATGGGGACGGATATTTTGTAGGTAAAATTGACATACGATCCAGGTATACCAACTTCTTTAATAGTTGGTCAATCGTTTTACCGGTAGGAATAAGACGCTTGAGATAGCGCGTAAATTGATTAAAATACTCCTCTAATGAGTATTATTTTCGAAAGTGGCGAGAGACAGGAAATATGCTACCATGTGTTTACTAATATAATTATAAAAATATGAAAACGAACAATGTTTTCCTTCAATTAATTAATTAATTGCATGAAAGTTAATTGATAATTAGTTGACACATTCATTGAACGATTCACTAAACCAGATGTGCAGTCCAGCTAATAAGTAGCTTTCATCAGAAGCAATTCATCGAATACTGATCCCTCGAAAGCTTCCTCGAAGTATACTAAAGTAATATTAAAAACAATATATTCATCAACAGTTCACGCAAACCTGAAAAATATTAATTGAAAACGAACATCTAATATTAGAATTTGGAAATTCTCACCTTGCTATGTGTCCTTTCATAACTCAGGGGAAATATCCTTCGGCAGTTCTTCCGTAGGAATACGGATTGCTGTTCAAAATTACTAAATAACACTAATGCAAGAACGTGGATGAGTCGTCGTTCGCCCGACTTTGACTCAACTATATACATTTCCAATCGCGTCCGTGGTCGCCCTTTAGAAGTGGGATCCACATATTTTAATCTAAGCGATGAAACGAGAAGCGGAAATTTCGATGTGAAATATCAGACGAAGAAAATTCCCTCTTAGTGAACTAACTGCCTGCTCGAAAAATGAGCGAAACCTTTGAAATAATCCGTTTTGCAATTAAACTCCCCGACCTCATATCTTCGATTCCGACGTAGGTTGTTATCTCGAGTCCTATTCGAAGCACGAATCGGTTTCCTTTTGGTAATAAAACCCAGAATGATAGAGAAAATTAATAACCTTTATCCGATAGTTTCGCTCCCGCTCCCATCAATAATTTACTACCCGCAAATTGGACGCGTAACTATTCCTCCCATTGGCAGGACGAGTAATTTATAACCGTGGGGGCCTTCGGGGCATTTCCCCATTAACGGAGGTTGGTTATGAACAGCGGCGCGGTGAGGACGTTTCGTAGGTAGCATCGTGGTGCTGATGCCCTGGAGATGGTCTTCTTTCCTCGCGTGATGACCTTTTCCCAGCGGGGAGGGATATCTCTAAGTTCGCTCTATACCATAGTTGGAAACATGTCGGAAAAATTTCACTAGGATAATGCTGTTACTGGACGGAGATCAGGCGCTCCTAACATGTTTCAATAAGTAAATGGTCGTGATGTCAAAACAGGCGCCTTGTACGACTCGCCTGTTTAATTTTCCTCCCCTCCAGTCTCGTCTTTGGCGTAACATGTAAGCGATTGCCAACTTTGTGACTATCTACGCCACGGATGAATTTTCAAGGAGTTTAACTTTTATCGCAAAGAGAACCGAGACGTGAAAATAAGTTGTTACGACGTATGCTCAGTTGCTCGAGTTCCCGTCTGATTTCCCTCAGTCATGGAAGTTTTTCTTGTAAGAAATGGATTTTTTATCATGTTTTGGAAAATGACAATAGGTGGTTGAAAGGCTAGCTATTACGATAATAAAGGTTCTTTAATTGTCGCTTGACGATGGAATAGTTCTTGTAAAGACAGCTAAAGTTATCTACTGTAATGAGTTAAACATTGAATTCAATTACGTAGAAGTAATAAAAAACGTGTTGCTATATGACGCAACACGCAGTTAAAAAGTGAATTAGAAAAATGATTTTGCGAACATTGATCGATTAACATATATTCTCAAAAAAAAATAGGATTTGTGTAAGTCATGACGTTCTTTAATATTCGCATTTTCTCATTTGTGGGAGAATAAAAGGAGCAGCGAGATAAATTTCCAGATTAAAAAAGTCAAAATAGATTTGGAGCAATGAGAACGGAAGAATAAATCACGCTTTTTGCTTCCATCGCGAAAAGTGGCAAATAAAATGTCCAACGATCCAAAAGGTTTTTAAACGTTACAACGCAATAAAACCCAAAAATGCCTTTCCCAATCGGAACACGGATCTTAAACCTATTGATTGAGGCGTGCTTGGTCTAGGTATTCGGTCACGAAGGCCGTGATTATTAATGTTTGAGTGAGTTGGAGCGACAACCGATCGTCCTTCATAATCGGTGCGTGTAAAATTGAAGCTGTCGAAAATGTTTCCCTTCGCCTTTATTCGATAAACGAGACGTCTATTGGCATTACACGAAGCTTCTCAATCATGGAGATTTAAGCACTCGCGTGATCATCGAACAAAGATTTTTAACGAATGAGATGTTTCTACGAAGACGCTTTAACACTCGCTAAATTTAATAGATTTTAAAATGAATCGGGTGAATCAGTAATTAAATTGCAATAAAACACCATTTCTAGTGGGATTTTTGTTGTACCCCTCAAAGAAGACAATTTTAGTAGCTTGGATTAGCCCTTTGATCTACTAAGAAAAAAAACGTAGCATGTATACGTGAATTTCATTTTCTTAAACTTGCAGTTATTGATTATTCTTACAATGAAGTCCGCTTAGTTTCCTTATAGCCCCTTTTATTTAAAAAAAATGGGCTTATGTCTTCGCGATTTTCTTCCGTATGTGTGCATTTATCTTGTTATTAACCTGCGATCGTTCATTTTTTTAAGAGTTCATTCTAGGAAATTACTTTAACGATGTGAAATATCTGTGGAATTATTGATTTCCTGGTAGTTCATAATTGTACTTCCCCGAAAATCTGATACTTTAAAGTGGAATTTCGATGGAAATTTCATTGCTGGATGGACTACTTTTTCAAGGCCCATTAAACCTTAACATTTAGATGGTGGATTGACCTCCACTATACAAGAGGGAGGGAGAGAAAAAGTAAAACCAGCCTCTTTGTTTTTAAATGGAGCACACCTTCCGGTTATACCGCGAGTTTCGGGCGAGCAGTGTTGTAAGACCTCCGAAGGAAAAAACATATTTTGCCAACTTTGCTGAAATATTCTGAAAATTATTTAAACAGTAATATAAAAAAAGACTGAAATCAATATATTAGTTATTGTGAATATTTGACAAATTCTATGTAGAAAGAATCCTCCTTGAGGAGGAAGCGATCATTCCGAATCTAAGGAGTGTCAGGTAGCAGATCTACTTGCAAAGCTGCCCACCCTGGTCATTGTCTTACATTTCAAGCAATTGGAAAAAATGCCAGGCATAACTACGTTAAGTTGAAACAATAATTGCAGAAAAGGTCAAATTAGGATAAATGTGAAAACCAGTAAAGCAAACAAAATAAAAGTTGAATATCATTGTTAGTTAGATTGAAGCGTAACGATATGAAATTAAATGTTGGTGCGTCGTGGAAAATTTTCTTAATATAATTCCGTACATCGTTTGATCATTAAAGAAAATGGAAGATTTTTACTTCTATTCTCCAGCAATCAAGTAATATCCGTTTTATTGGCTTTGCAACTTGATTTTAATCTCAACGAGAGGTATGAAAAACGAACGGGACTTCAAAGAAAATTAAAATAATGCAATATCGTAAAATGAAACTATAAAATGTAGGATATGACTTGCAAATTTAATTGAATAATCCTTTTGCTAGGAAATTACTCCCAATAATATCCAGAAAAAATCCAAGAGAAAACCAATGATGCAAGCATTATTCGTAAATTATTCTAAGATCATACAAAGGATAACTCTGAAAAAATATCACAAGTAATTACTGCGCAAAAAATGATAGTTTGAATATAATGAGAGATATTTTGAAATATCTTGTTCAAGAGCAAAGAGAAAAAGAAATTAAAACATGTGGAAAAGTTTTACTACTTCGATTAATGAACAGAAAGTTAGCTTTTACAGATGCGGGAGTTCACTTTAATTTAAGATAAAATGATTTTTAAAAACTGAAGAAAATATGCGCTGAAACATCCATTATTAGTGAAATATACAATTTTCTGCTCAAAGGTAAGGATATGAACAAAAGAAGAAATAGAAATATTGCCATTGAAGTACTCTTGAGTTTTATAGTACAGCGTGGAAAAATTCGTGAACCTGAAATGCTTCAGAGGATACAAAAACATTTACTAAACCTTAATTAGAAAGAATATATTGAAGAATGCACGAAAGGTATGGTTACCGAGTAAATAATACAGATTAACAGAATCATATTTCCGGAAATGATAGGCATGCGCAGTCCAGAAGGTAAAACGTAACAAATAGAAGTTGGCAGAGTAAGAGCGTGTCTGACAATAATTTTAAGAGAAAATAACGTCTCTATCTAATTGGTGCCGGCCCCGGTGGTGGAAGGACTAGCATATTGGCCTACCATCACTACGGTCGCGGGTACGAATCCCGCCAAGGGCATGGATGTTTGTGTTGTTTTCATAATTTCATATTTCATCAATCATATGCGTGTGTCTGATGTGGATGGCAACAGGAAACCACCACATCATATGTGTTTTTGCGCTAGTCATTTCAAACCAACCTTAGGGTTGAAAACTATGGATGGATCTAATTGGTGACGTTAGCCGTTTCATATTTACGAAACAATTATCCAAATGGGTAATAACACCAACGCCATCCTTGTAAACATAGCAGGTCATAAAAAAATCAGATGAACAATAAATCAATTTTCTTGCTGCCAAGGGTGATGCGCCGTCCCAGCAAGAGACGGAACGATGTAACTCATGTCACGTGGCATTTCTGGGCAGGAAATTGGCATACATTTCAAATGAAACATTCATACATGTACCAATAGTTATCATTAATTTAGTCACGGGAGATGTGAATTAACCAATAGAAACTAAAAATCTCCCTTTTAGCAACTAACTGCTGTAAATGATTTCGCAAATCGAAGTGGAAATTATCTTTGCAGTTTTTAAATGCCAGAACATGGCCCGTTACGTCTGCTCCTCATCGCAAAATGGATACACTTCCTCTGCGCAATTCCACAATACCGAAAATACTCATAGTTGTTAAGTCTGTCAATCAATGATATAGGTGGCAACTCGATATACTTGTTGTAAGAATTAATAAAATTCTTAATAACACTAGTTCTGACGAATACTAGTAATATTATAGTACGTAAAGTTTAGAAATTGACGGTGTTTCCACTAGCTATAATGAATTTCTCGTTATATGCCAACTCGTTCTATATTTCTTTTAGTAGGAAACTTGAAGTATATGTCCCGCGTTTAGTCCTTTTTGTATGAATTTCCTCTTCATATTTCGTGATAGTTTCTTCATCATGCTATCCTGTCTAAAGTTTAAAATGCAGTTATCTCTTCTTCCTTCCATTTATCCACTTCAATATCCCAACAGTATTTTTTTCTTCTCCAATCCTATTCACCGTCAACTCTTGTCGCCATCACTATCGTTTAAATTGTTCGTTGTCTCATAAAATTTTATCATTTTACGACGGTTGCTTAAATGACCTATTTCGTTTTTACTTACGCAGAAGATTATCCTAGAGATTATTAAAATTTGTTCATGTGTTCGGGACACGGGATATTTTTGTAAGTACGATAAATTTAGCAAACCCGTTAGCATAAGTCATTTCCTTGGAATTCTAGTGCGAATACTAGACGTTAAAAAGACCATTAACTTTGGCAGTGGCGCACACAGGATTCTCGCAAGGGGGGAAAACCGAAATATTTGGCAAGCAAGTTATATCAATACCTACATGTCACGTATTGCATTATTAATTTTATTTATGTAAAAAACAAAGGGAGAAAACCGTCTCATATTCCTCTCTGACGGCGCCATGATTCCAAATTTAAAATAACTGCGTATATTTCCACAGTTTAGAAAAACCCGGTGAAACTCCCCCCCCCCCCCCCCCCCCCCATGTCTGTTCACCACTAAACTCTGGGTATTGTCGCATTTGGTACTTTATCAAATTCATCACTTTATTTCCCCCCTCACTCTTATAAACCAACAAAATAAAGATATTTCTCTTCCAACTTTATCATTTTCTTTTCTCTCCTTCAACCGAACAAAAGCCAGCCATTAAATACAAACATTTTTAATTCTGCTGAGAAAGATTTCACATACTGCAGACTCTCCATGAATAGATCGCCCGCACTTTTTCCAAAAAAACATGATATGTACTGATCTCCTCCATCTTTCTTATGCTATGCATCAGAAAAACAGCTACAACAATACAAAACTATGAATAAAAATCAAAAAAGAATTTTGAGCACATAACAAGAATGAAGCAGCACAACTTGAAGGTTTGAAGA
The DNA here is from genome assembly GCA_036926305.1 of Uropetala carovei. Lineage (NCBI taxonomy): Eukaryota > Metazoa > Arthropoda > Insecta > Odonata > Petaluridae > Uropetala > Uropetala carovei. The sequence goes on along the minus strand of JAXCHB010000256.1, from coordinate 215,898 downwards.
TATCAAGACAATGGAATTTTAAGTAAATCACTTGTCAGATAATAAACTAATGAAAGCTGATAATTAGACAAAAATGTATTACGTGTAGTAAAACCGACGTCCAAGACACCTCGAACAAAAAGAATTACAAGAGGTAAATTTTAAACTGCATTTCGGTGCCTGAGGATGACGTTCTAAGTTGAAACGAGGTTGAAATTTTGTTGACCATTTTTATGCCACTTTATTAAAATTATTTTTATTAAGAATCTAACAGGAAAATATATATATTTTAAAAAGTATAAAGTTGTGGTAGAGCGAAGTATTTTATATGTTTCTGTCCCACTGTGTAAATAGTACGCGGTTTCTGCGAAATGTACTTTTTTATGAATTCGAGAGCATAACATATGTTAGTACGAGATTTAAATGCACAACCGGACACCATGCGTCTGTATAATGCAAAAGACATTTTTACAAGCACGGTTATTAAATACCTATGTAAAAGAAAAAATTATCCTGACTAATTTTAGCTCCTTCAGCTATCTTCGTTTTTTCGTCCAAACCACATCTATCATATAACTATAATTGCCATAAAAATGATCTTAAAGAAAGTAGTGATATTAGGTAAGTATCGTATAATAGTTTTTCTTTAATATGGTTCATTGATTATTATTTAATTTCAGTTTCAAACTTTTGGGGGAAATTTTCATTGGTGTATTTTTTTAACACCCTCCATAAAATTGATTACGTCCTTTTTTCCTGTTCTACATTCCCATTTGCACAACTATGGGTAAGATGAATCAATCTCATCATTCATTTTGATCCCACGGCAATAAAAGCAAGCCACATAATATATGCATAGCAGGCGGGCAAATTACATTGCGTTGCAAACTTAAATACAATTAATGAACGCGATCCTTAATTAAATGCGAAACAGGTTTGGATAACTGGAAGCTATGAGGAATTTCAATTAAATTTCTGCGCTGGATATTTCGAGATAAAACCGTTAGTGAAACGATAGTTTCAGGACGCGTGATTCAACTAATCTCGGAAAATTTCTCCTGTACGGAAGCCTTTCAATCCTTTCCAATTACCCATACATATCGTGTAAAAGTGTTATTTTGCAAACTAGGAGAAAAGATTTTTTCCCAGCAAAAACTAAGCGAAGAATGCTGGGAAGTTAAAAGTAGTTTCATGCCGAGGCATAGAAATCTTCTATTCTTCCAGACCATAGTAGAATCTGTGACCTCACCTCGTGCTGAAGGATTAAATTTTAAGATACAAGGCACGCCCATCGTCACATTCTACGCTAATGGCTAAACCTTTTGAGGTGGAACATTTCGAAATACCCTATTATACGTCTGAAAAAGCAGAATTTTTACTTAAAGATCAAACATACAGACCTTTAAGGAATCGTGAAGATTAAGTTTATACGGCGCGTTGTTGGAGATCTCTCCATTACTAGTTTTCTCGTTGTAAAGCTTAGATTCGATTATTCCGCGTAGTAAAATCATCATCATGGTACCTAAATTCGTGAGGAGATCGTGAAGGAGCGAAGATCAATGGCATTATTCCTTCCCTTTGAGTTTCCAACCGGATGTAGAAGAACATTCGCTTGATTATTCTACTTCAGCTGCATAAAATCTTGCATGTAAAGACACAATAGGCAATAAATAAAGAGATAACTCGATAATGGGTGCTAATGGCTATGACAAACTTTTCTACGTTCGTTAGGGCTTAACGGAAGGTAAATCAAATCAAGGAAGTTAATGGGTGCTGGGCAGAGAGACAAATATTTACACACAATAAAGAAGTTTGTTAGAAAGTTCTCTCATTAAAAAAAAATCGTGAAAGACCAAATGATAAATGGCATTTGGCCTTTAAATATCATCTTGTCCTTAATTCTCTGTTGGTTAACAACAAGACAAGATTAAGAGATTAAAACACTTAACAGAAGAATCGGAAGATGGAGTAATCGAATGAAATCTATTCTTAATTTCCATTGGGTGCCGTTAACACCACTTAGCAAAGGTCACAAGATATTATTATCCTGAAAACTTGCTAAAAAAGTGTTTATTACACAAAAATATGCCATTTTTCGGCGAATATCGAATCAATATAGCAAAGCGGTGGCAACGATATCAGTCCTTCACAGAGAGTCGACAAATTCAAACGATATTTGTCGAAAAGTTTTTGTTGCATGAGGATTTACAATATCAAAAGGTTTTTTAAGTTTGAAAATGCAAATAGACAATTAAAATTGTATTCATCAAAAGTATTCTAGGATACAAAGATATCAATTAAAATTTTTTGGCAATGACTTCGCACTCCAAAAAGACAGATTATTAATAGTTTATTTGAAAAAAAGCAAAATTGTTATCGTCAGTTACTACCGTTTCATCTTAAAATAATATGTACAAATATTTTGTAATTAGCAATGGCATTCAGCATTTGGTCCAACAGGGTTAAAAAACTCCTAATTAGTGGTAAAGTGTTCAGTTATAAAAAAATACGCCGATTATCACATTTGAATAGTGGCACTAGTGTCTTTCACTCAAGAGAGTTTACGATGTGAAAAAAATCCGCGTTCTTCACTACTCCAATCAGAAATTCTTCAGTGTTAAACTGTTTCAAAACTAATATAATTATAAAATGCATTTTTAAAAAGAACCTCTGTGATACGCCTCTCAAAACATTATCGTTATTATTTTTACTTAATTTATATTCTCTCACCGTTTTTCACGATTACAAAAAGAGAATACATCGGCATTAGCAGCAAATAGAATAGTCTGTTTCGCATCCGCAACTGGATGTGTAGTTTTAATATTCTTCGTATCAGTCCTGTTTCATCAAAAAGGAGAATACGAGAAGTGCCTATTTCTTCCATAAAAGAGATTTCATTCAAAGGTATGCAGTTCCTCGCAATTCGCATTTTTTATTCAAAAAGTATTTTATTGGGTAACTCTTTTCGGCTACGCAATAGTCGTCCCCAGAGGTGATACGCCGATAATCGAGAAATAATTACTCGATCTTTCTAATATCAAACGGAAAATTAAAACAAAAACACACTTTTAAAACGATGATGTAATTTCGTGTTCTCTTACACCCGATTTGATCGTTTGCGTGTTTCCAGCCGTAGACAAACGGGTTAGTGTTTGAGTTTAGCAAAATTTTATTAGACGACCAGATATAATATTAGTGGTATTGCTAATGGGTGTTAATATCTGCAAGTCTCGTCTTCGTCATCAGGATAGGAAGCATGTCGTTCCGGACTGCGATCCCTGTCTCGTTATTTTACTTGATCCGTGTTTTTCCGCGGGAAATGTGCCCGTTTATAGTTGACCCGCCACCCGCGGAGACACAGGAACACGCGGATGGGACCATTGCGGAAAGTATTAAGAGAACGCGATGAAATTCTCTGCCAAAGCACGTAGTGCTGACTTCCATTTCCTCCTCGGAACGCACAAGTTGAGGTCTGTGTAAGACCGGGTGGAAAATGGACCACCACTAGGTTTACGGCCTGAGTAAAACCGGGTATAGAATGGACCACCGCAAGGATTCCAACCACTTGCGTGAGAAGTGAGCGCAAACAATTCCACAACCACATATTATGGCTTCAGAGCAGGGACTATAAATGATTTTTGTGTCGTGTCGTGTGCCAAGAGAGTAATTCGAATCATCAGAATTTTTTTTCGGGTGCTGCTGGTTTTCTCTAAAACACTTCCTATTATATCTGGAAAATACGAACTTATATCAGGGGCTCTAGGAAAAAATTTTCAGTTGAAAAATCATCATTCGATCTATTCAGATTGATTGAGGGCCAGTAAGAAAATTTTTACGGCCAGCGCACCTAGATAATATAGTCATTTCGTACAAAACTGAGAAAATACCAGGAAATGAACGACAAAAAAGTAATGAATTATTTTTCTAGCTATTTCTTAAAACAATTACCTTCACAGGAAGATTAAGCCAGTAGTTTCGAGGTTAGGAGGCACCTAATTTGATGACGCAGAAAACGGATTTTATAACAAAAGTTACAATTATTTTATGCGTCACTTTAACTTAAACACCATTTAAAAATACTCTTATAATTAGAAAATGGAATCCTTTTATGAAAAGTTTTGGGAAAATATAAAGTAATTAATCTGCAAATAAGTTTTCGTGTAATAAATTTCGTTTATTCACACATCTAAAACTTTAATTATTGAACCGGAATGCCATGGAGGTTTGATTTTATAAGCATCTAATAGAATGCCACATTGTTGGCTTATGTTACCTATCTGCGTACGTAAGATGCACTAAACGTACACATATCAGAGTAATTTTAATATTAAGGTGCATCAATCTGAAGCAGTATTGGTTACTAGTTGTTATTAGATTCGTTTTCCACTCAATATATACAATGATACATATGCCACAATTGCTGGAAAATCCTCTCACATTTTTTACTCAGAGTTATGCGACCAGAAATCGGGTGGGAGGATTTTCCACAGGATTTTCAATACATTATTATCACATCCGTTCAGAATAGAGTGGCGAATTTTGTCGGGAAACTACAGGCAGCATCCGCTTAACGTACAGGTTACGTTCTTGAAGACCCTTACGTTAAGCGGACGTACGTCAAGAGGACGGTCATTTTTCTTAGAAAATAATGTTATAAATGGAGATTTGTTCCCGTAATGGAAAAACCCATATTTTTTCACTCAAAATCACCATTGCATTTATAAATTAACTAACACTGAATTTAAAAATGCATACAATATATTAAAACAAATAAATATTATAAAACTTTAAAATAATAATTTAAAGAAAACCTGACTGGCACGTATAGCCCTTCTTCGATGATTTTCGCAAGAGACTTAGGAAATTCATTTGCTGCATCAACATTTGCACTCGCAGCTTCACCTGCCACTTTGATATTATGAAGCCTAGAGATCTAAACATCCTAAATCTTCGGAACAACCCTCAGCTTGTATTCAATGGTTTACTATCACTTTCACTAGAACTTGATCCCACAATATTTTTAAAAATCTCCTTACTTTTTCTTAAATTATGGAAAGCCTGAGGGGAATGTGACATTGATTTTGGTCTTCCATCCAAACCTTCAAAAGTCTTTCCATCTCCTCCACAACGCTGTATTTCTTCTGATACTGCTGACCGCAATATGCTTAATATTAACCCCACTTTGAACGTGTTTCATAATTTTCTCTTCATCTTTCACAATGGTATTAATGATAGAACTGCTCAAATCTAAGTCACGCTCTATTGCCGCCATTGACTCAGATTTCTCAGCCTTGTTTATAATGCTTATTTTCACCTCAAAGGTAATGGTACTCCATTTTTTTGAGATGTTTTGAATTTACGTTTCCCTTAGCACCCATTTTGATTAATATTTTTACTAAAAATTTTAAAATATAAAAGCGTACGAAATACTCAAGAAGTCACAAATGTTTTATGTGTTGGCGTCTGAGATACTACATCAACATAATACCGTAACTAACTAAAGTCGTCACGACAGTCAGCAGTATGGGTTCTTTGTGTGCTTAAAATTTAAAACACAGCCCCCATTCGCATTCCTTAAGAGAACGTCCTTCTTGAGTCTGTGCTTTTAAAACGACGTGCTTCATCAGCTGTAAAACGAAATGAGTTAGTGGACGCTTTATTAAAGCTAGCCGAGTTCTGTTTATAAACATTTCAAGAGGCAAGCCTTCTCCAAGGTTTTTATACTGGGGAGGCAGAACCACTAAACACGAGGGTAAAGGGTCGGGCTACGCTCTACCCAAGCTTTCTCAAACCCGTGTATTTACCCGTGTGTGCGAGAATCAATGTACGCATCAGCGGACAGTACGTACACAAGTGCGGAATATGGTGTCAATATGTAATGTACATATCACCGGATGTATGTTGAGCGGACTACGTTAAGCGGACGCTACCTGTATTTGGAATAAGGATACTTTATATCAGTAACGCAAAATTTACTTTTTATATGTTTAACTAATATAAAATATTTTAATTCTTAACTTTCAAACCATTTTATAGCGCACATCGAAACCGAAGCTAGTGAATATACATCCTGTACCTGCTTAACCTATCCCTTCCTCGGCTATTCTGCATCATCGGAAAATATAACTCAAAATATGTTCTACAAGGAAAAAAGTGGTTCAGGATCAAATCAGGATTAAATTTTTCTGGCTTTCAAATTTAAATCTAAGAGTGCGAGTGTCATGTCGGTAAATACGGTATAGCCGAAGACAGTTGCCAAAAATATTTTTAAATGTATGAAATCGTAATTATACCATGGACAAACTGATCTATCTGCCCTATAGAAGGCAATCACAAACTTCTCTTTTTAATGGATATTACATAACGTGTGTCTGCACACGCGCGCGCTTCTGAGTGAGATAACTAATCAATTTTCTTTTGGAATTTTTATATATACATATATATAAGAATGATTAGAATAATTTTTTCTATTCAGATTTTATCGGTTTTTACGTGTAAAACTGATGTGCAGTTAATTGACTCCAGGGTGCGCCACGTTATACCATAGCTTCGATTGCATTTTTAATCATCTCTTTATTTGCTCTAAACGTAAGCAAACCTCGTGTGTACTATCGTTTCGTTTGATTCACGCGCTGGACATTTAAAGTCTTGTTTTAAGGCTCCATTAAATATAGCCTCATACTGTGTAACGGCTTTAACGCCAAGCGCTTCCTTGTAATAAGCTGCAGATTATATCGCAGTGTGACAGAATTCCATAGGTATGCCAGGCTGATGAGGAATGTGATAAAGCAAGAATCTTGAAGCTAAAATTCCGAATTTTTGTATCCACACGTAAAATTTGAATTGCATACTTAAATCCGATCGTATTACTGAAATTATGGATAGCGTTGTAGATGAAAGCTACTAGTAGAAGACTACAAAATCTTGAACTGAAAGGTTGCAACATATAATGCAATGTCATGGTAATTTTTATGCGAGGAGCTTAAAATATTTTTCACGCATTTTTATATGTGTGCGATAAATATTATCGTTTGCCCTACCCAGAAATCTTATACCGTGGAATATGGCGTCATCGTACGTAATTCAGTGTGAATCGTAGTATACCTTTTTCGTCGTCAAGAAGATATAGAGCCTAATAACGAAAGATATCATTCACCATTCCCGACATTTCTTTTTGAGACTGTTGGGAGAATGTGGGTTTCTCCTTCGCCCTTGGACTGTTGTTTGTTTCTCTTAGGGCATACGTACATCCTCAAAAATGTACGCCTCAGTGTAGATATTCGATTTTCAACGTATGTGTGTGTGTGTATAATCTATTAGTAATATAAGAGCGGTTGATGCGATGAAATTTATGAATTCAGTGAATTGTCGTGACTTCAGCTAAAGAAGGCAGAGATCTGTTCGCTGTTGGGTGTAATGAAATACACCCATTAAATCAATTTGATGTAAGCTCCAGCGAATATCAAAGAATTGACACTTGTTGCAAATAACCTGTGTAATTACATAAATAAAATGTAACAAGCACTATTATATTTCACATTTTCCTTAACGTTGGTGGAATAATTCCCTACATCTTTTTTCCTAGTCACTCAATTCCAAAATCGTCACTTCCTGGGAAAATAATTCACGCTTTCAAAGCCATTCTATTATATTTTACGATTGTTTCATGTATACTAGTACCCAACTGACTAATAAATAAAAAATACCACCTCCTGGCTCATTTTTTCCGTTTACATGTTTCAATACCACGAGTATCGTCATTCCTTTATTTTTTCACCCTCCTGGCTCTTCTACCTTTTCAAGTTGTTCCCAAACGTTTTGACACTTGATTCCTAGACAACCAAGGACTCCTAAATTTACGCAACCTTACCTGACGCATGATGAATATATATATTTTTAAAAATATTTGGTTCTCCTTTCCATCCCACACGGTAAATTATTCTCCTCACGTTGATGTAAATCGATGTCTTCCACGAATGTGTTCACACCAAAAGACTCCTTCGTGTCATATTAGTTCTGCTATCCTTATTTTAATACATCACTCTGGCCGAAGGACCGATCGAAAGAAACGATAAGAATACAATGGTATTTCACTCAGTCGATTATGTTGCTGGATGTACTCATGAATAAAACAGTGATCCATTATGAAAACTTTCATTAAAGTTGGCAAAGCTTCTTCTGCCAACCGGATACTAGCGTAAAGTGTCAAGTACGCGTATGGAGCAATATCTAAAACTAAGCTACTCCCTCTCTTTCTTCCTCCATTCCTAGTTGCGCATTGGTCAGAAGGCGAATGTCAATCAGACTGATGTTCCACCGGAAGGGTTGTTTAAATTAACAAATTTGTATTAATATGAATGTTTAGTACTACAGATTTCATTTCATGGGAAAATATGATATCTCATGTTATCCTTTGAAAAAAGGGATATATTTTTAAAAAGAGTGTAGTACAGCTGTACATCATAACTCAAGAGACGAATTAAAGAACTTTTGATGAAACAGATTGAGTGAAGCTAAATACTACCGTGAGTTAGGTAGATATACAGTGCATTCTAGCGCAAGTATGAGGTTTTTCACTCAAATCTGTAGTTTTTCTCCTATTTATTTTTCTTTCATTGAAACCTAATTTCAACGCAAATTATATGGAGAAGAGCAAAAAAATGCAAGCTTTTCTATTGTCGAAAGATTCATTGTTAAGATACGGCTTAACGGCATACTTATAAAGTGCCATGGTCGATTACTGAACTAGTTTCGCAAACCCGAGCCAAAATATTAAAACATCCGTTACGGTAAATGGACGGGATGGAGACTTACAACGGGATTCTCTCTATTATCTTTTTCCTCAACATCAGCGGGTGCAGTAAAACGACAGAGATTGAAAGCAGAGCTGAAATAACGAAAACTTCACATAAGAATGCATATCAAATTAACATTCATACGACCGCCGATTCTAGTAACGAAAAAAAAATAACGCGACTCCTCTTATCACACAGGACACAGTTGAGGGATACTAATATCCTTCGTTTTTTCAATTACCAACCAAAAATAATTTATTTAAAACTCCCAAATTAAAAATTTATATTTAAAAATAGTATATAAATAATACATAATTTGAAAATAAACCTAAAAATGTTTAAGGTTTAAGGGATATCGTCTTATATCTTAAATAAAATTGAAAAACTGTGTTATCTTTTTTAGATTCTCCTACAGGCGAATCACCACTGATGACGATTGGTTTTTCGCCAAAATTTGCGGAGTGTTTTTAGAGCATAATCTACGGTTTTGGACTTCACTTTGTGGCATTCCACCATTATGAACTAAAGAAAAAGTCAAACTTTTTCGTATCCCTATTTATTACAACTCCACTCGGGTTTAGTTCGCTTTTGCAGCCTTTTTCATGGCTATTGCAGATCAATAAATTAGGTTGCAGACGGAGAAAACATTTTTAACAGTTACTTTTGTATTTCAAGAACAAGTTATTTTACGACACATAATATCGTAATATCGTTTCTATACTAAATAAGTAAGCGCACTTAATTGAAAATGACTAGCAATGGGATCTGTTCTTTATTGAAGCAATGTAGTCAGACGATATTCGTCAACTTCCACGTTATAAATTATTCTCTCTATATATATTTTTTCAAATCGAATGTTCCGCATTACGCTTCGCAGATATCTTAGCCGATGTCATTTTATTCCGCCGGAGATACGATCGCCACACGTCCAACTCGCATTTCATGACTGATGGAAAAAAGTCATCTCCGAACGCCATCCCGGGGCCGGAAGATATCAGCGCGCAGTCGGACCGAAGGAGACGAAACAAAGGAAAAGAATACAATTCGATTCTGGAAGCGAATGGCTTAACGCTCACAAGATTTTCGCCGAAGATTATTCGCGGGACCATAAAAGCGTGTTATTTAAACAAACATATTCGTGATTTTCGTCGTTCTTTTATTTTTTCTTAAAAGGCCCGCAGCCTTTTTATAACTGACTGCCCCTCGCGTTTTTCCGCGTAGGTTTTCTTAGCCTTGTCATTCCTGAGGGGGGGGGGAGGGAGAGAGGGGGGGGGAGGGAGGGAGAGGGAGAGAGAGGAGAGAGAGAGAGAGGAGAGAGAGAGAGGAGAGAGAGAGCATTCACGAAGAAAAATATCTTTTTTCCACGACTGATTCTTTTTCTTTAAACTTCACCAAGTACCCCGCTCACATCAAAAGAATAAGGGACAGAGCCGATCCGAGTTAAAGATCTCGGATGGGAGAGTGGGGTGCGAAAAATCTCCATCTTCCCTCGTTTCTTTTATAGACGACCTTTTTTTTTATTCCTTTCGTCATAAATGGCCGCGCGGCTTGGATGAAAAACAAAAAATATCATTCCCTCCGAAGCCAGGCTGCCCCGAGAATCCGATAGTCCTTGAGGATTTTTTTTCAAAATTTATTTTTATTGTGTCACGCATACCGCCTTCCTCGGCCAAAGTGTGACCATTTGACTTAGTCATTAATTGGGAATATGCTCATCTGTTACGGGGCAAAACCTGAAATCTCACCGGCGCCCGCGAAGAAAGCGGAGGGAGTTTAAAACAAGCGACTATCGCCGACCGCTTCTCCTTTCTTTTATTTCCCGCTATCCTTTTTATTTTCGACCCGGGTCTCCTTCCTTTCATTCTCATCCGTGAGAGAAAACTTCCTTTTTTCCGGCGCACGGGAGAAAAAAAAACGCGAAGCGAAGTAATCGAGACGAGATAGTAAATTTGATGAGTTCGCGATCACATATTGTTTCGCCTCACGGCCTTCCTCTGTTTTTTTATTAATCCCTTCAATCGATTCCACGTTTCATTCGATGGAATAGAAATCGTCGGAACGGAACATTTTTTTTCGACCGCCATTAAATCCGTATATGAAATGGTAGACTTCGAAGAGGTGAGAATATTGGGTGGAATTGCTTGATTTATGGTCGGCGTTTTCGGACTACTGAATCTGGACCTCTCGGGAGATTTGGAGGAATGCGTCACATAAATTATTCTCTGTCTGACTGGTAGCATTAATACTGTTAATAATTATGCTCCCTTCTATAAAGTGTTGTCCTTCAATTTTTAGTCGGTTACTTTTGCTTTCGTTTAAATTTACCCGTATGTGCGCGTGTGTGTTGACAGAGAAAGAAAGTAACGGCAAATTTTAAAACAACATACAATCACTAAAGCGTAAAAGCAATTTGCATTGATCGAGCGGAGTAATTTTGAATCATTAAAAATGCACTTTAAATAAATTTATTGATTTAATTTTTAAATCTAACAAACCTAGTTTAAATGAATAAACATCTAAGAAAAGTTATTTTTGGTACGACGGAATAAGTCGCAATAAAGAATTTCTATTACAAAAATAAGACGGAAAACAATTTAGATATCTATTTTAAAAAATAAGAGGAAATATAATTTTTAATATTGAAGATGCTTATTTTTGGATAACTTACCTTTTAACATAAATAAACCAAACCATTTTAAAGCAAGGCAGTGCAAAAGACGCATTAATATAATATATATAAAATATCATGAGATTATGAAAAATAATTTCACACGACGACCAAAACCGGTAACTGCATCGATTAAAATGAATTGCATACAGAAGAAGAATAATATTAGAGAGGAAATATTCATATCGTTAATATAATTTAGGCGCAATACCTTCGTATTTCTTACATTTCGCAATAAATAAAATAAAATAATTGCATTTCCAAAGTAAATGGTCAATTCATAAACTCGAAAGTATGAAAAACGTTAATTTATGTTCCTAATCGGGGAAACCTACGGATTTATGTCGCAGTTCATGTGATATAATTCATTACAGAACATAAAGAGGCAAGCGAACGTTACGCCGTAATTCACCCCTCCTTAATTTTAAGATAAATATCAAGATTATTTTCTGTATATTTAAAGAATTTTTTAATCGCTACGACATTAATTTATAAAAAAAAACCGGCAGGAGCACATTGCGTAACTCCGTCTAAGAGACTTCTGTGAGTCAACTCCTAGGCATAATTAATAAATATGATAAAAATAAGTCAAGCGCTGCTGCGCCATAAAACTGTAACGATTCCAAAAGGGCTCAGCATCTCACTAACGCAATCTGCTTTCATCAAGACCATGAACCCGAGCGATCTTTCCATTCTTAGCCGCGCTTTAAAATTCAAATTAATTGCCGTTGGTTACTTGCCAGGGCGATGGTTGAAGACGCTATGTTCGCTCAATTACCTTTAATTGGCTCACGGCTCCACCTGCTTGGCAAAATTGATATTTTGAACCACATTCCGAAGTTAAATTTTCGACATTTTCGGGAATCGCCATTCGGGCACCTCAAGCCGCCGAAAGAGACGGCTAAAAATCCTGCCGCGTCGACCGGTGCGGCGTTTTTTTCTTTCGCGTCTCGAATTTTCCAACTTCGGACTCGAGCGCGAACGGTTTTACGAGTAAGCGCTTGTAACGCGTGAAACACCAACCGGACATTTGTTCGTATCTTTTAACCTTTCCAGCGGAAAAAGTGTAATTTGCTCGGCCGTTTCTACCATTTATATAACCCCCACGCGCTAAACTAATCGGCATCCATCTAGCATTCTTTTTTTCCGCAGCTGTCATCCGTCCGACTTGCGCAGTTCCCCCGCCGGCCAACAACGCTCGCATCCATTGTAACCCGGTCGTAATTAATAAATAACTTTAATGTTATACAGTAGAATTCGCTTAAACCAGCAATTTCGTTTTTGGCAGACACTCCTCTACTCGACTGAAATATCGCCGGGAAATTATTCCGGTCCTTTTTTCATTCAGGGGAGTTAGGGAGGTAAAAAAATAAACATCCCTTATAACTTATTCATATTTTTTGTGACAGCCTTTACTCCATCATCCCCGCCCCATCAGCATAATTACGAGAAGTTAAGTCGCGTGCATTTGGGAGAGGATAAATAAAATTCCGCCGAACGGGCTTCTTTTTTCCCTTCTCCCGACCCGGAGCGCTTGCGCGACTCCAAAACGATCCGCATCCAGACTCATTTTTTTCGCCCTCGCAACTCATAGGAGTGGGAAGCGGTCCGGAGATGGCGGACTCGCGATTGGTCACGGTTCGCGCGGAGGCGGGGTTTGGCCACGGTCCCCGCAACATGTCCTCTCGGTCCCCTTTTCCAAACTCCCCCCCCCCCCCCCCCCCTGGCCACCCTCCCTCAGTTGTGCAACAGATCCTATTATTGACCCTTGGGGGCCACGAGGGGCTGCATGCCACTGGCCCCCGGACGCAGTAATTTATCGTTTCGAGAGTTGAAGCGTAATCTGTTGGTCACCACTATCAAGGACGCCCACGTGACGCGGCAGAGGTTGGGTCTCCCGCACGGCCCCCAAGGGAACGAGAGGGCCCCAAGGACGCGGCGGGCTCTTCCTATCTTCCTCCCCCACGGGCCACCGCGCGAAAGCTCTCCCACCTTCTAATCATACCATTCCTCCCAACGCAGCAGCTCCCGAGCACATCTCCTCATCCCACGCCCTCGCCCCCGCCCCACCCCCGCACGCCTACACCCAGCCAAACTCCCTTGCACACACACGCTCAAACATACACACACACGCACACACGCACGCGCGCGCGCACACACACACACTCTCGTTCTCTCCCTCTCCTTTCTCTCAGCCAGTTTATTCGCATTAAGTGTCAAATGGGAACGTAGGGCCCAAGGACCATCGGCATGATTAAACGCGCCCACCATTTTTCTCCCCCGGCCACTCCCTCCTAATCTTCATTCCCATACTCTTGCGCTCTTCCTCCTCCCGCCTACGCCCTCCTCCCTTCTTTTGTTCTTCATCTTTCGCGTCTTGCGCGCTTAACCTCGCCGATTCCCCCCCCCCCCCACCCCCTTCGGAAGGGCTCGGCCTTCCCTTCCCCTCCTCCTCCTCCCCCACCCCCTTCCTCACCCCGCACTTTGCTGCATGAGCACGTATCCAGCTCATTTTCTCCTCTTCTTATTTCTCCTCCCTCCTGACCCTCCTCCCCAAACCCTTCCCTACCATACCTAATACGATGCTTTGACGTTTTGATTGATGATGTGACCCAGACGAACCGTTGTGGGTGTTTGGTAGATAACGGACAACTTATTTTGAAAATAAAAAATGAAGAAGCTTTCTTTTTTTTGCTCGCGGAGAGTTTTCATGATTTTCTATTTTTTAATTCTTGTTTTTTCTCCTCTCTCTCCGTGTCTGTCTCTCTCTCTCCCTCTCTCTCTCTCCCTCCCTCTCTCTCTCCCTCCCTCTCTCCCTCCCTCCCTCCCTCTCTCTCTCCCTCAGAGCCCTCGAAATTATATGGGTTAGTCCGCCGTTTTTTTACCCTCACCCCGCCCTAAAAACTTGCAAGAGGATGAAAAGGATTGAACGTTCCTTCCCGCTGATTGGCCTTGCTTGACAAAACGCGAGATGGATTTTTGTTTCGTTTTTGTTTACGGTCCTTTTTTATTTTTTTCCTCCGTGCGCACCGTGTGCAGTTGCAAAATACGAAATGCCCCCCCTACCCCCCCTCCATTCTACCACGATCGCCTTCGCTCCCAATCGGTGTAATGTATACTGTTATCATCCATCGCTTCTCGTTTTGCCAACTCATACCCCTCAGACCTCTTTGCGATTGTTTCAAATACGTCGTTACGCCAGCCGTGTACATTTTTTTGGCCGAATGTAGATAAAGTCGGGTTTCCCCTCGGATTTTGGGGGGGTTGGGCCGGGGGGAAAGGAAGGGGGAAATGGTTGAAAATAGGTTTGATTTAATTCTTCGCAGGAGTCTTCAAATGCAGAATCATTGCGGTCCAATTAAGAGAAATTGATTACATCCTAGGGGGTGGGTTAGCGAGGCTTAATTATAACATATATCGGGTGTGCGTTTAAGACGATCGTTTCCTTTTTTTTTGTAAAGGGTTCGTTCGGTTTTTTTTTGCTCCGCGTGTTTCAAGCACGATTGGCCGCTGGATTTCCTGCTATTCCGTCCGAGAGATTTCCTTCGACGATTATAACCGGATGCAGATTGTGTTCCGAGATATCATTCATGGGCGATCGATACGTATATCGAGCATATATTCATAAATATTATGACCGAGAGCCAATTACGTACATCCTTGTTCTTGTTTGCGTCGTTTCGTGGAGTTAGAATCTAACAAACTAAACCGGATCTTATAAAGACGATCACTGACTTACCGCACGCCCCACAAAATAGGTTTTCATTTGCTACTTCCGTTCCATTGACGTCGGGGACGATATTTCACCGAATTAATGAACGCCGACGATGGGTTCTTTAACTAAAGATCCGACTAATCGATAAAAGGAATAGTGCAGGCACCCTTCGGATCGCTTTCAGATGTTTAATTTTGGGCGCCTTTGATCTAATGTTATTTGGTGGCCCTTTACATAAATTAACCCTAAAAGGGAAAAATTTATGACGATAACAGGTTCTTTACGTAACAAGTTCTCTTTAATTATGTGTGTCATATATTTTTTATTTTTGGGATTAATCGATGTTTTGTGAAACGGGGAGCACTCTATCCCCGGCTGCAGCAATGTTAGCCTGTTCCCGGATCTGCCCCTGGCTCGTTTAGCGAAAGGGTTACGTCCTTGGAAAATTACTTAGTTATCGATAAATATTTCCCCATCGACTTCCGTTGTGTGGTTTTAGATACTCTCTTAAACGAATTATTTTCGTTACAGTACATAATAAAACGAAGCTTAAAAATGAAATTAACATTTATTCAACTCGTATGTATACGGAAATCGAATTTTTATGATAATGATACTGAAACAAAAGACATAATTACGTAACTAAAAGGTAAAATGAACACGTATCGAAACAAATAATCAATAGTTTTATAGTAAAAATTAATCCAAGCAACAAAAATATCCGTAAGAAGTTGACGAAAAATTTGGTAGGATAGAGTGGTATATGTACGTGGATGAACATCGTACACAAACGTATTTCACAGAACGCAAATGAGTTACTTCGTATAAAGATTTATCAAATCCCATTTTCACAATTTGCACATCCAGCTTCTCCCCTAATTTACAAGTTCATTTCAAATTTCTTTGAGATAATTTTCGTGAACCGAAAATACCTTTATCAGTAGACGCAATTCTAAATTCCACTAATTTTAAAGATAAATTTGTTAGCATTCTTCGAAAGAAACAAACATGAACTTCAACGGTGGAATAAATGGAAAAGAGAATTACTTCAAGAAATCGAGAATAGGTTGGGCGATATTTGAAACCGAATAATTTCCAAGGAATAACGCCGAAGTCGATGGGTCTTATAGATAGGATAGCATCGATAGAGAGAGGCGAATACAATGGTTTTAGCCGTAAGACATCGTAAAGTCGATGCGTGTTGCTTTTAGCTGGTTCTCGTCGTGCTCTGAAAGCGATTTCGCGTCTGCCCGAGTGTTGCGGTCGCTAGTGATATCACGGATTTTTAAGCGATCCCCTCGGGACACCTAACCAGGTACTTGCGAGCCTAAGAATTCCGCAACGTTGCTTTAGAAAGCCGACTTGATTCGGGGATATGTTGCCAATAAAGCCGACGAGTCAGCGCGAGATTTCTTAGCGATGGAAATTACGAAATTCGACCCGAGCCGAATTAACCAATGGGAATTCCATCCACCCACCTTGGCTTACAACGTAGATGGAACGAGTTTTATAATCCTTGCCTCTTACTTTCCGTTATAATGCACTAAGAGAATTTCTTGCGGCCACAAAATGGCGATTGGAACGGATGCACTTTTTTATCATGGCGTAATAAAAATGTCCTATATGAATCAAAAGGCACTTAAGTTTCGATTGAAGTATATGTCCAGTTTTAAGGTAAACAATTGTATCTTAGACTTAATGATTGGCGAGTCAAAGGGCAAATATCGAGCAAGAATATTCATATGTTTGACGGTATAAAAGTAATTTTAGAAGTTTTTTCCAAATTTTTAATAACTGCTATAACTTATTTAGCAGTAATGTAGAAACAAGTACTTCCGTTATTATATTCTACCGAAAGTGAATAAAGAACGTGAATGTTTACTTATTAAACAGTAATGCTTCGTCATAAATCATCATATCTCTAATGATTTGTTTTGTTATACCTTAGTTATTTATACTAAAGAATGAAAAAACAGTTTCGTTCAACTTGGGAACCCCAGTTATCAGTTAGTGATATACATATTGAATCAGACCTGTTCAATTATCTGCTTTAACACTTCAAAATATTGATTAGTAGCTTTTTCTACGTTGTCATACATTTTTTAAGAGTACTACAACGGCAATTCTATTATTTTTACGAAGGTACCAATTATATTTCGCATTTTCTCTATTGAAAAAGTATCACGTACCTTGCAGAGAAAAATAAAAATTCATTTACCCTTTTTCCTCACCCCACAATTACAGCGTTCGCTATCTCATGCATCATTTTTCCTCTTCCATTTAAAGATTACAGATAAAAACTTCCAAAAACTCCTCAACTTTCTGATTTAACAATGTGAGTTGGAACACTTTTGGTTTAATTTTAACCATACCATAGCTTCAGATAGTTATCTACAAGCAACCCTCGCTTAAAGCGGTTTCGCTTAGCGCTGTAACGCACTTAGTGTCATATGCGACCGCCGCAGAGAATTGGCGCTGGGTACCTTCAATGCGCAATTCTTTCCTTATGTAGCCCAGGTACGCACATGGTTGGCGCTCAGAAAAAACTGAGGCCGCCAAAACAAAAATTTTATATACTTTTATATACATAAATGATAAATTCCGTTTTCCAGAGGATTTTAGAATTGTGTAAAACCGTACAAGTTCACACACGCCACCGTTCCAGCACCATCATGTAAGTGGTCAAATCTAAC
Organism: Uropetala carovei; assembly: GCA_036926305.1. Taxonomy (NCBI): domain Eukaryota; kingdom Metazoa; phylum Arthropoda; class Insecta; order Odonata; family Petaluridae; genus Uropetala; species Uropetala carovei. The sequence goes on along the minus strand of JAXCHB010000256.1, from coordinate 198,048 downwards.
GACAAGCGCGGTACCAACAACCTACTTGTACTTTTCTAGGAGGGTGAGGTGAACCAGATGAGTAAACGGCTATTCAAACTAATTTTTTACGACTAACATTGGTTGCCCACCCTCAACCCATTTAAGGTTAGGGTGTGCCATCTTTGGGGTTCTATAAAAAAAACTGTTTCAGTATATTAAATGAACGTTTAACTTTTATATATTTCTTCATCTTCATAAATTTCTATTATTCGAATGGATTATTTTCGCGCATTGATAGGTCCAAAGATGGATTTTATATCTTACTTATATCTTATCTCATCTTATTTGTATCTTACTCTTACCGCTCTAACAACTTATCTCAATTTACATTGATTTTCACGAGAAAATGTAATCCATTTGGCGGGAGTTCAATTTAAATTTCGTGAGCTAGCTTTTAAACCAAGTTGCGCTCCAACCTCCATTTTATAGCCTCCGAAATATCATTTCACATCTCAATAAATATGTATAGGACGAAAAGAAATGACTAATTAGTTATAGCACCTTAAATTTAATAACGCTTCCGACCATGTAGTGGGCCAAATGAAACAAATGAGGGATGCGTCACATTTAATCCTCGAAATTCAATAAAATCTTATTTAAGGTGATCATTTCCAATCATACTAATGAGATTACGAAAATGTGAAACTAAATAATTGTATATGAAAACCAATGATAAATTCTAAATCTATATCTAATATGGATTTATCTATGTCGTATCATCCTGAAAGTAAAGGAATCATTCGTGGTAGCTGAATTTTATAAAAATATTAAGAATGAATTACCACAGATACACTTTTGATAAGGCAAATATTCTTTGGATACATTGAAGCAAAAATTAACTAAAAAACCTTTTATTCCAAAACAAATTCCCTTGTAATCAAAAGAATGTAATGATTCAACGGAATCCTAATTTTTCCTCGGTATTGAAAAGTAAATTACCGTTATCAATGACTTACATTTAATGTACCATAACTGAAAAAATTCGACCCTTCTCTCGGCTCACGTAACGGGCTAAATCCAATTCTTTAATCGCTAATAAAGATGAGAGCTTTCTCTGGAATACACGATTAGATAAAGGGAATACAAAATTCAGCGGCGGTTTATAGAATTGATGTTTTTATAAAACCCCTTGCACAATTTGGTTCATTTTAATATACGGCGTATAAATTTACGAAACGAAGACATCCTGAACTGATTTTTTGAAACATATCAATAACTACATGCTTTATGTTGCGTTAGTTCCAACTGATGAAACCAAAACTCGTTTCATCAAAGTGATTCCCACGAAATTTCTCCCCGATATTTCGGTCAATGTGATTCAATTTTTTTTATACAGGCTGCCTAGTCGTTTGCAATCCTAAGGTAACAATGATGTAATATTTTTTGTCACGCCGCTGGAAAGTTACCTTCTACTCCTAAGCTGCTGCTCACTTTCTCCGCATAAGCGTCTCTTATTGTCTTGTAACGATTCCGTTTTTTTCCCTTAATGTTTATCGCCGTCCCACACTTTCACCACCTGCGAATTCCTCGCATTCTTCCCGTATGCGTATCGCGAAGTGTCACTTTACTCGTAATTATTGTGCGGTACAGTATAGACTTCGTCTTAAGCTACGAGGTCGACCCATAAACACGGACACTCCATTTAAATAAATCAATTACAAAAATTAATTTTGCGGCGGAAAAGCGGGAAAAAATCTCTTGAAATATTGCGGCTACACATAATGGAAATTAAATGAATGTCCTTCGTTGAGTTCTACATTCACTCGTTAAATTGTAATATATTATTAAAAATAATTGTGCACGCTTGGTAACAGGATCGGTTTAATGTCCATTTAGAAAATGGGCGACTCTCGTACGAATTGTAGCTTTTGAGATACTTTTTACGGAAATATAATAGTGGAAAGTTATTTTTCCAGATTTTGAAGCAATCTCTTTGAGTTAAACACTTCATCCATCACAGTGTTCATTTTCTAGAGTAGCGAAAGTGCACTGAAACGTTTTAATTTGAATAGAATGGTTTTCCTAAATCGCAATCTTGAATTTTCTGATCTAAAATCAGTTTTATGAAGAGTTTACCGTATTATGTTTAATAATTGTGCTTAAGATACTGAGCTGTCGTTAAATTGTTTTAAACCATATGGTTTGCGTGTTTGATGAAAGCGAATAAGAATATATACGCATTCTCATTGTACTTTACTATTATTCCCCGTGACGCAATGAAGAAACAGCAAAGAGGAAAACCACCATAGGCTGCATAATTGAAAACGTCTTTCCGTTTGAATAAAAAAAGTTATTTATTAAGGCGCTAGCTAGTCTTTCCAATGTAACAGTTCAGTGCAAATGGAGTGGCTGTTTATCACTCTAGGTTAAATCCTGTCATATTTATTGCGGTGCAAACGACCCAGTTTCGAATGGGATGAAAAATTAATATTGCCATGGCGCATACATTCCGTCGAAACGAATGTGTTTTTAATCCATTCGCAACGTGACGACACCTTTAAATACATAAGTATTCTTTTATTGTCAGAACGAATGAATCGCTAACACAAAGATCGAGAAGCTGGATTGCCTATTGTGTTTCCGTACGCACAGACGTACACATCATTCCTATGTAGTTTTATAACGAATATCAAAAGAGGACAACAACAAATTTCAGAGCTGGGGATGGTGGGATGAAAGAAAATTGAATTGGAAAATGGGTATATATAAATGAAGAGGTCAGATGAAACCCAATGGATATGCTTATGGAGATATTTTGATTAAAAAATAACGCGTTTTGGAAGTTATGTAAAACAGAGTTAAAATGCAAGGAAATCTCGAAAAAGAGCGTTAATAATAGTTAGACAGAGAACCTTAATAACTGGACAGATTTGATAATTTCAAATAATAGTTAGACAGAGAACCTTAATAACTGGACAGATTTGATAATTTCAAACATCTATCAAGAAACGTCCTGGGAAAATAGCTTTGTCTTTCAATTTTTCCCTGGAAAAGCGAACATTTCCTGTTCAAACACCCAAATAGCCAGATAATAGCTTAACAAATATAAAGACAATCGATATCCTAAGTGCCATAAAATCTCAAAAAATGAAGATGCTTAAAAAACAGCAGTCTTATAACGTTCTGACTTTATATTCTAAAGTAACGGTTCCCACCTAGGATTATGTAAACAAAATCCGTGTTCCATCATGATAAAAACAAAACCTCATCTTTCTCAAGAAGTCGATTTTATGTTAAAGGTATTTTATTATTATATAAGCCATTAACTGAAAAATTTAAGGACATTAGCTATTGCATATTTTATAATAATTAATTTAGAAATTTCGCGTCCCACCGAGCCAATCTCGACATCTCACCGGTTGCGAAACATTGCTCTACAGAACCATTGTATAAACACTTTCATGGTACGCATATTTAGATGTGTCTTTAAATACATATACGCAGTGGTGTTTAAAAATAAGCTTCCGGAACGCATAGATTTTTGCTAATGAAAAGTGGATACTATAAACGTCAGGCCATAAACTCCATTTAATAAATGGTGGTTTGAATTTCATGCGTCAAATGAACGTCAATCTAAAGAGTAATAAATATTTTGTATTTGATGTGTTTTCAAAATTTAAAATTTTTTATTTTTACAAGTTTTTTGATTTTATATTTGAAATAAAAACTACTTCCGGAACAGGTTTCTGGCAGAAAAAATAGCACTACGTATACGTATACACTTGAATACGTTCGCACACATAGATAAATATATAGTAATATGTTAGATCGTTTACAGATCGCCATATTTGTATATACGACACGTATGTACATATACGCAAAAATGTTAATGCACACGCACGTATTCTCAAGCAAACGCCCACACCTGCACGGCACATTTTGAAGCACGCACACACAGAGATTCCGAAACACACCTGTTTTATTTATAAAAGAGTGGATGAACCCATATTTCTTCCATCGTAACCGGATATGGAAATGGGTGCGTAGTGGCGTTCCCTTCGAGAAAGAGAGACGCTCCCTTTTGAAACGTGCCTTCATTAAAGAAATGGTCTCCGAGGTCTGTTGCATAACGGAAATGGCGTAGCGGCCGCCGAATGAATTCCAATGAAAGGGTTGGGTTTCTGCTGCACGCCGCGTTTCCTGTCAACTCGATTCACACGGGGTTTGATTGAGGCGGTGGAAAAGATTTACGCGTGAGATGACTCCGAATGCGTCCCTTTCGCGAGATCACAGGCTGGCGCAAACACACGCACGCGCGCGCACATAAGCGCACACAAACACACGCACAAACCATCTCTTGAATGGCCGGGGGATGCGAATGAAGTCTCTCGGCGTGGAATCGAATTGAATTTCTCTCCGAAATTGTTGGAGAGGGATTCTTAAGTCGAAGGACGTATTTCAAACTTGGGAAAGCGTAAATAAACGTCAAATTATAATTGGATTCACCGATCTTTAATATATCGCCATATCTACAATTGAAAGAAAAACTGAATGTTTGAAGAAAGAAATGTAGCCTGAGAAAATTTTGTCTTGTGATTCGCACGGAGAATCAACTTTGAATCGACAGCGGATTATTATTCGACATAAAGAATACATCCGAAGTTGTCAAATTAATCTTACAGGATCTAAGTACTTAGTTTGGTAAAGAATCTGTTACAATGACAAAAATAAAATACCATTTTCTCTTTTTGGCAGTAATCCGTCTGATGATTAAGATAACTTCAATAGCCATACAAATTTTAGGAAAACTTTGAGAAAATACGAAATTCGGCAAAAAAGAATCCATCCTCGGTGAAGATGTATCTATCATCTATTTTAAGACAAAAGCGAAGATGTATAAAATCCATGACTGAGAACAAAAGAGTTCATAAGTGATTTTTTATTTATAATTTTCCAGGAAATTATCGAAAAACATTGACATTACGATTAAAAATCACCATAACAAAACTGCTCCTATTTGTTTTCAAAGCTACCAATAAATACATTTTTCTAAGTCGCGTATTATCACCAAGTTAAACATAGGATTTCATCACATTTTTATGTAAAACGGTTTTTAACTATCCACTAAAATGAAATTACACCAAAAATTTTAGTACATATTTAATTTATGCAGACGGCGAGCAGACATGTATTCATGGTGTATTTAGTACAAAAATAACGCATTAAAATAAGAGCAAGGAAATATTTTGGAATACAATACATTTTCAATATTTTCACAATTTTTTCAATACTTCATTAGATGTAGAAAGTAGGTTTTTATAAACGTATGGAATATTACCTCTTTTTTACATTGTTTATCAAGAGAATATCATAGTTCTCTTTATCTATGGTATACTACGAAAAATTTGATATCAAGAGACTACTTCCTTCTACTTATTTAATAAAATAATTCAGAGTTAATTTTAAGAGATATTAATTTTGTATGACTATCATAATTACACATAACCTTATTTCAATCGTTCAAACTGGTTGCGAATACATTAAAATTATATAAGCACTTTTTCTCATGACTTTTGTCCTAGAAATAGCAAATGTGGTGTATATACTTTAATATCAATAAATAATTTGAACCCTAATTTTCCAACACTGGCGAGCTGGTGTAATTGGATGTCTATTGATATATTCATTAGGAGAAACATTGCCGAGACCCTTATTTCGATGAAATATTTTTGCATTATTTATAAACCGCGTCTTTCAGGAATTTATATTTACATCACATGAATAGAACAAATTGACGAAAAATAAACAGCACATTGCGCTTAGGTGGTAGCGCTCTAGTAATTGGGGTGTATAGGATTGTTTTCATTTATCCAATCCGAACGACATTCGCCTTCCAAATTATTTTTTGTCCTAACATATTCCACTCACGTTTCATTGCGGCGAAAGGCTAAAGTGAATTCCTCTCAGCCGCATATATTCCTTATCTTCAGCGTGAAATGGTGTTACTTGCTCAACTTATAATGGCTCATTTTCCGTAGCGAAGGCAAACTAGTACACCGACGGATTTGTTTTTACGCAACGTCGAATTATCTTAACTCACCGACACAGGATCTATGCTATAATTAAGGAGCGAAACTGAGACCATACTTCGAGATATTTTTAGCTCACAATTGCAGGGACTGATTTTAAAACAGCATTTAATCTGTCATAATAGTAGCGATTGACGTGGACAATAAAATTTTGCCATGGTTTCTTATGAGCTCAAGAATACGAAACATTAACTTATAGAACGATATATTCTATGAAAGATCACACGGCTCCGACTTGCGACCACGCAGTCACCTCGATAAATAAATCGATAGCAGCAAAAATCAATATTTTCATGTGTTGTTACGGAAACGCCCTATTCCCGAAGTATATATCTTTATATTTTTTAGGGACACTAAGATCGTATCTTTATTTTACTTACTATTACACATCAACATTTAAAATACAGATAATATCCTGCCCCAAACTTATCATGATCCTTTTTATACTCCTTGAATGGTCCGCAAACGAGCAAATCTTCTTATGGATTGTCACGCTCTGAAAAACGACTCAACTATTACTCTGAAGGCCGCATTTGAAATATGTTTAAAAATCTAATCCGATTTGCATTTAAATTAATATTGTTCCTCTAGTTTCTTGTGGTTGAAACCCGCCAAGTAATTCGTTACGTATGGGATTTGTCTCTTGGGAGGGGTTAAAAAATCTCTAAAAGCGTCACGGAGTTTCCTGTAACTTATATAGACTGTTATCCAGATAAATCGACCATCAAGGCGAAATCTCAACGATATCATCTCAGCTTAGCATTTTCTTACACCGCTACCAATCTCCCCCAGAAGGATGTATTGCCGCAGAAAAAAATCCCATTTTCCTACAACTTCCAACCGCACGACATTAAAGTAGATGTCCGTGCTTACTTAAGTCGGCCGTATCCCGTGACGTTTGAGGTCACGGAAGCTGTTACGGCAAAAGGATAGACCTTAAAATTCTCCGTGTGTGGCGGGAAAATAATTATCCGGTTAAAAAGTTCCGCGTGGGACCCAGTCGGTTACCCGCATTCCGCGTAGTTTATCCCGAGAGGCACGAGAGTGGTGGCGCTTTCTTTTCCTCCTGCGAAAAGGAGAGGTCACCGTGGAAGATGGCTGGGGTCAAGTGGATCCAAAGCAGCCGGCATCCAGTTACCGCATGAATGGAATCGTGTAAGAGATAAGAGGGAGGCGTAACTCCTTTTAAGACCTCTACCCATTTTGACCACCGCTTGCTCTCCTTAACTGTCCGCGAGAAAATGGCAGCCATTGAAGCGTAAATGCCTCGGAGGTTAGATGGACACTTTGTTAGCGCTAATTGGATGGTAATCAAGTAACCGTCTCCTTTGATGCATAACTGGAAGACAATAACGATGATGTAGATTCCAGACTCGAATCAATTAGTTCAGGGGGTGGTAAGTAAAATTTAGTGTGGTTGCACCCGTGAATTATGAATCATTTCGACCATTTGCAGCAATAGAAAATTCTCTTTTTAGGATTTAAAATTTGTAGGGCTTCATAATGTTAGCTAAATTATCATAACCTGAATTGTTTCTGTTCTTAATGTTTCTGTCTTTCACCAAAACTTTCCACAAGTATATGAAGTGCAGCAGTTTTATTTACTTGAAAACATAGAATACTATTCGAAAGACTTAAAAAAAGTAAAAGACATTTGAAATGTTTAATTATTTATAGGAATATGAGCAATAATTTAGATAAACAACATTATTTTAACTATAAAATAATTGTTAAAATATCTTTAAGAGACATTTTTTGTGAAATCTAAATGGTGAGTTCAAATATAGTCTTTGATAGAGAGAGCTTATAATAATTGGAATTTTACAAGTCAGGACTAACCGAAATATTATATTACGTTATAGCTTTTAATGGTTGTTAATGCAATTAATTCCGCTTAAATTACAATTTTAGTTTTCATGCGTGCTGAACAATATATCCGAATAATTTTGAACGGTCGAATTTTCTCATTTTTTTAAGATAAGAAAATAATTTTTCTCATCTACCTGCAATTAAAAATTATTGCACTTAACCTGCCATTTAGAATTTGAGAAGGTATTTTTCTAACTATTATATATCCATTGGGTTAATGTAATTAAGCGCTATGCCGGAAACGTTAAAACGCTTGGAAGCTGTTGTTTGGGTTGCATAAGATACGGGGTGAAATAAATAATGCTGTTTTGTTTTAGAATATAACTGACAATAAAACGTATTAATATCACCTTTATTTTGCGATGGCAATTGCCGTTAATGTTAGGCTTTAGATTAATTTCCCAAGCCTATCTTACATTGATTTGGCCTTTTGGTATATTATGCTTTAACACTTAAGAAAGTTTCATAAAATTCCTATTTTCCTAACATAGGCGCTGAACCATATATTACAACCAAAAATAGAAAAAAATCGTTAATTACAGTTTTCGAAGGAATGAATATAGCGCCGTATGTTTCAAAGAAAATATATCCAGGTATTATGAACTCATAGGGATGAATGATACGAATGTAATTCTATAGTGTAACAAGCGGTCTACCCATTTTTAGCCTGGGTATGTGATTGGTTCCCTTTCTTCCTCTCCTGTTCTATCAAAAGTCTATTTTCAAAATTTTAAAAGGGAGTTTTTTAACACAAGAACGTCTGAACATGGCGTACCCCCTAGAACGGCGGACGAGACAAAAATGTCCTATACGACAAAGTCGTACAATCGCAGTACCAGGTTCAATTTTTTTAACGTTGTAGTCTCTATATTACTAATTGCATACTTTAGGATGCTGTAGAATGTAGCGTTCCACCGTACTCAACTGAAACGCTCTGGTAAATTAGCCCGCAAACAGTGCTGCTGGAGCACGTTCTAACCTGCATCACACTGCGGGAGCAAGTGGAAGGTGAGAGGGGGGAAGGGTTGGGCTAGAAGTTGGACTGACGAAAGATGAGAGGGGAGGAGGGGAAGGGCATGCCATAGTCTACAACAATGTTACAAACCTGCCTGCATAAGAATAATATCACAGAAAATGTGAAAAAACTAGTAACTCATTTAGGGACAAAATTGTCCCATCCGCCGTTCTAGATTAAAATGGTTTTATAATCCTTAATAATGAGGGGGGATGTTCAAAAGTGTACAGTGGAATGCAACCCTAAAATGATTAAAAGTCACGAAATCTCGACTAAATTAAACCGGGATCACAGAAACTGTAGGGGACGTAACATCAGAATGGGACAAAATTGTTCCGTCCGACGTTCTAGTGTTAAACTAGGAAATTCGATTAATGTACACATGAACCTTTCTAATCCAGAAAATCGGGACCGAAAGCGTTCCGTTCTATAGAATTTTTCGAAACAAGGGTGGTTAGTATATAATGATTGTACTGTTGATATAAGCACTACCATAAACATTATTTTATGTCTTCAAATAAAGCAAGGGAAGACGAAACAATATAAAAATAGGTATGCCTGCGCACGATGTTTCTCATACAAACCATTTGGTTTAACCGATACGGATGTGGACAAAACGTTTTTTATTTTATGGAAGTTTTAAACATTGTTAACGTTCTTTCTTGAGCTGTGGGAACATAGAAGAAGAGAAAATCTAAACTCAACATTGGTGAACCGTGGATGTTTCCGGACCACAGAATTCCTTTAACTGTGCAAGGATTGCCGTTCCTTTTATTTAGTTTCGATGCAAATCATTCTCTCCCGTTATTCATTTTATTGTTTTAATTTTTCGAGGAAAGGTAAATTAATAAAGGATTTATGAATTTGAAGTGAAGAAGTCAGTCCGAGTGCCTCTCAAATTGATCATATCAACGGTGAACGTACAACTTGCTACTAAACAAAACATTTTCATTGCAGCTTTCCAAGTTAAGTTGAAAGGAACTGACGCAAAAACATTAATGACTGTGTAATTTCAAAACTGAACAATCTTTTGTTTAATTTTAAATAAATTAGATATTTTTCTGCTAAGCTCATTGCACTAGTTTTGGTTGTGAATAAGGTCACGTAGGGATTTTTTTGCCTATTCTTTCGCCTTCTATTTGCATATATATTTTGTAATTTTTACTATAAAATTCTGATATTTTGAAAAATAATTCTGATCGGAGGATAGTATTTCTGTTCCCAGTAAACATTTCAATTGAATCAGAGAATTATGCCAACTCTCAAAGTCTAATATTCCAATCGACGATATTATTTTTTAAAAAAACTTTGGTTATTGACGCAACTTTGAATCATTTTGTCATTGCAATATTGTGAACATCATCGAGCGACGATCCGAATATATTTACGACCTTACTCCATTCTTGTGTCGATGGCGGCATAGAAGGCGCATCGTTGAAACTATATTTATTATTTATTTTTGTTTCCGAACGGGTTACGCCATTTAAATATGTTTGAAGGAAGGTAAACCAGTTCACCCAAAATTTCCCTTTATGTTTGACCACCGTGGCACCATTAAATTAATTTTTAATCCGAGACGCGGAATGAGACTCAAGGTCTTATCAACGTTACCATTCGCAAAGTGCTTATTCAGAGAGAAGCTTCTAAACTCAATATCTCAACCATCATATAGAGTCGGATAACCGATGGTTATAATAACGTAAATGACTTATTTAAATGACATGAAATTCGCTCGGACAAGTCGTATGGCAATCTCCATAATATCTCCTCATTGATGCAGAAATCTAGCTATAAAGAAATTCCTAATATAACAATAGTTCATCCCCAAAGTTTGATTATAGCGGCGTAGCTCTACATCGGATAAAAAGTGAACTGAAGCAGGCTCAATTAAAAGAAATTGCCAAATTACATATTTTGAAACTGTATCTTTTCATGGAATATTTAATTAAACATTAAAATTTTCGAAAATATCAGGATAAACCGAAAACAAATGCCAAATACTATTAGGAATAATATATTCATTTTACCTTCTAAAAGACAATACTACATTTCACAAATTTTATATCAGAAAGTCGCTGAATTCGATCTTGGGTATGACAAAAAATGTTATTCTTTTGCTTAAAGCGTTAAAATATCTTCCAAAAAATTCCTTAAATTTTAACGCGAAAAAAAGCTAATAAAAATACCTTATTCCCTTTCCGTGATCAATGATAAGCCAGCGTTTGCCTTTTTAGTTTACGTTCAAATTATAAGTCATGATTGAGACCAACCTTGGAAGCAAAACTCAGTAATTGAGCATACGTTGGTTTCTTCGTGCTTAATTCAAGGACTCAAATGGCAAAGATTAATTTTATATTTTCTTCTGAAGCTTTACCTAAAGCATTTTTGCTTGCGAAACGAATTATATTCCTTGCATTAAAACAGCAATAATTCCACCCATTCCTCACTCGCTGATAACAATTGAAAATTTTTAAACAGGTTCTAAATCAACATCTTTGTATATTTTTGTATGTTCAATTGGTCTTCTATTTTGAGGTGGGTTACGTGACTTGCAACAAAAATCGTATCCATTCAATTGAGTAAATATTTTTACACGTTTGCAACAGAATTAAAATATCACGCCACGTAAAAATTAGTTATATCTAACAAATATCTCAAAAAACTACTGCATTGCCTCCGAGTCTTAATGACATCCTATAAAAGCGGGATATTTTCGTCTAAATATTTGCTCTATGCTTCTGCCTCCAGTTAGAATCAGAGTAAACTTCAAAGCAGTGGAATAACTGAGGACCATCGGTTAATATCATTCAATTATAGCTTAACATGAGCTCTCCCCCACGGATCGGATACGGAGCCAGAGAATATTTTATGCGGTCTGAGAATCTATGATAAAAAAAGTAATCCGTAAAATTTTAAACAAAGATTCATATTTTAAATCAAACTATGATAACACAATTTTAATATTGAAAATTTTATCATAAAAACATTATTCGGACTTGAATTTCGCTTATATGATCTCTAGGTAATTTCCGATTTAAACTGTAATCCGGCCCGCCTAAGCATTGACCCGTCATGCATAAACGTTTGTCCACCCCTGGTTCACAACCTTTTAAAGTTGTGGGACTCAAAAGTATCGCCAGGGCTTAAGGGATAAAAAGCATATGAGAGTGATTGGTATACAGAATTTGTAAATTTATCTCATCCTGGATACTGATGTGATTTCACCTAAGCAATTATACGGCACGATAGGAAATTGGATTTATATTAAAAATAATAAATAAAATACATGAGTATAAAGGATAAATCAAATAAATGTCGACGTTTTACAACGAGAAATGTGTATCCTGAGATGCAGTGAAATTAAATTTTTACGATTTAACATTCTTTTTTATTTGGTATTCAGGAGGTGGCTGATTTGAAAAAATGACGCATTCCGAGTCAACCTTATAAATAACTCCATTTTTAACGCTAATGGTGCGTTCAGAATCGTTCTATTTAAAAAAACTTGCATTTGACGACTCTTTTAGATGATTATTTAGTTTGTAAAAAATATTTCTCGGCTGATACTTCCTTCTCCGAATCCTTCCAATTTCCTTTCTCTTTTCCAAGCCTTTCCTCGTTTTTCAGTATTGTCATTAACGCTTCAGCGCTTGCAAATTGTAGTTAAAATTCATAGCTCTGAATTAATAAGTGGGCTTTGCTTTCTATTATTCATTTTGCGAAAAATCATTTATATCTATCGTATTCTTTTTTCGCCCATTAAGAAGTTATCTCGTATAAAAAGATTTGATTTAAAATTGTTCTTTAAAATTTGAGTCACAATGAAAAAATATTTACTAATGCGTTTATGGAAGTATTGTTTTCTTTTGTCTGGTTTGAAATTAGAAGGAATCGTAATAGATAAACCCCTTATTCAAATATATAACACACTTTCAACGTTAAAGCCGCGTGAGAAATCGCCCCTCTTCTCTATTGGTAGAGCATTGGGCACAAAAGAAGTCTAAAATTAAATCCAATGAAGAAAAAACGAAACTGATGGTGCTTCGAGCTCTCGTTCCCACTCTCACTTCTTTCACCACCATCTTCATTCCTTACGCTCTCTCTCACTCAAACCTATCTCTCCCCCTTCTCGTCTAAACTGCTTTCCTCTTTGCCTTATCCTTTCCAATTTTCTCCTCCATCCCATTCTAAATCCTCCAGCAACCTCCTCCTTCGTTTCCCTGTACCCGAACACCATCGCTTCCTCCTCTCACACTCTTCCCTTCATTTACTCGAACCAGATTTTTAAATCTATCCCAACAACCCCTCCTTATCCCTCCTCACGAATTCTCCCTCGCATAGGCTATTCCCCCATTCCATTCCACAACTTCCCCCGACCCTAACTCCCCCCTTCACGGCCACTCCCCCTCATCCTTCTCCCCTAACTTATCCGTAGCCTACTCTCCTTCACGTGGGAGAGTTCAAGAAAGGCCTAATTTCACCCAGTAATAGTGATTGATTGCTCGTTGGCCTGTATAATTACAGGGATATATCTTTGAAAATGGATGAGGTCGGTGAGGTTGTCTAGAAAAAATAAATAGTTGCTAGGTTGGATGGCAGCAAAAAATTAATATACGTGAACCGTGGTACAAAGCGGTAGGTCGATAGAGCGCTGTTTCTTTTTTTCCCGAAAGAAGGGAAAGTGAAAGAGTGATGGTTAATTCGACGGAAGAAATGTGTCGTGAGGAGGGGACCTCCAAAAAACTTTCATATTTCGAGTGAGGCGATTATTTTTTTTTTTTTAGCCCTTCGTGTCTAATAGACTTTGATTTATTCTCGTCGTTCGTTAGTGATGAGCAAAAAACATGGACGGATTTCTAGCGAAACCTAATCATCACCTAAACTCGGGATAAATTAGGCAGCGAGTCATTTTGAACAATGCTTACTAAATCTCAATCACGCGAGAAAAATATAAGCTCCGAGAAAATGGCCTAGGTGACCTATCTACGCGCCTATTAAACGACTTTTAATCATTTTACTTATATGCTTCTCTTTTGAGCACATTGCTGCCGAACACAACATACCTAGTATTATAAGTATAAGTTATTCAATTTTTTTAATGTTAACACACGTTCTGATTCGCATAGTATAAGATAATTTATATGCGAATTGAGGTAATTTTCTCATTATTCATCAAACAAAATGGAGTAAAACACGAATTTTCATAACTCCAATTTATGTATATTTTCCGATGCAAATAAACAGCTAGGCTGAGGAAGTCAGACATTTGTTACCTTTTTCTTTGATAATTTGACTTAACCTTTGTGATATGAACTTAATTCATTATTATTTTTTAACCATCTTTTGCTATGTGGGAACTACAAAATAAATTCTCAAGGTTATTTTAATGTAATATGTAATTCTCTCGGAAACGAAATCAAAATTTAAAAAATTGATGTACTTTATAGCGCTGGTGACTGAAAGTTATTTGGTCAGTTAGAATGCGCTCAGTATCTCTGAGGTCTTTATTGCTAAATGATAGAAGGAAGTCTCTTTTCGCTAAATTCCAACTTTTTCTACCAATTCTTTCGGCATTTGATTCTTATAATTCGTGGCAACCGCTTCTAAGACGCCTGATAGGTTCTTGCCGTGGACCTCAGGCCACTCGATGAGGTGCTCCGCTTTCCCACTCTCTGGGCCACCTGGGTCTCCAACGGGCTTTAATTGATTCCGCTTTAATTTATATCTCATTTAAAGTGTCAGGTTTCATGAATAAGTGAAGTTGTCTTGCCAGCTTTCTATTCCTCCGAGAATTATTGTATCTAAAAACTTCCTAAACGACCCCGGCTAAAGTTGGACTTTATAAATTTTATCTGCGAGTCTCCGTACCATCTAACACATAGATGAATCTCATGCTCACGATGAATCATCCAAGATAGGTTTTCTGCGACAATAGATTAGTTCGGATGCCGGAAGTGTAAAATATCGTCTCCCAATTCATTTTTCTTATCTCATTATCTCCTATCTCCCTCGATACGCCCCACGTCGGCATCTTTAGGATGGTGAACCCAATCGGCAAAAAAATTGGAATGGCAACGTAGTTCTAAATCTTATCGGGAAGTCATATCTGAAAAAAGCCGCCCTATAATGAGACACATGTCTACCACTTAACACATTTACAACCCACTTAATTAACCACGTTCATTACCGCACACCCTTCTCCGTTGCAACTCCCACCCCCTCCTCAATCCTTTCAAACTCCTATACCTCCTATTCGTTATTCCCTTTCCAACCTCTCGCATACCTTTATCACATCCGACCTCTCTTCCACCTCAACCAACCTCCTCGCTTCAAACTCTAGCTCCCTCGCAATCTCTCCACCTCCCTCCCTCTCTTCCTCTCATATCCTCTACCTTTGTGCCCTCGCCACTCTATCTGCCTCATTGACCACACCTTTTAACTATTCTAGGCTCAGTCCTCATCTAGAGAGAAATTCTACTACCAACCGGAAGAGCGAAGAGTAGGAAGGTAATTTTCACCAGCATTTTATTACTTAGTTTAGAAAATAATCAACGAGTGTATTTTAACGAATTTTTCGATGATTACATTTTCTGGCATCCGTTTTTTATTTCGACGTATTTAACCTGCGGCGAAAATATTTCTAATACGATGTCGAAATTTAAGTGACGATGTATAGGCCGAAGATTCGCATTCTAAAAGAGGTTGTTTAGGTTGGGTTATAGAATGTGTTATATTCAATAATTAACGAATGAACCTCAAAGGGACATGCTTAGACTTGCTTATTAATTTAACAGTTTTGACGAAGATAAAGTCTACTCCCTTTAAGAAATTTAACTGCTCCATTTCCACGTACATTTATCTCAGGTGGGAACGTTGAAGAAAGTTGCTTTCTCAAAAGATCCGATTATTAATTATTGCCCGCATGTAATACGTGAATTCAGACTAGTTTTGAAAAGTAAATATTATTCGATGAGTGTGTATTAATGAATCAGTTTACCAGCATATGATGAATTATTCGCTTTTTACCCTAGCATTTAACGACATATATCCTTCGTTACATTTAATCTTAAATTTACGCTATTTTGCATAGAAAATGGAAACCATGCCAAATAATGAGAGAAATGGAGATTGAAACGCTTGTCGGATTGTTTACTTGATGGCTCCAATTTTTCTTTAAAAAAGTTCACGAACACCACCTCAAGAGCATCGCCTAACTATAACTTCATGACATGTTCATGAAATTATTGAATTATAATGACGTTTTCAGAGTCAACATTGAGCATGTTCTTTAAAAAACGTTAAAATTAACAATCATTCTAAAATAGTTTTCTTAACTTTTTGCATCGAAAGTAAAAATATTCTATAATAGGGGTGGCCAAACTTACTTACTCTCGGAGCCACATACGGTAATCTTCGAAAGTTCGAGAGCCGCATGACACACATTCGGTGCTAATAAATTTACGAATAGTACATAACCTGTATCCGAAGCAATTCAGATATATCACATGTCCCGTAGGCATAACCAAAACGTATCAAATCTCTCTATGCCACTGTATTCTGCAGCGAAAAACGTTGAATGGAAATTTAAAAGAGCCGCATGTGGCTCACGTGCCGCGGTTTGGCCACGCTTGTTCTATATCAATGGCAAAACTGAGTATACGATGAAATTAAAGGAAATAAAAGCCATAACTACCGAAATTCCAAGAAATAGAAAATACAGCCAGAGCAGGTAGTTGTAAAAAAATATGACAGTATAATTTACTTTTGCGTTCTCAATATTTCAATAACTACTTTTTTGGTGTTATCAGTTATGTGCGGCTGACAGGTTATGAGGAATAAAACCCATGGTACCGCAAAAATGACCTTCAAATGCACAAAACCCTTCAACACGACATAAATTCCCATAAAATCCGGTTCCAGGGTAAGGCTCCGTCTATAATTAACTTTACGACCGATATGGTCGAATATGATCAATGGAAAGGTAATTGTTTTTAAATCACGAGTAAGACGTCAAGAAGCTTAAGGAACTGAGAATGCGGACGGCGAGAGATGGAAAGCGAAGGCCCTCTTATTCCTGTCGACGAGAGGGAAATCTGCCAAACGCAGATGGAGGTCAATGGAGGTGCCCTTACGGGATGGCCCCTCGTTAGAGGGCAATTAAGGTGCCGCCTCATAATTCTCCTTTGGATCGTGCATTGGGGATCATTACTTTTCCGGCTGAAACGGGAGAGAAAAAAATCTCGTTACCAACCACTCCCTTTCCAATGACTTATCTATCGTCCAATTTCCAGACACGCATACATTTCAACGTGTTCATTGTTTTAATCGATCGTTTTTTCCCCAATATCGGGAGGTAGAACTCGGAAGAAAAAGTTTCACTGGAAATGTTTTTTCTTTCATTCGAAAGTTTTGGTTGGTCTTAAAAATCGGAGAAAGTATTAGCTGGGTTCAAATGCAGGATACATATTACCGCATCGTCACGTGGAAAATCAGACACGACTATCTTAAATTCACTCGATTCAACCGATGACTATGCGTTTGCAAACTTATAATATATAAAAGAGCGCAAAACCCAATGAAATAAAGATTAAAAAACAAATCAATACTGTTCCATAAGGTGCATGGTCGGACAGAGGTATTTTGAACCCCGGGCAAGGATTCGTTAAAGTGCCTCCCGATTCATATTTTTTTTTACAAATGCATACATTTGAATTTATTTATTAGTGCTTTAAACAAATGATAAAAAGAAAACAAAAAGAAATTACATATACATGAAAATAAGATAGAGATAAATCGTTAAGAATGTGTTCCCAAGATATATGTAAAAATTAATTCTTTAGCTAACGGTATATCGTAGGAGAGTAGACTAACTTATATGAATTACTATCGATAATGATAATTGACTAATACATAGAGAATTTTTCTGAAATTTGAATGGATTCTTAACGAATGATTCAAATGCAACCACATCACAAATGACTTTTCAATGGAATGAGTTCCAATTACACTTTTATTTGAAATTATCCAGCAAAAAAAATTAAATCTTGATTATTTATACTACCAAGAAAATCCAAGGGATAAGTACCTACATTCTATGCTCTGGGGATTCAACATGACTTATGTTTTTAATTATAATTAAAAAATCTAGAAATTCTGAAATATGATGAATAACCGAAAATCCGAAAAAAACGGAAACTTTTAATTCTGGCAAAAAACTTGTAGATAGAAAAAATAGTTCTCTTTCCATTAAAGAAAGTTAATTGACGAGAAGTAACAATGCAAAAATTATTACAAATTACATGAATCGGAGGGCATATTTTACAGTAAAACGTTCAGAAATAAAAGAGAAGGGGAGCTACTGATTACAAGAAGGAATGTGTGTTCATAAAAGATCTTGGAGGGAATTTCGGATCAACATACCACGTAGCAATATTAAGAGTTTGCAATGCATCACACCCAAGCCGTCAGAGAAACAACCTCTGATGGTCCTCCAAGACACTGAAAAGGCCTTAGGAACCATAATTGTTTCGACAAATGGTTTGAAAACAGGAAGTTACCAGCAAAAATCCGGGTTTGAATCTCAACACAGTATAAGTATGGTTTTCAACAACGCTGTGGATTACGGCCAGTGCAGTAGAAGTGCGCCCGTTTAACTCGGCGAGAAAATATCCACAAGCGAAACATCAATAACGGAGATAGAACCGAGCGCATTCGGAAGAAACATAAGGATGTAAAGTGAATTCCTTCTTCGCCTAAAGCGTGAAGTCTTCTTCGAGTAAATTCTGCCGTAGCTCGCCGAAGAAACAGAATGTGATAATCAATAAAAGAATCGTATGGGTGCTACAAGCTATCGAATGAGTTATGGTGCGGTTGCAAAAGACGAATGGTCAAGGAACGAAGCACGTCTGAGATGAAATTGAAAGAGGGAAAAACATGACAACGAGACTTTGCCTCTTCAAAAGAATGAGCAAATCCTGGAAAATGTAATCGCAATAACGTATATGGTTTCACTTAAAGTGGTGCTGTTTGAAAAGGGGACAAGCTAGCTTGAAAAACGAGAACCTTAAGTTAGGTGTCGAATATTAAAGAAGAGAGCGGCGTTTTAAATATTAATATAAAATTAATAATTATTTTCTTTAACTGCTAAGTTTTTTTGGAATAATTTTTCCCAGTTAGCTTTTATATTGCGATGGCAACGCAAAGTTTCGTTAACCGTTTTCTAATAAGCCGTTGCTGTTATTATATATTATCAATTGTAGAATAAGTCCGCGGAGTCTGTCAGCGAAGTTTATCAGTATTTTAGGAGAATATTTCAAATTCAATAATTTTTCAAAATGAAAACTTTTTTGGTTTTTACTTTTTTTCTGGAATATTTTCGTTAGGAACATGTCTACCACATTTACTAATATCTGCGTAGTACAACTTTCATGTCACTACCGAAAATATATTTGTTTCAATACAGAGAGGTGAAAAATATACAAATCTCACCTTTTCACTTTCGAACAGGACAAAATTTTACGCCAAGGGAGAAGAAATAGCCTTACAACGGGGAAAAGACTTTGATTTATTTTGCATGGAAATATAGAATCGAAGGTATCTTTCAGGTTTCTCAGATATAGTGGCACATTTTATTTGGACCCAACAGCGAAACAAGTTGGAGTTTCTGAGCGTCGAGAAAAATACATCGACGAATATTTCATGTCAATTTATATCCTGAACAGCTGCAGATATAACAATGACCCAACTATGAACATGGACATTAGAATATTTAAATGACGTTTATAATAAAAATTTTCTTTAAATAAATTTATATCGGTATGCTATCTGGCGAAAAACACATGTAATGTAGTCTCTTATCACAGCCTAGCTAGATTTAATTGCCTATATCTTTCGGTCGTAATTCCATTTTTATTGATTTTACATCCCTCCCGTTCAAAGGAAAACAATTCAGTCAGTAATTCTAAAATATTATACTAGTTTCTAAATGTTTGTTGAGAAGTGAATGCATACAGTGAAAAAAGGAATTCTAACACGTTTTAATGAAATATAATTCCTTTTAACTAGTACTCGGGTTTCAGAAAGGAATTTACTTGTTCAATGATACTAAAAAGAGATAGAAAAAGTGTGTGAGCTGTAGTTTATAAATTTGAGTTGATAATTTAAAAAATTGATGCAACGATGTACAACAGTGTCGAATGTGGAAACTATTAGGATATTTTTCATATGAATAACCAATATAAAACACAAAATATTCTTAATCTCCGTTCGGTTGAAAGTATTTTATACGAAAATTCAACCGAATACAGATAGGCAAGAATCTGTAAAAGATGTTCGAACGTATCGAGTCCATACAACCGCTTAAATTACCTATCAATACATCAAGATGTTTAGGTTAAATCGGAATTCCCTTAAAAAGAGACGAAAAATCTCCTTCAATCGTCCATATTGGCGGTTTCGTCTTAACAATTTCTGAGGCACTGTAAATAAGCGTTCCGCTCTCGCTAAATCTTCCTATCGGAAATGAAAAGGTCGAAGTGTGAGGACGGCATATCCCCCCAACTCCACCCACCCCTCTCCTCCTCCCCTCACTCCCTCCCACCCAACCGCAACCCTCTCACCGCTTTCCCTCCACCTATCCCTATTTATTACCTCTCTCCATCTGACCCTATCCATTACCACTCCCTCGACTTACAAACACACACGCACACACACATGCCACTCCTATCTCCCCCACACTTCCTCCTCGCCTCCCCTCCTCTCCTCTCCCGCCCCTCCCCTTCCTCTCACATCCCTTGCCACGGGGTGCCCTCCCAGCCCACACCCTACGCCGGGTGTGTCACCTAACCCGGAACTGACCCGAGCACTGCCCACGTGCGGACACCTCCTTCAACCTCCTCCTCCCCCTCACCGACCCTCAACCCCCATCCTTCCTCGCAGCCTCCGCCTCCCACATCTCCGGCGCTCGCGCGCGCACACAAACACGTCCCGATAGAAAACGGAGAACGTTTCTCGTTTGTTTATCCACCCTCCACTTCGTTTTCCGACAGTTTATTTTTTTCTTTCCTTTAATCCGGATTTATCTCCGCGCATCGTCGCACATCTTGCCTGGAGACCTTCGCCACATTCTGGTTGGAAATCACGTCCAACGTATCAGCGTGCGATATCTTTTGGGTGTAGTTCACTATCGGGTGATTTACGTCCCATCGAAATTTAGATCCTACGAATATATTGGCCGTAAGTTTTCAACGCGATCTTGCAAAAGCTGGTTTCCGATGGCCGAGTGAGTTTTCTGCTTACTCGAACGTGAAGTTTCTAGCGCTAAGCATTCGAATCGACGTTGGAAGTTAGCTGGTGTTTACGTAACGATATGAGCAGACAAAAGATGAAAGTGAATATTCAGACAAGACGACACGAAAGCCTTCCCGGAAGCATATGTTAAATTTCAAATTCGAAATTTGGACATATTTAAAACGTCATCCATTTTTGGTACTGATTGTTTTTTACAATTTTATCGTGGTAGTGACCATTTTTTATATTTAGGAAAATAGTGAACTTTGTAGGGTTATATGCAGTTTCATGATGCACGAAGCCCTTAGCATAAAGAGTTTTAATCCTCCAAATGGTTTTTGCAGATACAAAAATGCCGTGGTCCTTTAAAATCCTATTTTATAGAACATTACAGGAGATTTATCACAAACTACGAAAAGTACCGCATGCATAGCAGAAAGATATCGTAGGTAACAATGTATGCATTACTACATGCAGGAAACTTGAGCTCATTGAGCCTAACTGGACTTCACATTCTTGCGCAAAATATGTTTTTACTAGCAGATTTTCCCGTTGAATTTCAACGGATTGAGTGGAGCTATGACAGCACAACATACAAACTCTTTAAAATATATAGTAGATACTTTTTAACTTACAATTAGCTTTTCTTAACAATTAATCATATTTGCTTGTAACAATCCGTTTCCTAACGTATTGCATTCAAATATAACGATAATTGTATTTCTTATCATATATATACCACTTTCACCAAATCCAACTTCATTTCTTGTATAATTATGCCTATGGAATATTTACATTTATTTCTTGTAAGCAAGAAAACCGTGAAAAAGCAACGTACAGTTGTCCATGATTGAACATTGACAGGTAAATGTACACCAGATACGTGAGCCTATTTACGTTAATAAACATTATAATGTAGAGTATAATTATTTTACTTAAAAACAATGTAAGATTTCTGTATTCAATAGAGGAAAGAAGGTTCAATTACTTTCATCAATAAACGCTTCCTGAATAATAATCAGTATCTATTTACGTTGCTATTCATAAACATCGGTCGTTTCGTTGCTTAAACAAAAGTGCGAATCGAATAACGCTAAACTTTCGTCTATTTGTAAGCTTCATTGAAGCTAACTGAATCGGAGGTAACAATGACGGCCGCCTTGGCAACGCCCGGAAAGTATACGAAAAATCCACAAAATTTCGAAACAAATAGCCTATTTCTGAAAACTTCGACCGTTTAACATGTAAACTTCGCATAAGTAAGATAGTATCGAGTTTTATTCATCGAATAAAGCAAAAATGAAAAAAATCGGTCCATATTTACACATTTTTATGCTTGCAAGTGAACAAATGGATCTATACGTGTTATCTTAAGGAAAAAAGTTAATCCCCTATATTGGCAGCATTGATTAAACCTGGTTGACCAAACCTTGACAACTCACTAAGTTAGGATGTAAGGAAGAATCGTACCAAATGTAGTTATTCTAGCTTTTATCGTTTAGGAGGTGTTCCATGAACAAGCACACAAACACACACTTCAAAACATATTATAGGTAATCATCTTCTTCCACCGTTTTCAAGATTTTATGCAATAAAAGAGAAAAATATTTGAACGTCGACACGCTGTATGGAAGTATGAATCTTACATTTTGCACAGAAGCTTATCCAATGATATATATATATATATATACACATATCCATAACCCATAGTGGGAAACTGATCCTGAAACGGGTACAAGAATTTTACACCAAGATGTATGAGGATCCTCTAGGAAATGATGAAGTAAATGATGATGCAAACATGCCCACCGAAGAGGTCCCAGGTGTCCTTCCGGAAGAGGTGAGACACGCAATCAGAAGTATGAAGAATGGAAAAGCATCTGGAATGGATGGTATCACAGCGGAAGTATTCAAAGCAATGGGGAATCATACGGAAACATTTCTCGCTAAGATTTTTAATTCCTGTCTGAGGAAGAAAAAGATACCAGAAACATGGAACCACGCATGTATTATCCTTCTGCACAAGAAAGGTTCCAAAGAAGACTTGAATAACTACAGACCGATCAGCCTACTCCCAACAGTCTACAAAATATTCACCAAAATACTCACTATGCGCCTTCAAAACCATCTTGATTCTGCCCAACCCAGAGAGCAAGCTGGATTTTGCAGTGGGTATAGCACGATGGACCACATCCAAGTCGTGAGAGAGGTAATCAGTCGGACCAACGAGTATGAATTACCTCTATGTATGTGCTTTATCGACTACGAGAAAGCATTCGACTCTGTCCGAACTTCGTCGGTGTTACGTGCACTAAAGAAACAAGGAGTAGAAGAAACGTACGTAACCTTGATCAAGAATATCTACGAAAATGCGACAACATCTGTCCAGCTGCATGAAGAGACGAATATCTTTAAGGCCGAAAAGGGAGTGAGACAAGGAGATACTATGTCCCCTAAGTTATTTACAGCAGCTCAAGAGGAAGTATTCAAAAGGCTTGACTGGGAGGAAAAAGGCATAAAGGTAAATGGAGAATATCTGAGTCACCTGCGCTTTGCAGATGATACCATACTGTTCGCAGGAAGCCCAGAAGAGCTCCTTAGAAGAACTGAAGAGCTTGAGCAAGCAAGCCGAGAAGCTGGACTTAAGATGAATCTTAATAAAACAAAGGTTATGTACAACTCCTTCACAAATTCTGAGAAGATACATATCAACAGAGCAGAACTTGGAGAAGTAACCAGCTATGTTTACTTAGGTCAACTCATCACTACTGATGGTTCGCTTCTTGGAGAAATCAACCGGAGAGTGAAGATGGCATGGAGTGCTTTTGGCATGAATGCGAACATCTTTAAATCAAATATTCCAGTCTTCCTAAAAAGGAGACTGTATGACCAATGTGTTCTGCCTGTTCTGACATATGGTTGTGAAACATGGACCATGAATGCCAGAATGATACAGCGCCTGCAAACAACACAGAGGGGCATGGAGAGATGCATGTTAGGGATCACCCGAAGAGACCGCAAGAGGAACGACTGGGTAAGAAAGAAGACGGGAGTCTGTGACGTGATTAAAAGAGCGAAGGTGCTAAAATGGCAGTGGGCGGGCCACATTGCTAGAAGAAATGACCAGCGTTGGACGTCCAGTGTCATCGAATGGATCCCAAGAAACATCAAGAGACCAAAAAGAAGACCGAAAGACAGGTGGGACAGAGAGCTTGTTAAGTTCTTGGGGCAAACTTGGAGGAGGGAGGCGGTGGACAGGGACAACTGGAAGAGTATGGGGGAGGCCTTCATCTGTCAGTGGACTGAAAAAGGCTGATGATGATGATATATATATACTAGTGAAGGTGTGCTTGCATTCTGCAAGCATTTTTTCTCTCCCTAAGGTACACGGTTTGACCGGACAAATAATTTTTAAACACAACAGTATGCACCTTCTTGTCGATTGACGTGTTTTTCCTTATAGTAAATATTGGGGTAAAAACAACCCTTAAAATTTACAATTACAAAGCATTTAGAGGTGTATGGCATTTGTTACGAATCCCTCACATTTATGTCCAATTTCATTGACATAGCACCAACATAAGTGCATTTAGATGGATTTCATTGTTTAAAATTTTTGAATTTTTAACAGCCACAATATAAAACATTTATGAAATTTTCAATGTCATTTTCGACCTGAACAATATTTTCTAACTTCGTTAAATTTTTCAGCTTCCTGGCTCTTAAGAAAATACATAAACATTAGTCAAATTGTTTAACACTTATGAATTTATTACGGCCGAAGAAATAAATATTTTCAAATTTCTATAATTCCATTTACATTATTTGGCAAATTCTACAAAAAGAAAAAATTTCAGCATCATGGCACATTTAGGAGTACCTAAACCATGAAATGTTATTGAAATAGTTTATAATTTTTAACGGCCAAGAAAATAAACATTGTTGCAATTTTTCAGTTTTTCCTCTGATTATTTTTTTCGGTTCACGTATATATTAAATTTCATATCTCCAACTATTGCAGTTTGGGCCAGACATTAGTATCTTCCTATATCCTCCTCTGTAAGAAGAGTGCTTATAGAATTATATATATATATATTGATATGGAAACAGTTTTACTTCTGAAAGTCGTTCACTGCAAACCTTTTCAACATTATGTCCAATGTATAATTATATATTTAGTTTAGCAGAAGATCAAACTTAACTACATAAATTAGGGAAAGCTGCTACAAATCCTATATGGTCTCTGTTGAGGAGTCTGTTTCTAGTAATGTCTGTCAGTCTTGGAAATATACAAAGTCGCTTAGAAAGAACACTGGATTTCCTAATGAAATGTATTAGGATGATAGTAATAGTACAGATGATGTTGGTATTGCCAATCGGTTTGCTACTTTTTTCTCAGGAGTGTATGATAATACAGTGTTACCAAATACCAATAATTTTTATCATAATCTAGTTAGTCTTTCTTCATTAACTTTTCCCCTGCAGTAGTATATTCCAAACTTGTTAGGCTTGGTGATTATTATGGAACAGGTCCTGACAATGTTCCATCTAAATTACTATCCTCTTGTGTTAATTCCTTGACTCTACCATTACTTAATTTCTTTAACTTATCTCTCACTCTGGGTATATTTCCTGACATTTGGAAAAGTAGTTATGTTATACCTGGTCACAAGTCTGGAAAACTAAATGATGTTAGGAATTTCAGGCCTATCTGCAAACAGTCAGCAATTCCCAAACTCTTTGAATCACTAATTTTTGATAGAATTTGTCCAATAATATATGGAGTTCTATCTCCACAACAGCATGGCTTTATTCCTCAACGATCTACAGTTACTAAACTTCTTCTCTATGAACATTAAATATACCAAGCAATTGAGCAGCATCATCAGGTTGACTCTATATATATTGATTTTGCAAAAGCATTTGATAAGGTGAACATTCTGCTTTGATAGCTAAATTGGAGGCTTTTGGTTTCTATGGTAAGTTATTGCAATGGTTTTCCAGTTATCTTATAGACAGAAAGCTGTACGTAAAAATTAATTCTGGATTATCCAATGCATTTCATGCTACATCAGGTGTTCTTCAAGCTCTCATTTGGGACCTTTATTATTTATTATTTTTATCAATGACATATACAAAATCTTCTCAGATATTAAATTTCTTCTGTTTGCTGATGATCTAAAATTGTTTAAGCAAATCCAAAATATCTCTGACTCCTTTAATCCTACAACTTAATCTTAATAGATTTGTTCAATGGTATGTTGTTACTAATCTTCATGTTAATTTAAATTAGTGCTTATTGATAAGATTTAATCGTTGTAGAAATCCTATTCCCACTACTTATAATATTAATGGAACTGTTCCTGCTATGACAAATGAAATTCGTGATCTAGGAGTAACATTTGACTCTGGTCTATATTTCAGTAAACATGTTGATAACATTACTTGTTCTGCTATAAAACTTCTTGGGTTTATAGGGAGAAGTACCAAAAATTTCACTAATATAAATACTTTGAAAATTCTGTACTGTTCATTGGTATGCTCAATATTGGAATATGAATCTCCAGTGTGGTCACCTTATCAATCCTCTTATAGCAATAATATAGAAAGAGTACAGCATAAATTCTTGAGAATGACTGCATTTAAGCTAGACATCAGTTATAATACATTATCCTATTCTAACTTGGAACAGTATTTAAACCTGACTCCTTTCTTTTTGGTGAGAGAGTTCTGATCTAATCCTATTATATAAAATTTTGAATTTCAAATTAGATTCCAATGAATTATTATCTTTAATTAAATTTAATATTCCTAGTAGAGTTAATCGAAATTTGGCTATCTTCCATATTGACTTTCACAGCACAAACTACTCTAAATTCTCATCTATAAACAGACTACATAGATTGGGTAATGAATATGGACATATTGACAGGTTTCACAGTAATGTAAAGATTATTAAAAGATTATCTATCAAACAATTTAACTAGTTATCTTCAATTGTAAGTTCTTATACATTTTTTTCTCTCATGACTTAACTTTTATTATAGAAGCAAAGCATTATTAAATTTAAATATTTATAAACAATGTATATAAAGTGTATTTATAATGTCAAAAACGTATTTATTTTTAATTGAATCTAAAAGTGATACAATTGAGTATTTTATTATTATCATTCCTATTATTTTAAATTGGATGGTTATTTTGATTGGATTTTGTGAATGATAGACTATATTAGGTCTAATTTATAATGGTTCCAAAGTTCCTTTGAGAATACATATAACTGTACTGAATAAGGTATGTAGTAATTATTATGTATTTCAGGGACTGATATAGATAGTTATCTTATTGTTCATTTTTGCTATAAAATATTACTTCTGTGTTTGATTTAAGTAATCCTTTAAAGATTATTTAATTTTGTTAAGTTCTTGAATGTTAACATGAGAGGTTTAAACACTGGATATTTTTCTTTAATACCTAGCATTTTTGTTAATTTGCATATTTCTCACTGAAACTTATAATGTGCAATTTATTTTATGTAATGTTACTGGTGCTGGTTTAATTTGTTCCTGATTTTATAGGTATGACAAGTACATTTTTATTTGTGGAAATTTAAATTTTAGATATATTATTTATGTGATCTATTTAGTATCACATTCATCCATATTTTTTTTAAAATTTGTAATTGGGTTCATATACCTGTATGAAAATAAATAAATAAATAACGCTTCTTTCATAAAAGTAGTTTAGAACTACCCAAAATCACTTTAAAGATAAAAGTCACTTTTTATCAGAATTAGAATTAATTCCTGAAATAAATCCTAGTTAAACAGACTTTACAGTAGCATTGTATTGTCTTATCATTAATTCATTCCAGTTCTTTCTCAAATTTTGGAACGGATACAGTTCGGACACCTGGGATATTTTTAAGTTCCAACATCTTCAAAGGTTAAAATAGCATTGAAGTGTTACTGTCTAATTAGAAAAATTTAATGATGACATTACTGGAGAGAAGACGTTCGGAACATTTTATTCTCACGGAAAAATTCATTTGTCGAAGAAATGTAATAAAATGAGAGTATAATTTCTGTGTGAATATTATTGAGTAAATTTTGAGAGAAATTAAAAATCGTGACAACGTTATAATTTCTGCAAATCGTAATATTAATTAAATTTTCTTATATAATAATATAATATATTATATGTTTTTAAGAATATCAATGATTAAATTTACCAGTAAAAATAACATCTCCGCAATTTCATTAGTTTAATCAATTCACACGATATATTTACGAAGCATACTTGAGCCCAAGAGTTTTAAATGTTAAAATAAATATTCTGATAGATTTTTCTATTGAAACTGACACCACAAAGGAATCAGATAGACTGAAACAGCAATTTTCCCATTTGCTGATTAAAATCTCTCGGTTCGTTTTTCACATAGGGATTGAGAGATTGCGATCGTATCAGAACGCCTTGTGATAGTAGCAATGCACTGTAACACACATTTCCACGATCTGCTTACGTTAACAGCAAAACGAATCCATTAATTGCGTCGTTAACGCAATACCAGAAAAAAATATCGCTCGAAATTGCGAGAGCTCGAAGAATGTCATTCCGTATTTTTTAAAAATGAAATGCTTCAAACAATGGAATCGAACTGTGAAGTAATGCTTTTAAAGAGAGGCGGAAAATTGCCGCAAAATTGTTCCGGCGGCATTTTCCTTGGGACTCGCAAAAATCATTTCGTTCTCGGCTTCCATTCTTCCCCGGTATGCGGGGAATGGTAATGCTCTGCAGCAGAGCTCCCGAGAAAGGATACAAAAGAAATAAAGAGAGAACCATCATCCAATCAGAAGACTCGTGTTCGCTCACAAG
The DNA here is from genome assembly GCA_036926305.1 of Uropetala carovei. Lineage (NCBI taxonomy): Eukaryota > Metazoa > Arthropoda > Insecta > Odonata > Petaluridae > Uropetala > Uropetala carovei. Next base: position 168,951 of record JAXCHB010000256.1, on the reverse strand, counting down.
ACGCGCATATTCCAGAGAGAGAGAGGGATATAGAGAAAGAGAGTTGTTAAAGAGATAATATGTGGATAGCGGGATGAATAAAATGCCGTTCAGCAGCACGCGGATCGAAGGCATTAAAAAAGAGGTAAGAAAGGGCCGAAGGCGTCTTGGGAGGAGTGGTGGGGGCGTGCGTGTTTGTGAAGCGGCGAGGAGGGGCAGTTGGTATTGTTCGCCTCACGCCCCCGCCCGGTTGACAGGACTCCGGGCCTCATGGGCTCTCTCGGTGTCCTCATTAGGGCAAGCGAGGTCGCAACGATCACGCCCCAGCCTCACGGCTGACCCTCGAGGTCAGTCTCCACCTTCCAACACCCGCCTCACCGCCACCCTCTCTCTATCTTTCTTTATTTCTTCCTCCCCATGCCACCCGATGCCCCTCAACCTCCTCTTGTTCCCTTCCACGCATGCGCGAAAGTGAGTCAGTGCAGCCACAATGCACGCACGATCTGGGAAAACTGCGAACCGTCACGTATGAGCTGAGTTGACGAGCTGTCAACTTAATAGGGATAAAGAAGGGAATTTCGTTTGTTAAAGATTTATAGAGATGGTGGTAGATAGCGGCTCGGAGGAGTATGTTATGTGTCTCGCGGAACATAACTTGAAAGGATTTATTCGTCGAGTATTTGCTATCTGCGTGTGTGATTTTGAGGTTTGCTGTATTATGTACGGATGCCTAGAAAATGAACGCAACCACGAATGAGAAGTTTATAAATACGGATATAATGTAGTTTAGGTGTAATTTAAGGAAAACCATCGAGTAATGTGACCTTTTATTTTGTTAATTTTAGGGATGTGAAAATTTTTATCCTAAGTAAACTAAAAGTCTCGAAGAAATTAAAAGAGAAGATTGGTTAAATGACTTGCAAAAGAGCGTGCAGAAAATTCAAATATCTTATTGCGGAGCATTCAGGCTTAAAATTTCATTTCAAAAATTGATGTCGGTCAGTTAATATCTTATTTCGGGGAATTCAGGTTTAAAGCAAAAATGAAGGAAAATATAATTTTCTACCAGAAATTTCATCCTAATCACGTATACTGCTCGCTAATTAAGTAAAAATATAGTCCAAATTCATAATTTTGACGATTATTTTGTGCGGAATCATTTAATACAATATTAAAGTCCCTCGAATGTAAGCGCTTCATTTGTTTACGTCTCATCATTGCCACAATATGTACATTGGGATATTTTACGTGTCGTTCACCGATTGCTTGATAAAATGTCTTATATTTATATTATTTAAGAAACGTACCACGAAAGAGAGATCAGCAATGCATAGTACATTTTAATTTAAATTTAAATTATGTGTTGTGAAAGTTATACATATATTCCATATTGGCATTTTTTCGAGTTATTTGTGATAAAAAATCGGAGTTCAAATTGTGTATTTTATAAACCTCATTACTGAGTGGAATTCAAGTCCCTTTTCCCCCCGTAACAACCCTTTCCATAAATTCCAAACAAAATCTCCCGGTTTAATATTCCGTTTTAATTTTCTCTCTATTATTATTTCTTCAATCACTTCCGTCTTTCGGGAGGGAAAGAGATTGGAAGCTGTATAGCTATTCGATTAAATCTTTATGTGGTAAATATTTCTGCAGTCTATATCTTTGTTAGTTCATAGAGAAAGCACGCACAGAGACAATTGAAGGTCACAAACGCGCAATATTTCAATGATGTTATCTTGTGGAAAAAATTGATAATGACTTACTATACCGTGGCAAGAGTTGCGATGTGAAAGTATTTTTATTGAATCAATGCAGAAAGTTGAAAGTAAACATATATGTCTATCGTCTAAATTTCGTTGGCTGTAAGAAATAGATAGCTAAGATAAATTGCAAATTAAACAGCTAAATAATATTTTATTTTTATCCTTTCTCTGAATGTTTGCTTTATTTAATGGCGTCTCTTGGTTATTTTAATTATCTGCTTTGCAATTCTTAATTAATCAGACGGTTATAACTGAAAAGGTTAGGTAAGATTCATACTGATTAAGAATTTCCCGCATGATAGCCCAATCCCAATTTCGAGTATGAAAATTGGTATAAAATTGTGATGATCACGCGCGTAAATATGTTATTTAGTTTTGATTAAATTGAAGGAATTGAGAATCGGATCTTCTTATCACAATTCTCGTGATGGTAATCAACGAAGTATGTTTAAGATGAGTCCTTTTTCGATTGATGACCATAAAGGACGAAGAATCGATTCCATTTCGTTTTGCAGGTTCATTTCGAAGGTAAAGGAGATAAATTCTTAGTCCATGTATGTTCATGGCTGATTACTCTCAGATAAAGTAAGTGAGACTGCGGTGTAATCATAAACCGATATTGCATATTGAATTTAGATGGCTCTGTCAGAAACCGAACGAATTCTTCTTGGACAAATTCTAAGTAATAGTTAAGTGAAGAAATAAATTGTAACAAGCGCAATTTCTTAACTTCTGCCGATTTCATTTAAACAATCTCCTTAGATCGATTCACGGACCTCGTAATGTTTGAGAGGAAACTTTTTAAGGGTTAAAACTGTAAATGTATCGACTAAGATAATTCGCGCGATTATATAACGGACTTCGAACTGGTATTTTATTATATTTCCAATGCACCGTGGCAATGGAATTCCTATCGATGAAGTTTCTTCGCCACTTTCATTTAATATTGAGCAGCCCCTCCGTCAAAATCCGCGCCGCAATTTCTACAAGGAGTCATGCACGGACTTCAAGACGGAGGAAACTATCCAACTCTTACCGATAGTTACTCCACCAAGGTTACACAGACCGGCGAATTCCTGGTGCGCGTGGTAAAAAAAGCGCGAAAAAAGACCGGGGGAATTTTGATTACTTTGACCCCGAACTTGGGGTCAGTTCCGCGACGATATCCAACATTCTTAGGAAATCATTTTCCCTACGCCCAGTCGCATTTCCTAGGTGGAAATATTTGCATACCGGAGTGCTACCGGAGAAACTCTTCGCGCTAATAAAAAAAAAGGTAGCGAGGAATTCGACGGAGTAGGAAGACGATGATTGCGAGAGAAAGCCAATCGACGGTCGCCTCTTCCCTCATTACAGCCTCTCTCTCTCTCTCTCAGGACGCACTCCCTTACCGATTGTCAGTCCTTCGAGAAATGTCGCTTTTTCCCCATTCTCATTTTCATTCGCGGCCGTGCGTGAGTGCTGAAATTACCGCCATCTCGGGAGAAAACTATCAAAATGAAAAATAAATAAAGGGTGCCAATATTTTAAGGCGAAGCGAATGGCAGAGAGTCCTACCAGAAAAGGAAATTGAATTAGCCGCGAGAGGAAAGTCTTCTTTCTCTATCCTTCTCCGCTCCTCCCTTTATGAGGTACGTGTGTTGGAAGGGAGACGGTTTTTCAGCGTCGTTATTCCCCAAGTATGGGTTCCCTAGCCTATAATTTTTCTCCGCTAGGTCGATTTCAACGTTAAGATTCTCTCTCTCTCTCTCTCTTCCCTTCTTTTCTTCGTTAAATCTAGCCAACTTACGTTGAAAAATGTTACCGCCTTACCCATCGGGAAGCGGTAGGGTTTGAGTTTTTTTCCTCCTCTTCTCCGTTCGAGATCTGAGCCGAGAGATGAGCGGAGGTCGTGCAAATATACGCCGGAGATTCGCGACTGTTTTATGTTTTTCAAACGCGGAACGGTCGATGCAAACTTCTATATTTTTACGCGATTCGCTCGTATACGGTTTTTAACGCCTAGTTTACTTTCAGGTTGAATTAATTAATTCCAGATTCTGAAAATTATATTTCATTTCGCGCTCTGGAAAATATTTTCACCCGATTCCTGTATTTGTCCTCGCACCATTTGGAATCTTTAGAGTAATGAATAAGAACACGCTTTTGATTTAAGATATTTAAGTGACGTGTCATTTAAAATAGGCCGTAAATGGTTTTAGCGAATATCATCGCTAAAATTTCTTTTAAAACTACCTGCGCATGAAATGCTGAAGACGCTTTTTATTTGGCACGTTATTTTAAAAACTTGTTTATATAAATAATTTTCTGTTACTGCTTACGCTCTGGTGTTCACTCAGTTTGTTACAATTCTTGATATTCACCTCATTGTACAAAATGGGTTAAAAACTTATCAGTTTTCTTAGATTAGTTTCTTGGGATATTGTCCGGGTTTTGGTAGCTTACGTGGATGCGTCTGTGATTTGTAAGAAAACATCAATAAATTGTTTTTTAATTTCCATAATTATTTTAAATGATTAAAAATCCCAAAATACGACTCTACATTAAGAAATTATTAGTTCAAATAATTCAGTAAAATATTTTCGTTCCAAGCTCTTTCCTTATATGCCCATGTTCCATGCTTGACAGGAGTTTGAAAATTAAAATTTCATATCTTTTCGGCACTAGATGTGAAGCGATTCTTAAATGAATGAAAAATCTCAGAACAGTAACTTGAAAATAGTTGCTGCTTTTAATTTTTTAAAATAGAGAAAGACATAAGTGCCGACTTTAAATGACGCTAAATAGATCGTCCGACTGACCATAGCACAATACTCATTGACTGAATACAGTCTTAAGGAGAAAATTCTTGAAACAGAATGAATTACGCGCTGTTATTTTTTTCTGGGAGTGATTCACATCAATAACGAAGTCACGGAAGTAATACAGATGCACTAGGAAGCGTCAATTGATAAATCACTTTGGAGCATTTATTATTGCAAATAATAAACACTTTGGAATTAAAAAAGTCTACAGTCGTCTAGGAAAAGCACTAGCGGATGTATAAAGCTGCCCGAGATGAGTGGGGTTATAATTTTCTGGCAGACATCTTTAAGAACATTATTAGTGGGTCAGTGGGGTAAGAAAATGGCAGTAAATTGTTGATATAGTAATACCTACGGCTTTATAAAATTGGTGTTAAATATCCGTCACATTTAAATGAAATAATTTACCCTGCATGCCAAAATGTGGCACTGTGACTTGATAAAAGATGACATTCAAAACATTAATGGAAGATATAATTAGTATGTATTAAAAAATAGAATTTTCTCGTTTATTTTTTCTTTCCGCCGTACGCATAATTAAGTCCTCCATTATGCCATATTTAAAATTCGATACGGTTTTTCCCATGTATATCTTACGGAGAACGAGGGTATCCTGTAATAAAACCCGTTTCCCTCTCGAATATGTAATTTGGTATGCAAAGCATGGGAAAAAATTACAGTTATTAATGCATAAAAGAATTATGAAATTTTACTTGAAAGAAAAAATGTTTCAGAAATATGGAAATTGTGATTTTTGTTTACACCTGTAAAATACTGAAAAGTAAAATCTGGTATTTCTGATTTGGTTATAGAGGTTGCAATGAATTGTTTTATAAAGAGTTTTACAAAGAGTTTTATAAAGAGTTTCACCAACGTCCGTGCACCTAGCTAATAAGTTGGGGTGATGAAATTTATCCACTTTAAAAATTCGAGAATATTAGAGATCTACATAGGTAATAGCCCGTCAATATTTCGAGTCGAAATAACATAAAAAATGGGAATTTCAAAAGATAATTTTTATTCTGTTCAAAAGAAATATTCTCCTTCTTTCTCTCACTTTCTATTTCTCGTATTAAAAGCATTCAAAGCACGCTTACACCCATAAAAGATTGAAATAAAAGTAGGATTTCGAGGTCTAACAATGTAACTGGAATGCAAGGTGGCATCCTGTTAAAATGGCAAGATTTCCCCAAAATTTGTAAATAAAACGCTTAATATGACCGATTTAGTAGGAAAAAGGTGAACAGAGTAAAAAACTTCCTGAGTTCTTCTTCAAAATGGTTTATATCGTAAGATCATAGGTTAATTTTTTCTAATTTTAAGAATGAAAGTATGCAATGCTGATTTTTACGTGTTAATTTTTGGGAAATGGAAATTTCCTTAGAGTCGAACCCAGTACTTTTTTCGGGATTTTCTTCGTCATCACCTTAAAATACGTGAATCGAACATTCCTGCGAAAATTCGAGTTTCTATCTGGTTAACTTGTCTAGCTCTCAATGCTATGGTCGCGAGTTCGAATCCTACCCGAGGGCATGTACAAAAATAATTAATTATTATTCGCATTTCTATAGCGAGGGAGTGCAGCGTTACATCAGACAAACCAACCAACAAACGTACAGATCGCGGAAACTATATATAGAATTTTATAACCTATAGCTCCAGTCACCATAAAGGCGCTCTGGATCTTATCGAAGATTCAAGAAATTGAAACTATAGGCAGACATAATTACGTTTCGATAGCAGTAGCGTAAGAATAGGGTGGCGTGTGTGGCCAAATGCCCCAGGGGCTCCCGAATTTTTACGAATATATAAAAAATAAAGAATTTTTGGGGATTTCTCTTTTTATCCTAATTTCTTAATGTTTCGCAATTAATCATTATTTTGGGTCAGAGTAATTTGAGTAAGCCCAACCTTTTTAGCATAAACCTGATAATCGATTAATAAGAACAACTCGGTAGGTTAAAAAATGGGTTTCAGTTTCAATTGAACATAGGCATTTGTTGGGTGAGGGAGAAAGTGGAGAGGGAATATCGATAATATTTTTCCGCGGACCCTTACGCTTACGCCACTGACGATTAGCTCTGATATGGCCCGGCCGCGGATCACATTTGAAAGACGACATTTTTAGTTCATTCATCGGAAGTTAATAAGTTGGAAAAAATATGAATTTGCCCGAGGAGGCAAACGTACCATTCCAAAATCACGGTTACTATGATTGCAATAATCGACTAGAAAGAAGAGGAAAAATTTACGGGCAATTAAATGTCGTTATTTTATGTCATACCTCTGCCATATAAGTGAGTTATTAAAGTAAACCTAACGGCAGTTAAAACAGGGATATCACATTTGCTCATCAATGAGAATATTTTGAATAACATGAGTGAAATGATGGGAATTTAATTTATATGCGTGAGTGCATAAGACTGGTCACAAATGTGAAGACAGAGACGGAGAAAAATTCTGAATTTGACCGGAACTCGAACCCGAGTAGGGGATTTAACCAACTAAGCTATCCATCCAGTCTAATTCTTCTTTCTCTAATGGGGTATTGACGTTGAAGAAAGGGCTAACTCAGTAAACCTTAACACGCTAGATGTCCTCACTGAGGCAGAGTGGAAAAAATCCCAACTATATCCCAGAATTGAGATGTTAAATAACATGAGAGAAATGATGGAAATTTAACTGATGTGCGTGAGGGCATATGACTGATCACATATGTGAAGATAGAGAAGGAGAAAAATTTTGAACTTGACCGGGACTCGAATCCGAATCTCCCACTTCCCGGGTACGTGATTTAACCAACTAATATATCAATCTCTCAAAATATTTTGGCCTATATTGTATACAATTACGAACTATATTATATGCATTAGTTGAAGGGATGTATCTTTAAAATCTTTATCTAGTGAGATGAAATTGCGATCATTTAAACTATGTTGCGGTCCCCCAAATCGATATTTTTTATTATTATTTATTCGCTGGCCATATTTACAACTGAGTTTTCCGTTTTTAATAACCTGTTATAAGCGTTAAAAGGTAATTAAAAGAAAAAAACATAATATTCAGTTTATTTCTTTGTCAAGTTAAAACTAAAAGAAATAAAGTAGCGGAGTTATTTCCAACTCAGTGGTTAACGGTGAACTACGTAGGCTTTATCTTCGTCAAATGAAGGAAAGCCGCGTGCCTGTTATATTTAGAATCATAGAGTTCAATAACGAACTGCAGGAGAAAGACGATTTGTAAAATCGCGCGATTAACAAGAAACCTTTTTTCCCTACACGTAAATCTCAATACATCACCTATCACGGAAATAATAACAGCAAAAACGGAATGGTTATTACGAAAGTTATGACATAATGGACGCACCGCGATCTATCAGCATTTTCAACAGCACGTGGAATTCAAACAAATATATAGTTATATATATGTTACCCGAAAACGAGGAGATATGACGATATATAAAGGCTGTATCCCTACCATTTGCTGGGAAATCTCCTCCGGTGATTTCATGCAGAAGTTCCTCTTGAACGAGCACGAAAAGTTGCACTTGAATGGTGATATCCCTCCGACACGACGGCCGGGAGAACTCCTGAAGAAAGAGATACGTGAAAAGTAAAATGAGACTCAAACACTAAGATTAGGGTATCATTGTAAAGATAAATTTTTGATTCGATTAAAATTCCATTAATAAGTCAACAAAATATGAGTCCGTTGAAAAACGCTTACTCCCTTAAATAAAACTGCTGAAAAATATTAAAGCATAAATACCTGCAATATTCTCCTCTCATTACTTGCTTCCTAATCAGTACAACACAGGTCTAGGTCCCGAGGTCCCGACTTACACTACGCTGAATAACAGAAAATTCCGCCAACCAAAAAAGGTCGCTAGTTACCTACTCGAAGGTATGTACGTGGAGGGTTAAGGAAAGAGAAGCAAAAGTGTGGAAGACTTCTGTTCCGTCAAGGGCGGTCAAATTGTTAGGTCCCAATTCCACATTAGGTATATTATGTTGAATAAACTGCGGCCGTCTATGAGGTGTCCAAACCACTGAAGCGCTCTTGCTTGGTTAGATTAGCACTTGCGAAGATAACAACACGGTAAGGGTTTTCTATGCCAGTGTTTTTCAAAGCGCGGGTCACGGCTCAGTACTGGGTCGCGAGACTCAAAGCGTAATATGGGCATTCGACTCAAAATGAGCATAATCGGCTGAAATATATCGCAAATGACAGAGAACTAATTGCTATTAGACGCAAGCCAATCTTTTAGCATATATTGATTCTTATTGCTGGATGAGAGAAAAAGTCTAACGAGAAAAGTTTTCTCTTCGCGTTGCCTTCACTTCCACTGGATCCCCAGAAAATAAGTTTGAAAAAGTATCATCCTATGAATCAGTCCCTTTCTTACTTATCAACTTTTATTGCCGAAGCTTGGTCAAAAGAGATGTCTAGTGTTTGTGCGTTTTTCTTTGTAATTGCAAAAGAAGTTTTCTACTTTTCTTTTATAATTATCAGCATTTATAACTAGGTTATTTCAGCAAGTTTATATATATATATATATATATATATATATATATATATATATATATATATATATATATATATTAGCGATATCATCGTATTTTAATAATTCTCAAAAACGCAGTTGACAAAATAGAGCTCACATCGTTTTAAACAACTATTTATAAAATTTTCTTCATAAATTTAGTTCACGAAGTCATTGATGAACGCTAAATTGTTATGTATTTTTTATAATTATTATGGTTGATTTGTGGTACATAGATCTATGAATTTAAATTAATAAAAAATGGATTCCTCCATTTAACTTTCACAACCTCTCGTGTAAAATATAACAAATAATTAAAACGTTCATATTAGGTACAAGGAGAATATTGTATTTAAATTATCTCTATTATAAGCAGAATATATTTTGACAAATTAGTACACTTCTAAATAACACAATAGCAGTTTTTCAAAGAGATTTCTCCCAGTCGTATATATGTTGTCATTAATAATACCAACAACCTGTGCGAACTCCAGCATTTTACATATATTGACTTCCAGCGATTTTGGACGTGTCCTTCGGTAACGTAAATGCCCAAAAATCTTACCAGTGATTGACACTGGCGTAAAGAATAGAAAGCGGACACTTTGACATCGTTCGTGACCAGCATTTACCTTAAGGTCCGACGAGGTTGTCTTAATTAATTAGTGGTTCGTGTAAAGTAGATGAACTCGAACTGAGCATCCATTATTTAAAGTGTTCTCGTAGTCCCGTCGACTCGCTTGAAGGCGTAGAACCCGCTCTTACCTTTTAAGTAAAGTCTTTTCTTCCTTCGTCCTTCACGCACGAACACACACACACGTACGCACGCACGCGCCCCGCACTTTAGCTTCGGCATTGCTCCACGTTTCGCAAAATACGATGATTGATAGCAGTCTCCACGTTGGGACTCCCCTCGAAGTGTGATAAATGCTGCTGGTTGTGCGCACAATTATCATGTGCGAGTGAGCGTCTGCTCGGTTGGGTCGCTTGGCCAGCGATGAGAAATAAACCTCGTTTGTTTCGCGCGGGTCTCTTTTGAGCTCACACTTAAGTGATTCCTATGACACTTTCCAACTCCCCCTTGCTACGGGACCAACATCTGTGTATCAAGACGAATGTTTTTGCCTTTCCTATTTTCTTCGGTTAGTATCAGCGGTTGGTGCAAATCTTATTTATCGAAGCTTTCACCGTAAATAGTAATTACTGATCTTAGAGTAAGACGTGCGCATCGCATGAACCGGCTTCTGAATTTATCTCTGTCATATGCTCAATAGTACCTAATTTCATCTTCACGAAATGTCACTTTCAAGTTAGTAGCCTACAGGTTTTGGTGCTATAATTTCGGTCTTCTGCGATTTATTAAGGCAGAAGATCGATGTGTGATAAATATACTCATTTAGCATGCTTCATTTCCCTTTGATAGCTTGAAAAATACGAGCCGATTCTTTGATCAAGACATAGGAGGTAAAAGGCCACAATTATATCTGAAATTTGACTTTTATTATTGGTTTTTCATAATCATACCTCAAGCTTTAAATAAAAAGGTAATGTATTTAATACTCAGTTCGTTATATATCTCAAACAAACTTTAATGAGAATCTATTAAGTTGGTGAACGTTTATATCAAGTCCTTCAAAATGAGGACAATTTGCGGTATATTTTGAATGCACTGTGATAGAAAAAGCCTAATGAGTTCATTTAGGAAACAACCTAGCATAAATGTTGAAAATATGAGTGGAAAAATGGAGGCACGATGTGTAGTAATTTTAACATTTGATTATGTAAAAATTATCAAATCACCATATAAAGCAGTGGCTCCCAAACTGTGGTTCGCGAAAGGTTTTCAGAGGGTCTTGAACAGCGGTTACCAACCTTTATGCAGTTGTGACCCTCTCTTAAGGCAGCAGACCTAATCGCTATCCCCTTATCACCATCTACCAATCAATAAATATAAAATGTAATTATAATTTAAAAATATTAAAGGTATTGTATTTGCAAGATTAATATTTGTTCTAAATATATTCATACATGTGATCAATCAATTAATTTTCATTTAAAATAGGTCCAATATAAAGTCCTACTCATAAATTGGAAAGGTAAGTATAGCTTCATATTGGTTATACTTTAATCCTGAACGAGTCGTACATTACATTTTGTAAGAATTTAATAATTTTGATAAAATGTAACACATTTTCAAAAAACAAAAAAATGATGTTGACACTATTCTATATATATATAAGAACAAATTTGACGGCAGCAGTTACTTTGTATGTGTGAGTGAGTCCAATTGTCAGCTAACCAATACATGCTGGTACGTGTTAGGGAATAGTTTCCACAGTCACATTGTATAACTTGTATACAGTCGCGTGTTCAGATTCGTAGCGATCGCATGTGTCTTTGATTAGTGTGATATTGCTCAAGTTCATATTGGAATGTCTTCAAAAAAAAGCTGAAAACCCTTCCAGTAGTATTATTAAGCGTAAACATAAATCTCTTTCTATTGAACAAAAAGTAGATTTATTAAGAAAACTTGAAAAAGGTGCTTCAGTTAAGAGACTTTGTGAAGAATATAGCATAGGCAATTCTACTGTGTATGACTTGAAGAAACGAAAAAGTGAGTTGCTGACATTTTATGCAGACAGTGACACTTCTAAGGCCGAAAAACATTACACACTTCCAGGGTCAACGATATCGATAGAGTATTGTTTGAATGGTTTCGACAAAGAAGAAGTGAAGGTGTACCGGTATCAGGCCTATTGCTAATACAGCAAGCAAAGAAATTCCATGGCGATTTGAAAATCAATAATGCTTGCTATTATCGCTTCAAGCTTCGCCATGGAATACAAAAATTAGCAGTGTCTGGCGAAAAACTTAGTGCAGCTTCGGATGCTGCCGAAATATTTGTACAGGAGTTTACCAAGTTAATTTTGGATGAAAATCTTACTGCAGAGCAAATATATAACGCGGACGAGACAGGATTATTTTGGCGATGTCTTCCTCGGAGCACACTTGCAGCCGCCGATTAGGATATGGCATTTGAAGTGAAGGAGTCAAAGGAGAGGCTGACGGTTCTTGCGTGCGCAAATGCAGCAGGTACGCACAAACTAGAGCTAACTGTAATTGGTAAAAGTGCACATCCTCTTGCTTTAAAGAGTGTAAAGAATTTTCCTGACAACTACCGTGCTAATAAACGTGCATGGATGACTCCTCAATTAATGTTGGATTGGCTTTTGAATTATTTTGCACCGGAGGCACGTGCTCACTGTAAATCTAAGGGACTAGGTGATGACTGTAAAATAATTCTGACATTAGATAACTCTCCTGCCCATCCTGATGCATCACTTTTGGTATTGAGTAACGTGCCTGTGGTTTATTTATCCCCAAATTGTACATCTATTATTCAACCTATGGATCAGAGAATATTACGCTCACGAAAATGCTATTACATACAGCAATTTATGCAGAAACTGCTTGTTGCTTGCAATAGAGGCCAAGGTGTTGACTGATTTAAAAAGGAATTTAACATTAAGGACTCGATTTGGACTCTAGCTAAAGCGTGGACTGATGTAACGGCCGCAACACTGAAAAATGCCTGGCATAATTTGTGGCCTGCAAGCATGTTTGAAGAATGTGATGAATCACCACCAGATTTTCTAGGTTTCAATGTTAGTGTCAAAAAGAGACTGGTGTCTGAAATTATGGAATTTGCTAAGGGATCGACGAATAACGCTTTCACGAAGGGTCTGGAAGAAGACGTTGAAAACTGGATGGAAATCGACTATGAAGTGCCTGTAGTGAATCAGCTAACTGACGGAGAAATAGTTAAAATGGTTCTGGAACCCGAACGTGAGAATTATGAAAAAAGTGACAATGCAGCTGCAAACAAGCCTTCAAAAGACCGTTGCATAGAATTAGTCACTGATACAATATCGGCTTTAGAGCAGCGGTCATGCATCGAATCACAGGATATGATGAATTTGTACCTAATTAAAGATAAACTTATTAAGGAAAGATCACTATGTATGAAGCAATCTTTGTGATATGTTCAAGACAATTTCGCAGAAAAACCTTCAAAAAGCTTCCAAAACTGAAATGAAATGAACCTTGCATTCCCGCAACTAAAGACGCTGTCTCGACCTTATCGTCTATCCATCAAGAGTAGAAACGAGACGTGTAAATTGGTAAGTGTGCATTAAATTTGCTATGAACTTATTCCAAATTCGTCCAGTTGTTAATGATTCTTTCTTTTATAAGTTTTGGCGTAAATTTTGGATTTTAATGTTATGTATTTTATTTTTTTTACGTATAGGCCGTGATATGGTATGAAGTACAGTGGCGTAGCCAAGGGTGGCAGGAGAGCAAGGCGTCTATTATGATTTATTTAATATTTTGCATGTTTATTTACATACATTTTGTGTATGTATTTCATATTTTAAAATATTCTGGCGTGATTTTTGATGAAATTTGAAATACATTATATAGATTACAAAAAGCTTTCTTTTGTTTTATCCCGAAATAGGCCGATTTGCCCCTCCCTGGATACTTAGGCAATGTGCAACATTTTCAAAAAACCGGAATTTTCTAAAATCCGGCTCGCGCTAGGTCCCGAGGGTGTCGGATTTATGAGGTTCTACTATGTGTGTGTATATATATATATATATATATATATATATATATATATATATATCCGAAAAACGGATAAATGTGTGTGTGTGTGCGTGTCCGAAAAACGGATAAATGTGTGTGTATATATATATATATATGCACACACACACACATTTATTCGTTTTTCGGCCCCCACGTTTGGAACCACTGGTCTAAATGGCGGAATGTTTTTGTTTTATTTTTATTTAATTCAAAATATGGAAAATTTCAGTATGATGTTAATTCTTCGGCAGGTAAATTATATATTTATAATATTTTGAAATTTAAAATTTCATTTTATATATTTTTTAATCGAACAGGTTTTAAAGGATCGCGAAGGGTCAGTTGCCTTAAGGTAGGGTCGCAGACTCATAAAGTTTGGGAACCGCTGTTTTCATGAATGGAGCAGCTCACACCTGTTAGCTGCGAAAATAATTTTTAATTAGATGGAAAATAAATTTATGAAATTTAAAGATGCGGTTCGTTATTTGACTAAACATCAAGGGGCAAACATAAACAAAAACTAATGTAAAATTTCTCCTTGGAAGCAATTTTTATGAAAATGTGTAAAATGCCTTGTTTATTATCAAGTATCCCGTCTAATATTTTTATGTACAAAAAAGTGTGATTGAGATATAAGCGAAATAATATTTATTTTCATCTTCAATCATTAGATCAACTTTTTTTGTGGATTTCTATGATTTTTACGATCAGATCACTTATTATATTTTATAAGTCTTCTTCATAAGTTATCAATGAGCGATTGATGTTTCATTATACAGTTATTATTATTCTTTGTAATGCACACAAATGCAACTTCAACCGTTTACTTGGAGGACACTTCGAGGTAAAATTCGGACGAGTCATTCTTTTAACTTAAATACTAGCTTACATCATCAATGCTATTGTTCATTTCACCGTTATTACACATCAAGATTTTTAAATACTAGGAAACATTCTTCCTATTTAAGTTTAAATTAAATAAGTCAAAGTGGAATGTACATTATAATAGCTTAATCCTACAAGATAAAAATTGGTCACAACGTTTCCCGAAGCTTAAACAGTAATAAAATAACGAACAATTCTGCCAGCTTTGTTCTTCAATGAGTAAATCGATAATTAACATTTTTTAAAAATACGATAAAATGGCCCATTGTTTCTTGCTTTCCTCACTTAATTACCGCGTTTCAATTGTGCATTGTTAATGGTAAACTATTTTTACGGAACATTCCCATTCCTCCAGGAAAAATTCCATCACCTTTTAAATTTTTGCCTGGATAGAAAAATCCCGCGGATCTTATGAATTTATATAAGATCCTTTCAGTTATTCTTAATAAAGCGAACAAAATAATTCCCTTAAAATTAAAAAAAAACAAACGCATTGTGTCAATATCCTCGCCACGGTTTATTCAGACCCGTTCCTAGAGATAAAAATTTAAAATAAAAACGAAAGAACACAATAGTCCTCGACATTGTTGAAGAGGTTCCCGTTGAAACAAAACGTGTTTCCGCAGCTTGTCTTCGGGAACGATGGATAGCCTCTTTGGATGACTAGCAGCGGGCTCGGCTTCCTCCACACCCAACCCAACCCCCCAACCACCCGTCCCACATCCCTCCACACTCTTGCACACGCGTGCGCTCACCTACACAATCGCACACAAACTCATTCACTGCCTCTCCCAAGCGAATTCTCCACATCTCACCCCTCCAACCTCTTCTTCCCTCATCCTCCTCCACTAAGCAGCACTACAGCGTCCCTCCAGAATCTGCACTGCGGTTAGGGAGAAGGCAATAGCACCAACACATCGGTCTGCTTTCATTTCTCTCCCCTTTTCGTCCCCCCCCCCCCCTCCATACCTCCATCCTGTTCCATACCTTCCCGGAGCTCTTAAGAGTATTTGAAAGGTACAAGACCATTGGCGTGATTTATGTCTCCTCTGCATGCAATACTCCAATAATGTTACGCAGAATTCTCCTGCCAGCGGGTACTGGGGCATTGGTGAGGAGGCAGGGAGAGGACGAGGTAGGCACTCACTGAGCATAGGAGAGATGGAGGAGAATGTCAGCCGTCTACTGGTGCACACAAAGGTGAAAGTTGGACTAGAGTTCCTATTATGGATCCTAGTCTGGCGGTGTTTTGGAGGAAAAAATCTCCGCGAAGTGTATTTCTCTGCCGCCCCCTTCGCGTAACACTATGTATGATAGTCATATTATTAGTTATCACTAACAGCCGAAGGGGTAGTGGACTGTGTTTGGTCAGGAAAAATGCCTCGGAGAAATGGGAAGAAGGCTTACAGCAAATTATTGCTCAATTCCATTCATTGAAAGGAATTTAAATAAAAAATTCCTCACGCCCCTTGACATTATTTGAAAAAACAATGAATTTGAAACGAAAATTTTCACTAAAACGTTGCATAGGAATCATATTCTTATTTTATAAACAATGTAAATGAATTTAAATAGAGAGTTCCATAATAATTAATCAAGTGTTATATTCAATGAATTTTATGCGTGAATTTTTAAATAAAATTGGCTACCAAAACATTATATTTTGAGCTTATCCTCACATCGTAAACAAATCACGACGATAGGGGAAAAAGTGATGAATATCTAGTTACATACGGCATTATTTAAATGTGACGTCACCGTACCAAAATACGAAATTTCCAATATAATTTTAAATATAGATATATCGAAAATATTATCTCGCCTGTCGTTTCGTTAGAAATGTATTTCTTAAGATTCGATGAGGAAGCAAAAAACATCGGCATACGAGTATGAACCTGCGTAGTGAGCGTGAGGATTTTTTTCGTTCATATTCATTTGAATCCTTCGCAGCTGCACCGCTTGTATTTGCTTTGGTGAACAAGGTGGATCCAGTGACAGCGAGGCATAAATATCTATGAAGTTTAATGTTTTCCCTATCCACTTTCAGCTAACAGCATGCCTGCATTGCGCTTTTACTCGAAAAAACTTGGAATGTAGCAATTTGATTGCGTATGTATTTTTTTATATAGATATTTCGAATTCTCTCACGCTCAAATGGATATTGAGTACAAATTATAGATTGAGCGTGAAATGACTTATTTATTTTGTTTGATCTAAAGTCATGATATGATAAGTTAATCTGGATTCCTCTAGTTCTACAAAAATAATAAAATTGGTGTAAATCAAGATTAAATTGATTAATGACACAAAATGTTTCAAAAGTATAAAGAATGATTTGGCATCTTTTTGGATTTGACTAAAAATTGTAATATTATATATATCGTTTTTATTTGCTATTTATCCATGATTAATATAAAATTTAAAAAGGATTATGCGATTTGTATGACAGAAAATGTGTAGTTTGAGATGTAAAAATTAAACATTGATATATTATATACTCACATTATATACACGGACACATTTATGATAACAATTTATTGTTTTTTAATTTCAAATACAAATGAAAACGGATATTTTTATGCTGATGCGATTCTCTTCAGAAATAGTTGCATCTGCTATTTCATTCCCCCAGAGAGAAGAGCTATGATGAGAAATAGAGCCTAGTGCAACGTGAAGAAAAACACATATGCCAGTTAGATCATAGAGACTTCTCATCCGCGATGTTCTAATCATAAACGATAAATGATGATTGCGTTTTCTTGCCATTGTAGCTTTAATGGCATCATGTTGACGCGGGAATGTGATCGTTTATTTCTGTTGATATATTTTACTGGCCACTCTGTGCTACTCCAACCTCACGTGTGTTTCATTACTCGCTGCTTATTCATGGTACGCAACATGGTTTGCTATAGGTTACTTGATAATGTTACACAATAAATCAAGCTGTGTTTACCTGTGTATTTTCTATGTTCACTTCACTAATTTATAATAGAATAAAAGACCAAAATCTTCATTGTTTGCGTGACCATAGAAGTTTATAAACTATACTCAAAATAAGCCGTTTTGATTTTAAAAGTAAACACCTTATTCTTTTTCTAAGACTACTGTTTAAAGAGTCGAATAACTGGTCTTACATTTTCTTAATCGTAAAATATAAGCATAATTCGATTTCTAGCGCATAAAATCTCATTTATTTGGTATTAATTTTCAAACATTCTGGCAAAAAGTCTAATACTTTATAAATTTCAGCAGCAAGTTTCGAATGAATCATTCAATCGGCACCAAGGTGTTAGCACGCACGAAGAAAAATAAACAAAAATATAGTAAATATAAGCGAAGTTTATAATCGTTGCAAAAATGATGGATTATTCAAGAGAAAGCGATGCTGTTACTGTAATTTTTAAAGTAAATGACTTAGATAAAATTATCAATTAAATTAACATGTATTAGAAAACATTACTACTATTAGGGGAATACTTATTTTATTTGGTTCATGAAATAAGAATTTAAATAAATATTATATCTCCAATTTTTAAAATTATAATTCCGAATAATTATACTGCTTAATCAAAATTTATGAAAATTAAATACACCTATATTTATGAAAATCAACGCAGTTTATAATAAGATACATTATTATTTAAGAACAGTTTTGTAGCCGACGAAGAAACGTGACATTTTAATCAATTTATATGTACCTAATAAAACTGAACGGAAGGTAACATCGAATATAAATTTAGTCTACACCGAGGACGGTGTCCGGGGACACGCTAACAATGGACTTCCTTTTTGTAACAATAAAAGGACGGGAATTCAAGGTTCGTTTCCGAGTAGAGAGTTGGGATAGAGAATGTATAGTCAAGAGAGGAGTAAATCCCTTAAAAACGATCGGCCGTTACTCTAGGACTCGTACTCCATGGTCTAAGGAAGTGAGCTGAAAGGGGATTAGCAGTTACAGCGACCTAATCACGATCACATGTCTTCTCCCACAAACTGTCTTCCCTATTTCTTTTTTTTTAGCTAGGAAAGGAGATCGTCCTTAAAGGATTTACATCACTTCGAGAATCTTCGTGAAACTGTTACGAGTCCGTCCGAAGCGCCCTCCTTGTTAGCGGACTTGGCATGGAGTCGATGACGCCCTATGTCTGAGAACCCTCTCTCTCCTTCTTTCTATCGCGATCGACGGTCGACTCGAGGAGAGTGACATTTCGAAGCGAATTTAAAAGTCGTGCGTCTCGGACGAAATGCAAGGCCGCTTTCACTTCGTCCCTCGAGCGCTCTTATTTCGTGACTAAATAGCGTCGCCGAGGAAACATCTGGCGGACGAGAAAATCATGATAATAACGCGGAGGGAATTCTATATCGCAAATTCCCCCGATTGTGATCCTTCAGAGAGCTCTCGGAGGAGTTTTATTTATTAATTTATTTTTTTCAAAATCTCGTCTCCGCCTCGATGCGACTACTTTACTTTTAACGTGGAATTTCTGCAACCACTTTACCAGTCAAACAAATGTTTTTACTTTCTGATGGCGGTCTCTCTCTCTCTGGCTTGACTAAATAAGGAACGTAGCACAGACTTCCTTAATGGCTCGGGACAGGTGAAAATTGATGGTCCATATATGGGTGTCAATTATTCCCTCCAAATGGGGGACATGAGCATCGTAAACTACAATGCTCTACGAGTCAAGGTAGCCGCAAAGCGAAGTTATCTCGGAATTACCATTTGTCATTGGGTTGTTGAGCGTATTCTGCTTACCATTCAAATACGTGGGATATATTTGCAATTTTTGAAATGTTAGTTGTGCGTTGAACGGAGTGAATATTGCTAATAAATTCCGAGATGAACCTGATTGTTTAATTATTCAATAACCCACTCGCTTTTAAATTGTCACATTAGAAGACATTTCCATGAAATCGAGGTATTTTTAAGAGAATTTACATGTTTTAGCGCCTGCGTAACTGAATAAGCAATACCAAGTTGCCATGAATCCATAATTACTAGGGTGTCATTGGTCATTTCATATAACCTGTAAAATCATCCATTTCCAGAAGAGTATTTACATTGTCTCCGTATGTTAATATTATATTTATTGGAATCTCAAGTTTAACGAAATTTACTCGCTGTAATTTCAAAATATTTTAAATCAATATGCATAATGTATCAGTTTAGATTTATTTACGAATAAAAATGCAACTGAGATGCACTAATCTTCCTCTACATATATATTAGATATATATATATATATATATATATATATATATATATATATATATATATATATATATATATATTAGATAAAATTGTATTTTTGGTAAAGACGTTTTTACGCATAGTTACGTTTTAACGCTTTCTGCCAAGAAGAAAGCTATAAGCAAAAGAATACTGCAACAATCCATCCTTGCATCAATGTTGGAAATATATATAACAATAGAGCTATTTTTAACGGTTGCATTGTTCGTTATAGTTTAAAGCGATCGGATGATTCACAACGCAAACTCTTACAACTAATCAACGGGAATAAATATAACTAAAGTTAAGAGAGTATCGTCCGGCAAAGTAAACATTTGCTATGGATGATTATCATCACGTGTTATATAACTTACAGTCCATATGATAAAAAATAAAATATCAAACTTCTATGCGCACGACGCTGCATGGATTTCCAATTTGCAGTTCAAAATGAAATAAATATACGCGAATTAAAGGGTCTGTGATTGAAGAAATGTCTTTCGCAATTGAATCGATAATTATGAATTCCGAATAAAATCCTACTGTCCTTACAAGTTGACAAATGTCAATAGTATCCTATAAACTCCAAGGTTGCCGCGAGATCCGATTACTTCTCTTCGTCGAGAAAGCGTCACCTCTTCATACACTCTCATTCGCCTTCGCGAGCAAACATTTTTTCGAAAGGAGGATCGATCCGTTGATGTCCGAAAACAGTTTTCATTTTCATTTTCTTTTCTCGGAGAACTAGTCAACGATCGATTTCCTCCTCCTCGAGTCGGCGGTGATTTTTCGTGTT
The DNA here is from genome assembly GCA_036926305.1 of Uropetala carovei. Taxonomy (NCBI): domain Eukaryota; kingdom Metazoa; phylum Arthropoda; class Insecta; order Odonata; family Petaluridae; genus Uropetala; species Uropetala carovei. Next base: position 148,301 of record JAXCHB010000256.1, on the reverse strand, counting down.
TCCTCGGCCGATCACGTAGACACGCTTCAATAAGCTTCCCCAATGGTAATTTATGTAAATAGATCCGCGGACGCCATGTGCTTCAAACGGGAAGAACGTCGAAGGGTTTTAGCGGGAGAGCGATGGTCCGAAGGAAGTCCGCCCTAAATAACAACGAACTTGTAATTGGCAGGTGGAGAAACCTCCCTAATATCGAGGAGAGGATGTGAGCAAAAAAAAGGACCGGAGGAGGGAGATGGAGTCGGGGAGAAAGGAGGAGATTTGAAGGGACGTGTCGTTGGGCAAGGGATGCCGGGATTTGCGAAGGTAGTGAAAGCTGAAAAATCAGGTCCTATGAGAAGGGAGAGGTGCTGGAGGACCAATTGGCCCGGGTCTCGAGATCAAGGGAGCCCAAATTTGCGTATGAATCGGCTCGCCATGGTTAATATCAAGTGATAAACAGCAAAAAATTAGATTTTTCCAGGATAATTGGTAAATTGGCATGGAAAATGGATAAAGTAGCATTTTATAAATAAATATACACAAATTACATTTCGCTGTTATTTAGTTTATAATTGCCTTATTTTGTTTTCCTGTGTTTTCATTTTTACTTTCTCCATACGTAGTAATGGGAAAGTATTGTATTCATGAAAAAAATCGACTTCGAGATTTCAACGGAAATACACGTTTTGAGGTCCCTAGAACACGTTTAGACTATTTTCGGCATGATGTCTGTGTGTGTATGTTATTTTGGGCGCTCTAACTCAAAAAGTACGTATCATATCGTTACTAAACTTCACATACAACACTTTAACATGAGCACAAAAAACTAGTTAGTTTTTCGACAACAATGGGTAACCGGAAGTCGAGGTTTATCCGAAACCCGATTCGGTTTTTGAGATATTCCTTCGTTAAAACAACATTATTGTATTTACAATTCTATACAAAAGTTATAGAGAATCTAATTTCCTAGAACTTTCATTTGAATCAATTTTCTATTGTAGTTATTGTTTAGGAGTTATTTATAAATAACCGATTTTTCGGTTTTCTCCTTAAAAATATCGTTATTGGTAATCTTCGTGAGAACCAAAGTTGTAGAGAATAATATTTCTTCCAAGTTTTGTTTGAAACAAATTTTCGTAGAACCATCCATTTCGGAGATATTTTCCTTTTTACTTTCTCCATAAGTAGTAATGGGAAAGTATTGTATTCACGAAAAAAATCGACTTCGAGATTTCAACGGAAATACACGTTTTGAGGTCCCTAGAACACGTTTAGACTATTTTCGGAATGATGTATGTGTGTGCGTGTGTGTGCATGTTATTTACTGTTGTGATCACGAAAAAAATCGACTTCTAGATTTCAACGGAAATACACGTTTTGAGGTCCCTAGAACAGGTTTAGACTATTTTCGGAATGATGTATGTGTGTGTGTTTGGATGTATGCCATTGTGGGCGCTCTAACTCAAAAATTACCTGCCATATTAACAACAAATTACATATATAACACTTTGGTATGAGAACGAAGAGCTGATTAGTTTTTAGACAATAACGGTTAACCGGAAGTCGAGGTTTATTCGCAACCCGATTCAGTTTTGACGAAATACCTCCGTTAAAACATCATTATTGTATATACAATTCTGTACAAAGATTATAGAGAATGTAATTTACTACAACTTTCAGTTGAAACAATTTTCCATAGCTCTTATTGTTTTGGAATTATTTATAAATAATCGGTTTTTTCGGTTTCCGTCAAATATATCGTTAAAAACGTCGTTATTAGTAATCTTCGTAAGGACCAAAGTTGTAGAGAATAATATTTCTTCTAATATTTCTTATAACATATTATTATAATATTTCTTATAATATCTACTTTCGCCGTATTTTCCTAGCTTGTTTTTGGTTTTGTATTTTATTGTCAACAAGAAGTGGAATTGCTAATACAATAAATCATTTGGACTTTCCAAAAAACCTGTAATGAGCTAATAGCAAGTTCTGAAGAAAGAAATGTTTTTCTGTTTAACTAACCAAATGTCTCACCATCCGGCGTATTTCGACAATTGCATGGTAGCAACTTCCTGACAATTAAATGGATATTCTAGCAATCGCTACGATTCGAATGATCCCAAAGAAACGCCAGCGATCGAGAGAGAAGATGATGACGGGTAGAGACTCCTTGAGCTCGCAAAGAGGCCTTCAGAGCGCTTGCTTTACACGAATAACGTTATGACATTTATTGATGTAGATGACAGTGTAGTCAAAGAATGGTGAAATTATTCGATTTCATATCATATTTCAAAATACAATACGGCCTCAAAGCAAAGGAAGATTAATAAATATGTCAAAAAACAGTGATATGAATTAAAATATTGATGGCTCATGTTTTATGTTAAAATCGCCATTCATTTTCCTGCGTTACATTGTTTTTACGTTTTTTATACCTTTCCATCATATGAGGTATGAGTAATTACATGAGGGATCCTCTACGCATCGTGCGTCGAATTTTGCAATTTGCCCAACCAAGCCCATCCTACATCAACCAGGAGACGACAACGGTATCCGAAACACGTAAGCGAACGAGGGTTTCAAATTTGGCGCCCATAAGACCTGCTAATGTGACCAAAGAAGAGGATAAATAATGCAATGAATGATGTGTAGGTTGATATAAAGGAATTATAAAATGATGAAAACATGGTTCAACTAATTTCGCTGCTACGTTGTAGATTGAGAAGTATCTAGAAAAAAATTAAATGGAATATTCAGAGATGTATTAGGTTAATTTACGCGGTCGCTTTAGCCGTATCGATGGGTTAAGATAGCCTGAGGATATTACGGTAACAACAGAATGAGAAAATTTCTTTTGATGTCCCAGCACGTACGAAGAAGTACGTGAAGTGATGTATACGTGAGTGAGTGAATGAGCGAAAACGACTGCCTGTAAATGCGTGAGAGAAAGCAGTGTGTTGGTTGAATGAGATGATGTTTGTGTGGTGTGTGAGTTTGTGTGTGTGAGGTTGTGTGTGTGTGGTTGTGTGTGTGAGGTTGTGTGTGTGTGAGGGTGTGCGTGTGTGTGTGTGCCACCAAAAACGCATCAAAAATCAGCTGGAATATATGCCACCCAATTTGCACAACAAACCCCTAATTATTAGGGCATAATATATATACGACCATCAATCACTTGATTGCCCCTTCGATATAGACCACCCAACACACGAAATTACCCCCTGATTTATGCCACCCAATTTGCATTGACTGCCGCTATAACATATTCCTCCCTAGATGTATCAAACTCCCCACGCTCTTCTGCCAAGCGATATATACTCTACTGCACCAAACATACACCGAATGCCCCTATGCTTATATAGCTCACAAATTCTATAGATATTTTCCGCGATCTGTTGGTTGGTTTGTTTGTCGGATGTAACCCTAAACCCGCTCGTTAGAAAAATGCGAATAATGATATTTTTATTTTGACATGACCTCGGCAGGATTCAAACCCGCGACCATAACATTGCTAACCACCCCTCTATCGATAACTCGAGAGAAAATAGAGAGAGAAACTCTAAATGGCAAGAATGCTCGATTCACATATGATAAAGTGGTGACGAAAAAAATCTCGAAAAAAGTGCTGGGTTCGATTCCAATGGAAGGCATTTACGTCTCCCATTAAAATAACACAATAAAATCGACTGTATGCTTTCATTATTTTTACTTTCTTCATATACGTAATATAGAGAAAATATTGTTTTCATGAAAAAAATCTACTACGGGATTTCAACGGAAATACACGTTTTGAGGTCCTTAGAACACGTTTACACTATTTTCGGAAAGATGTGTTTGTATGTGATTCCGTGGGCTCTAACTCTAAAAGTACTTGCCATATCGTTACCAAATTTCAAATATAACAATTTGGTATGAGCATTAGAAGCTGAGTAGTTCTTAGACAATACCGGTTAACCGAAAGTTTAGGTTTATTCGAAACCCGATTCGGTTCCGGCGAAATATCTCCGTAAAAACATCATTATATATATCATCATCATCATCATCATCATCAGCCTTTTTCAGTCCACTGACGGACGAAGGCCTCCCCCAGACTCTTCCAGTTTTCCCTGTCAACTGCCTCCCTCCTCCAAGTTTGCCCCAAGAACTTAACAAGCTCTCTGTCCCACCTGTCTTTCGGTCTTCTTTTTGGTCTCTTGATGTTTCTTGGGATCCATTCGATGACATTGGACGTCCAACGCTGGTCATTTCTTCTAGCAATGTGGCCCGCCCACTGCCATTTTAGCACCTTCGCTCTTCTCATCACGTCACAGACTCCCGTCTTCTTTCTTACCCAGTCGTTCCTCGTGCGGTCTCTTCGGGTGATCCCTAGCATGCATCTCTCCATGCCCCTCTGTGTTGTTTGCAGGAGCTGTATCATTCTGGCATTCATGGTCCATGTTTCACAACCATATGTCAGAACAGGCAGAACACATTGGTCATACAGTCTCCTTTTTAGGAAGACTGGAATATTTGATTTAAAGATGTTCGCATTCTTGCCAAAAGCACTCCATGCCATCTTCACTCTCCGGTTGATTTCTCCAAGAAGCGAACCATCAGTAGTGATGAGTTGACCTAAGTAAACATAGCTGGTTACTTCTCCAAGTTCTGCTCCGTTGATACGTATCTTCTCAGAATTTGTGAAGGAGTTGTACATAACCTTTGTTTTATTAAGATTCATCTTAAGTCCAGCTTCTCGGCTTGCTTGCTCAAGCTCTTCAGTTCTTCTAAGGAGCTCTTCTGGGCTTCCTGCGAACAGTATGATATCATCTGCAAAGCGCAGGTGACTCAGATATTCTCCATTTACCTTTATGCCTTTTTCCTCCCAGTCTAGCCTTTTGAATACTTCCTCTAGAGCTGCTGTAAATAACTTAGGGGACATAGTATCTCCTTGTCTCACTCCCTTTTCGGCCTTAAAGGTACTCGTCTCTTCATGCAGCTGGACAGATGTTGTCGCATTTTCGTAGATATTCTTGATCAAGGTTATGTATGTTTCTTCTACTCCTTGTTTCTTTAGTGCACGTAACACCGACGAAGTTCGGACAGAGTCGAATGCTTTCTCGTAGTCGATAAAGCACATACATAGAGGTAATTCATACTCGTTGGTCCGACTGATTACCTCTCTCACGACTTGGATGTGGTCCATCGTGCTATACCCACTGCGAAATCCAGCTTGCTCTCTGGGTTGGGCAGCATCAAGATGGTTTTGAAGGCGCATAGTGAGTATTTTGGTGAATATTTTGTAGACTGTTGGGAGTAGGCTGATCGGTCTGTAGTTATTCAAGTCTTCTTTGGAACCTTTCTTGTGCAGAAGGATAATACATGCGTGGTTCCATGTTTCTGGTATCTTTTTCTTTCTCAGACAGGAATTAAAAATCTTAGCGAGAATTGTTTCCGTATGATTACCCATTGCTTTGAATACTTCCGCTGTGATACCATCCATTGCAGATGCTTTTCCATTCTTCATACTTCTGATTGCGTGTCTCACCTCTTCCGGAAGGATACCTGGGACCTCTTCGGTGGGCATGTTTGCATCATCATTTACTTCATTATTTCCTAGAGGATCCTCATACAGCTTGGTGTAAAATTCTTGTACCCGTTTCAGGATTAGTTTCTTACTATGGGTTATGGAGCCGTCTTCTAGCATCAAGGCCACCAGCTGTCTCTTTCCGATCGAGAGATGTTGCTTCATTTTCTTGTAACTTCTATTGTTTTCTATGGCTTTCTCGATTAGTTATATTATTTAATAATTTAATAATTATATTTTTTCACATCTTCCTTGATGCACTTCCTTATAGTTTTGTTTAGTTCTGCAAAATGGATCATTTCTTTAGGATCATTAGTAATTAACATTTTCCTTCTTTTTTCCATCAGCAGTCTTGTTTTTTCAGTCAACTTTTTCTCTGGCTTTGTTTTAACTGTTCCGCCTATTTCTTCAGCAGTTTCCTTGAGTATCTCTATAAATTGGGATTCAACTTCTTGGTCTTCCAGTGCACTGAATCGATTTTTCAGTTGGAGCTGAAATTCTTCTTTTCGTTCTTTTAGCACCTGCGTGTTGATAATAGACTTAGGCTTCTTCTTTATAAGCTTCTGTCTTTCTAACTTTGAGTTGAATTTTATCCTGCATCTTACCAAGCGATGGTCGCTTCCAGTTTTAAACTGGTTGAGGACGGAACAGTCTTCAGCCAATTGCTTCTTATTTACTAGTATGTAGTCAATTTCGTTTTTGGTACCATTGGGTCCTTTCCAGGTCCATTTTCTATTGGGATTCTTTTTTAAGAAAGTGTTCATTATATATAGACTAGTACATTCAGCAAAGTCTACAAGGCGGTCCCCTCGTTCATTTCTGTCTCCATAGCCCCATTTTCCAACTGCGCTGTCGTCTTCCTTTTGTTCTCCTACCTTGGCATTGAAATCACCCATGACCACTTTTAGATGGCAGCTCCCTTTGTCGTGCAGTTCTCCAACTTCTTGGTAAAAATCTTCCACTTCCTCATCCGAGTATGATGACGTTGGCGCATAAACTTGGACTATTTGAAGTTGATATCTTTTATTTATTTGAAGCACTAGTCTAGCTGCCCGCTCGGATGAACTTTCCATTTCCACGATATTATTCTTCAATTTTTTGTTGATGATGAATCCAACTCCTCCTGTTCTTCCTGTGTCAGTTCCCCTGTAATAAAAAATATCTCCACTCTTCAACTCCAATAGGCCTTCACCTTTTCTTCTCACCTCACTAAGTCCTAAAATGTCCCACTTGATCTTCTCCAGTTGTTCTTGTAGCTCTTGAAGTTTATCTTCACTGGACAAAGTCCGGCAGTTAAAGGTAGTTAGGTTGAGGTTAAAGGAATTGGGTAAGGATGAGAAAGAGTGGCAGTGGGCGTTTAACCTCCGGGGATTCTTAGCACCCTCTGCCTTCCTGCCTTGTTCCTGACCACTGCCACGGTCAGAGGCAATCCAGCCTCCGGAGAATGAGGGCCGTTTTTTATGGGTGTACATGTCATGGGGGGATTGTGGGCCTTAAAACACCACGCTGGCCCAGAGCGGGTTGGTGAGTACCTCTTTCACTTTGGCCGGAGATATTGCAGAAAGACTTCACAGCATGGTTGAACCTACCGGTGTCCGAGGACACCACTGTTCTTCGCCCTTTAGCCTCCGTTTACACCCTTCCGCCGACTTTGAGGCAGTGAACTGAGGCAGTTGGAAGGGCATTATATATATATATCTATATATATATATATATATATATATATATATATAGTATATATACAAAGGTTATAGAGAATGTAATTTTCTACAACTTTCATTTGAAACAATTTTCCATAGCAGTTATTGTTTTGGAGTTATTTATAAATAATCGGTTTTTTCGGTTTCCGTCAAATATATCGTTAAAAACGTCGTTATTGGTAATCTTCGTGAGGACCAAAGTTGTAGAGAATAATATTTATTCCAAGTTTTGTTTGAAACAAATTTTCATAGAACCATACATTTCGGACATATTTTGCTTTTTCTTAATTTGCAGTATACAGCGGCACAACCAGGTAGCGGTGGATTCTGTAAACATATTCAAAATTTACGGCAATAAGGACGACTGTATTCTTTTACGATACGAAATAATAATTTTGCCTTATAATGCTATTCATAATAATTTAAATAACTATACCCCAAATATGGAGAAAGTCATGTGTTGGCCACATCAGATTTTTTTTATTGTGGCCATGGGTCTCAAAACCTGGAAGTGACCCTGGCATCTCTGAACCTCTGATATGGCCAAACGTGTAAGAGGTTTGGCACGTCGACGCTCACCATAGGAGAGAATGCGGCAATGCAACTATTTACGCGGTGCCGCCGAAACAGACCATTCTCCTAATCTCTCTCTCTCTCTCCCCCATCTGATTTATCGCCTCCGGAGTACCTATCCGTGGTTATTTTGGATCGATTTGCGAAAAGAACGCCGCATAACACTACCGACCGGCCTTATATCAAAAGGTGGGGTGGGTGGGCACCTAATGAATTTCGGAAAGAAGGATCGGTTGGGATGGGAGTTCTTTTTTTTTTTGACGGGGAGGAGGAAGATGAAGAGGTGGTTTTAGGAAGGAGTCGAAGGAAGCTAGAGAGAGAGGGAGAGAGCGAGGAAGGAAGAAGGAATGGGGATGGGGTAAGGAGGTTAAGAGGATCGGATAGGAGGTTGAGGAGGCGGAATCTGAGGCTGGCGCGTCCTTGCCGCGGGAGCGATGGGGTGGGTTGGGTAGGCTCGTAGGGTGGGTGAGATGAGAGAAGAGAGGAAGGCGAGTTACGGCGTAGGAGGCGATGGGCAGAGGAAGAAGAGAGTCGAAGAGAGGTATGGAGAGAGAGAGAGAAGATAGAATAAGAAGAGAAACGAAAGCTGGATTAGTGAGATGACGAGGATGGAAAAGGCGAAAGAATTAAAAAGAGGAAGACGGAGGATGTGAATTAAGGAGAGGCGTAGGAAGGCAAAAGAAAGAGAATGGCAGGTGAAGGGTAGAGAGAGAGAGAGAGGAGATACCGGGAGGAGGAGAGAGAGGGGGGAGAGAGAGGGATAGGGAGAAGAATAGGGGGAGAGAGGGAGGGAGGGAGAGAGAGAGGGGAGAGAGGGTGAGAGGGAGAGAGGGGAGGGTAGGAAAGAGAGAGAGAGAGGCGGAAGGAGAGAATGCTGTAAGAATGGGGGCCCATTTTAAAGGGAGAAATATGTCGTGAGATGATGGGAGAGAGGGGAATTCGGGTGAAGAGGCAGAAAAAACTAAGAGGAAAAGAGTTAAGGCGGAGTTTAAGTCGGCTAGCAAAGGGAAGCAGAAAAGGGTTGGGGAGAGGGAGGAAGGTTAGGTTAAAAAACGGTGGGATGAGGCGGGAGGCGGAAGGAAAAAAGAGCGTGGTTCTGCCGCTTTTTAAGTGTTTGGTGTGGAGGACGAATGGCGGTGGGAGTAGAGACGTTGGGAAGGGTGAGAGAGAGAGGGGTTGGGTCGAGATGGTATTTGGAGTGGAAGAGAGAAAGGAAAGAGAGGGGGCGGAACGGGGCTTGGGGTAGGGCTCGGGAAAATGGAGGGGGGGAGTGGAGGGGGAGTGGGGGGGGAGAGAGGCGATGGATGAAGGAGCCAGAGTTGACGGGAGAGGGAAGTGAAAGGACAGAAGAGGTTGAAAGTGAATTCGTGGGAGAAAGTTATGAGGGGGGGAGAAGAATGGATCGATCGCTAGGGGGAATATTTGGAATGAGGAACGGATAAGGAAACTAGTAGATGTAGGAAAGGGAAGGGAGGGGATTGATCGATCGATTGCTCGGTCTTTGTGTGTCCCATTTCAGCGTAGCGAAGCTATGCGGGAGTTAAAATGGGGGGGGTTCTGCGAGCGAGAGCTCTGCGCCGGAGAGGGAAGGGGGGGGGGGGGGGGGGGAGGAAGAAATACAAAAAAAGAAGCTTGACGACCGTAAATGTCCGAAGGAACTGGGAGATTAGAACTTGAAACCTAATGGTCGGAAGCGAGAGATAGAACGGAGAAAACCTCGAGGATGGGAGAAGAAGCGGAGATTAAAGATATGAGTTTGACGGAGGGATTGAGGCGGAGGAAGGATTGAGGTGGAGGAAGGAGTGTGATTATCATAAAGAGAGGGATACGAGTGAGGTGTGGGAGGATAACAATGGCGTTGGTGTCTGGGGGGGTGGAGGAAGTCAGGGGGTGGAGATGCAGAACGAATAAAGCAGAAAAGGAAAACGAGGGGAGAGAGGAGAAAAATAAACGGCTTATTATCACGCTGGAATTATTCTCTCTCTCTCTCTCTTTTTGTCTCTCTCTCTGTCTCTCTCTCTCGCAATCGATGTCACTCCGCTTATGTTTCGTGGAAGGGCGTTCAAACCTTGTTGGAAGCGCTTATTAAAAGCGTAGTGCCGTTGTAAAAGGTGGTTTCGGATCTTCGAATAAAATGTAGTAATTATATCAAATTCCGTAGGGAAGGAGTGAGGTTGCGGTTTTGCTCTTCGGAGCACGCTCCATCACGTGTGAGGTGGAAAGGTCTTACGCGAGCAGTTCGAAGTAAAGCCAAAAATAAACATTGATTACGTACGTTGATTTGATTCGTCCGTATAATCGCTAATCGCGATCCTATAATATTGACAGGTTATTAACCATTTTAGCTACTCATTTCCTCTCGAAAAGAAAATTAACGCAAAGTAGTAGGTTTTGATCTATGGGATCTCCAACTAAAATTCAACATATGCCATCGCTGAATCTAATATATTACCTTTACTATGGGAAAAAATAAAACTATTATAGCTGCGAGGTTTTCCATTTCATTGCTCAACGCTTTTCTAACCAATTACTGGAGCGCTTGCGTAGGTATGCGAAATTTTCTTTGCCGGGATTCATTAATTTAAGACGTGACCTCTGCCCGTTTTAAATCATTACTTAGTTATGATAAAGAAGGCGTTTTGAATCGTGATCTAGAGATCTAATGTTAATTAGTTCCCGCTTGTGGCGAAAGAAATACGCATAAAGCGAGATAAATCTCGCCCGGTAAGAATAGGGTGTCAAATTTTCTTTATAATACGCGGAGTAATCTCGGAGATATAGAATGGGCACCGAAAGGAGATGAGATGGCAGATACTGTGACGTCGCAAGTGCACGTGCCCAAAGCGGTGTCCGAACCCACGCCCTCGTTACAGAGGGTTAGGCATATCACCCACGCGCCCAATGGAGCAGGCATAACGTTATTCATCCGTCTGTGGAAACTTTAGAAAGTTTTGTAGCAGAGGCTAAGATCAAAGCGTGCCGATGAACCTGCTGTTTTGAATGGGTACCTGGATTTATTGTTAATATGTAATTTATCGGAACATGTACTAGCTTTTAAAGTATTTGTTTTGCACAATATTTTACCGACATACATCCGCCAAGCGACAGTTGTATTCTATTCCCTGAATCTACATACAGCTACCAGTTTACAGTTAGTTTAGCAAGCGAAATTTTCTATGCGAGAATACAAAGGGGAAAGTAGAAATCGTCCATGAAACCATAGGTTATCGGGATGTTTGTAAGATAATATCGCAATTTCTAATGTGGCAGGAAGCACTTCTTTAAGGCAATAAAAGGATATAAAAGGTACTGCTACTCGTATTTTATTTACCGTTTCTTATGATTCATAATACCTCTATAATCGAGTTGCGTAATGTGGAAGTGGTTCGGGTGCCAAGGAACAACGAATGGTTCACAGCTTGCTTTTGATACTTTTCTTTTAAATTTAAATTCAGAGATTTTTCTGAAAACGCAAGAAATATTTTTGTATCGAAAAAGCCATAAAAACGACCTTTTAATATAAGGGTATAATTTCAATCGCTGGAAAAGTTTTGCTATACCATTTCAATATATGTATATAAGAAAAATGGACGTCTGTGAAGGTGTAATGTAACACAGTAATATTGCTATTTATTTATTCACAAGAATCCTACGAATTTTATAATATAGATTTGGAATTATACATCTCTTCTGCACCTCTTCCGTTCGATATTAAAAACGCTTTACTCTCTGTCATCAACTGAAAATTTATTTGATCCTTAAGGCGTGTTTACATTGTTGAAAATTTAGATGATTTGTCAGTAGTATGATATTTATAGCATATAACGATTCCACGTCTTCCTCAGGGCAATCTCAAAACAGAGAACAGCAGCAGCGAACTTAAGGCTGGGACGCAGAAGCGAGTTCTAGAATTAAATATAACTTTTGAAGACCGTATAAAACTCACCTTCGATTGATTTAGGGGAATTAATTTTTCCAGAATACACGTCTACGGAATGCTGGCGTTTCCAATCTATCCCATCCATCGTGCGCCAAAGCGTAGTTTGGCCCAGAAAGGATATCTACGCAAAGGTCGCGCACTCGGACACAAACACACGCGTACACATGAACGAGCATACGCACACACACGCACTCCTGCCATCAAGTAGCTCCTGACACCCACAAGTCTTGTGGAATCTGGTCCAGGGCGCTCTCCCGCTGGGAGAAAGCTTCTCACCGACGGTGAAAACCGTTAGGGCACTATTCGTCATTCTCGCAATCCCTCTCACCTCCGAGAAGGGAATTTTGGATCGCGAGCCCTCCATCGGTACGAACCCTCGACTTGATGGATGGCGGTACTTGTCTGGAGCCGTTCGTCGCTTCATCAGACCAAGTTGTATAGGGATAGCGGCTTCGGAGAAACCCAAAACTTCGGAAGGATGTCGGGTTGAATTATGGAACCTATCGAATCATGTAACTCGAATTTCACGGAATATTTTCATTCCCGAAATTCCTCCGGATGTCTTTCAAAAACTCGTGCCTTGAATTAGCGGAGGTTAACGAATAGCTTGTTAAAAAGTTTCGTTTGAGGTAGCGTGAGCCGGTCGGTGAAATTACTCCGAAAAGGCATTCCAAATATTGATTTTGTAATGTAGGTCATGTATGCGGCTTTTGTTTTTTATTTCATCGGATCAATTAAATTCCGTGACCTATATTTATGAAATTCGAGAGAAAGCGTTTATTTTCGGCCTTTCGTAAATGTTTCCGGTGTTGTATAAGATGAGATTATCCGTGGAAATCTTCATTTGAATGAGATTGTTCCCTAACTGACAGCGAAGCACCGTGCTACTTTTGCGTATGATGCAACGCGCATCGATGAACAATATCAATTTCATGTTTCAGATAACAAAGTAGGTAACGGTAAATGGTCAACCGATGCGTACACGTCGTGTACCATTTAGTGCAGCTTTTACGAATTAATTTTGCGTCCGTACTCTTGTCTTTAATCTTTGCCTTGCAGTTCAATGAAGTCGTAGTCACGAAGATAAATTTAACAGATACAAAGTAAAGTGAATACTGACTAATAAATAGGTTTTTTAATAGAAATATTCAAAACAGAAGCCGACTCGGAGTAACCTCCTCTAGTATATAAGGCGGCGCATATTATTTAAATTAAATAAATCCAGAATTCCGCCCATTATTTCACGAAAAAACAGTTAGTTTAGTATATAAACATTTATCGACAATTGTTTTATTGAAACATACGACATATTTACTAACTAATGGAAAATTAGATTAAGTTTTAGATAGTGAATTAACACTCAAAATTCAATTCATAATCACAGAGTTCGGTACGACAGATATGCTGTCAATACATTCTAATTAGTTAAGAAGTGACCGATTTTTACGTTATGCTCCGAAATTTCAGTAATTTTCACGAGGAGAGTTACCATATTTCTGCAAATTTCAAGTTTCAGGTCAGTGTAAATTAATACTGCTATAGTGAAAGAAATGTAGTAACAGGAAGGAATATAACTCATTTGACGACTTTATTCTTCTAGCGGTTTTCTTAAAATAATTTCTTAATATATAAGTATATAGATTTTTTCTGCGATTTCTGTTATTAAAATTCATCCATAAAAGACGGGAATAGATCTAAATACTTCCAAAATGGGAGGAATGGGTGGGGGGGAGGAATCATTGCGATTGCTTTGATTTTGCACCTGTCAACGTTCCTACAAACTGCATGTCCCTTCCTCTTTGAAGAGCTTTGCACTTGCATGAAGGATCTAATAAGAGGTGCCAAATCGATGAACGTTGTAGGAAATGAATTTAAGGGCTCATCATATGGGCAGAGATGGGGACATCCAGGAATGTGGCGATCGCCTCACCTCTTGTATCCTCCACTGTCAGAAGGGAGTGCTTACATTGCGTATATAGCTATGGAAGAGAGTTTTACTAAATGGCAAAAATACGGTAAGAAAATTGCTCGAGATCGAACACACTCAATTTACATTGCCTTACGCGTTTCAAATCCCTTAATTGATGTCTTAGATGGCAAACTTTGACTTACAATAAAAAAGTTATGTACTTGCAAGCGATGTCCATATTTATATTTAGAATAAACTTTACATATAAAATTATTTAAAAGTAATTCAAGTCCTTACGCTTCTTACGAACTCTTCTCTCTATCATACTAATGTATGAAAGATGAATTTAATCATAATAAAAAAACTAGCCCAGTTTTGGTTATGAATAATCATTGAGAACGGCTTAGATAACTTTTAGAATCGAATATTACATTATTTTTGTATATATAACTAGGAGTTTTTTGCCCGAAGAATAATTTTTTACTAGCCTTTATGCTTAAAATAAAAAAGAGCTTTTATACTCAAGATAGTTGAGTTTTGGTAACGTATGCTAGTCAATTGATATGTGAAATATGTTAATTTGCAATCCTCAAAAATCTTATACTCAGAAGATGATATTCTCTTTTGTTCTTAGAACTATTTTAAGTAGTTCTACGCCTAGTGATCACAATGTAATCAAACAATAAAATCACCAATGTAATTGATGTTAACATTAGCTTAGCTGAGTCATATTAATTTGCAATTATTCTGACAAAGTTTAACGTTGTAAATTACAGGCGTTGAAGTCATCAAAGAGTAACATTTGTCCTTATGAATGAGTTGCAAGTATAATTCACTCCTGGAAGGAATTTCAAAACATTTAATTTCAACAAAGAAGTGCAGTATATTAAAATAGACGCGAAGAGATTAAAATTCTCCTATTAATTAATTACAATTTTCCTAATATAATAGAGATTATCTAATGTGCGAAATAAACGAAAAATTATATGAAGAAACCTAAATATAGGAAATGAAACTTTTTATTTTTATTATAAGCAATTTATGATTTTGATATAGTAGTCCATTGATTTTATGGTTCGTCATGTTTACATTTATGTAATTTTAGGATATAGCAAATGATTAAGGTTTCCCTAAAGATATTTTTATCATTTATAGAGAATTGACAATGACCGTCGAAGGTAAAAATATCATAGAAAAATATTTGGGAAATCTAGTACAGCTTGTATTTAACATTCATATATTAATACAGTGTTAATCTGTAGGTTCCGAGTTCACTTTAGAAAAATGTGTTCAATTGTTCCACCTATCCTTTATTAACGTCATTCAACCTTTGTCGCGCTGTTACACATATTTTCCACGTGAAATTTGAAAAATTTTATAAGTACTCAAATATGACTTGCGTATTGCGAGTTACTGCCGGAACTATGTATCATAAAAGGCTATTAAACCTCAAATTAATTACTTATCCGCTATAGTTATGACACTTTCACTGTTACGCGGCAATTATTCAGTTCCGCGAGACCTTCAATTGTTTTCACATTTTACTCACACCTGGCGGATTTAACCTCTACCTTGGCAAACGATTTCGATTCCCAAGTTCATCAGCATAAAAATATCCGAAGGAAAGTAAAGAGAAGAGGAAAAAGCTCGGAGAGATTAGATATACGGCTTCGTAGCCGTCGGAACATCCGCCGCGAGACACAAAAGGATAACAACTCTTTTACTCTCAAGGCGTGAAAACCCAATCTAAAAGCGAGACGCAGAGGTGTCGACTATAGATGTGCAAGGGACGCCTTGTCCTTCGAGCACCGCCCACAACCCCGCGTGTCCTTTGAGCGACCACTCCCTCGCACGCGTGCAACCGACGCCGCATCCATCGCGGGACGCGGGAATCCCCGCAGGGGTAAGGGCAGATCCGCATCGGACGAGACAATTCCTTGGAAGTCATATCCGGATGCCACACCGACCACGCCCAAACGCCCGCCTTAAACGGATCGGACGATTCGGAAGTGTATATTACCCCGTATGGTCGTCCTTGGCCTTCGAGAGTGGGGGAAGATCCGGACGGGAAGGTGGACGACCAGCGAAAACCCGAACCCGGACACCCGGTCTCTTCAATAGGACGCCATTCGTCCGACGTATCCTCTCCTGTCTTCTCCCATACCATCGATAAAGTCTTGCAACACGCGGTGGATTTATTTCGTCATTCATTCCGTCTTGACATATTGCGAGAGGCGGTGGTCCTCCTCCTTCGTCGATACAATGGGACATTACGATGCCTCTGGATAATGGCGGCTGAGCCGCTGCCGCCATTTCGCCCACCCGCTGGCGCTCGGCTCATCTACATGATCGCTGCACGAGTATCCCGCCATAGTTGGCCTGCTCAGCCGCTCTATGCCCCGTATTGAGAGAAACTATTAATATGTCTGGGTGTTGGTGGATGTGGTGCAACTACTCCTCTCTCTCTCTCTCTCTCTCTCTCTCTCTCTCTCTCTCTCTCTCTCTCTCTCTCTCTCTCTCTCTCTCTCTCTCTCTCTCTCTCTCTCTCTCTCTCTCTCTCTCTCTCTCTCTCTCTCTCTCTCTCTCTCTCTCTCTCTCTCTCTCTCTCTCTCTCTCTCTCTCTCTCTCTCTCTCTCTCTCTCTCTCTCTCTCTCTCTCTCTCTTTCTTTCTTTCTTTCTCTAAAGGGTGGAAGGGAATCTCGAGTGAAAGTGTTGACGGATTGAAGACGACATATAGGGATGTAGGTATCGGGTGGTTTGATAAAAATATTCTAATGCTTGCGTTATTAAAGGTAGGGATTCCACCTTAATAACCCGTTAAAGTCTGTTCGATTGATGTTCCTTCGCGCGTTTTGCATCGGTTCGTACTGCGTTTGTTCAACGGGATGACATTGGAGGATGAAAAATGACTCCGAGTAATGTCCTTGTCGTGGACTGGGCTTGTTTACGGCGAGAAAAGCGATGTATGCATCGAGAGTGTCACACGTAAGCGAAGTTGCGCGTTGAAATTCTGTCATGGGAAATGAAGTACGAAGACTCTATCCGATATTTGACCTTGAATTCGAATAACCCGGTGCCTTATTTTCGAAAAGAAAGCATCCTGCGATTATTTCCGAATATCGATTCGTTTTTATTATTGGCGAGTGAGAAGTTTTCTTGGATAATACAAAAAAAAGACAGCATCGGGTAATGGTAATGGGACTCACTCCGTGTATCAGGTACTCTCGTGCATTATATTCGTGTTTTTATTTCCCGTGGAAGTAAAGATATCCGTGGAGGCTTTAACGTTCAATATGCAATGGCGATTTTGTGGACACATACTGAAAATTGATCGCTATAATCGTAATGGTTACGATTCCAGCATTTTAACATGCACCGAAACATCGGGTAGAGATAAAATAAAAACTCATTCGTTTTCTTTAGAACAACACCGCTGTATTATCGACCCTAGGGTGCCAAGGTAAAGTATAAATCATCCTCCCGCTGTGATATTTGATTAATGCTTTTTTCGTCAAAACATTTTATAAACACAAGCCGGGAGAAGCAACCGCTCCGAAATCTCACAATTGCGAACCTTGGGAGTACTTATCATCCTAGCATGAATTTGAAGTCAGTATATCATCGTTAAGATGTGACTCTTCAAGGCTAACTTCGTATGCTCTTGTTTTTACCACGACCTAAATCCGGTTTTTCAAGCTCCATTTCGGCTCGGCACCCAGGTTTTTATTTATTTAGGCAGAGCGTTTTTTCGCCTCTTTTTTCCCAATTAAAGCTAATCTTGGCTATGAGGCAATGATAATACGTGATCAAAGAAGGGAAGTTCCTTAGATATATATATATATATATATATGTATATGTGTATGTGTGTGTATGTATGTGTGTGTGTGTGTGTGTGTATATATATATATATATATATATATATATATATATATATTCGTCCTTGGGGAGATCCTTAAGCTACTTATGTGAGGAGCAGAAATCGTTCCTCGAGCGGGAGTCGAGGTCGGTCGTACAATTTCCGGGTTGTCAAAAAAATATAACTAACCCGCCGATGAAATACCTTCGAATTAGGTAGCGCGAAGTCTTAATGCCGCAATGCATTAAGTAGCAATATAGTAGCACCGGGCAAATGTCAAAACGATGAAGAGGAAGGACTATTGTTTGCCCATGGTCATGTTCGAAAAAAAAACAAATTTCGGCTCAATTTGCTTAGGTCTAGCCTTATAATCCGTTAGCATCGCCTATAAGAAGTTCAGAAATGGCGTCTTCGATCGAATAAAATATAGTTTATACGATAAACTTCATTCTCTGACTGTATGCGAATCAGATGATTTTTATATTTAGAATGTTTTTCAATTACAAAGGAGTCGTGGGAAATAAAAACCGATTTAAAGTTTACTAAAACGTCTAACTTTAATTAAAGAGTTTAAATTAACCTTCATCTTCATTTGCGAACATTTTCACAGTTTAATGAAAGGAAAACTAAATAAGTTTCTTTGCAAAGCATTTCACATATAATAAATTTATCGCCATCTAGTATAATCTATAAATACTATATTAAACACTCACACACAAACCCAAATACCTATACATAAAGAGAAAGAAAGAGAGATAGAGGGAGCGAGAGGAAGTAAGAGGTAGAAATGTAAATGAATATCGAATGATCACTATAAATTTTTAGGGATCCATTAGAAAGATCAAAAAAAGAAGGGTACTAATTTTTCGGGGTACCGGAAGCTCCGGACCAGTTACACCGCGTGGATCTTCATACCGTTAGGTGCTTTTTTATGTTATTTTCAAATTAATGTGAGGAAAATATAACTTGGGACGTATTCGGAGTGAATTTCCGTGAGTAAAACTACCGTCTTTCACGTGATCAATATTATGGGGCATAATTGCCATTAAACGTATGCCGAATTTTGAAAACCTTTGACTTGTGAGATTTGGTTCGATTAAGTTACCAGCCATACTCAACCGATCAAGCAATTCATAAAGTGAGCACTTGGAAAAACCTTACAATTAAGGTTATTTCTTCATCATAAGCGGAGAAAAAGAGTGAGATAGTTCCAATTTTAAGCACCTCAATTTGGCGGTGAAAGTGATCGCTGCGCACTTGCTCTGTCACCTTCTTCGTACCATAAGCGATTCTTTATTATAGGCTCGGAAGTTTCGCGTAATGCGTTTTAAGGTGAATGATGTGCGCGAAATTTTAGTCACTGTTTAACTTAGTCAAGCTTTTTTCCGAGAATAGCCGATTAGATCAATCCCGCGAGAAAGGGTTGTTTGTGAACAATTCATATTTGATCGGCCAACTGTAAGGGACTACAAAAATTTACTCGGCAAATACAATTATTAGGAAATAATGATGTGCGTTAATACTATCAAATTTTATATAAAATTTTCTTTTGATGATGTCATATTAATAAATTGTGCTGATGAATGGGGATATTAAACAGAATTTGTATATTTACACACTCTATGACTAACAAAAGCTGTTCTGTAATTATATGTTTTATAACTGCTACATGTTATGATTAAAGTTTACATTAGAGGAAATAAATGTAGGAATAGCATTGTTCTTTATGTTTTTGATGCAATTTTACAATAACGAACAATAACTATCATTTCAGTGAGTGTGATCACGTTAATATCAATGTTCCGTTGCAGTTATTTTTGATAAAATCGGAATAGCCATCTTTTAGTATATTCTATATGTTAGTATTAGACGCAAAACTACACCCACTTTCGAATGGTTTTTAGAATAATTTATGACAGTGCATAATGAAGAGTTATCGATAATGACGCATTTTTATTTCTTCAGTCATTCATAAAGTATAATATGGATCATTTGCCAGTCAAGCAAAACTTAAGGTTATCTAAATTTGCTCACAGTAACTTGTGGAATGTTCAGATAATATTGTTTTTAAAATTACTGAATGTTTTTATTTGGATGATGCTTTAAGAAGGAAGTCCTTCCATCAGTAATGGCCTTTTTCTAAGTAGAATTTTTGATAAAAATAAACGCATACCGAGCTTTATGCGAACTCGATAAAACAAAAAGATGCACCCAAGAATTATGACAATTCAAGTTATTTGAGCAAATTTTTTAAAAAACATTATGGACGGTGCAATTGAATGTCGTACTTTTTTATCATTAATGCGCGGTTGACATTCATACAGTTAATATTAATAAACTAAATAGATGTTTAAGCGTTTATTATATAGAAACTTTAGTTTCATTTATTAAACGGACACTAAAACGGCAATTTATAAATATTCTCAAATAGGCCAAAAGGTTAATTTAGATAATTTCCAAATGGCTTCCGATCTAGAAGCTTTTAAACCCTTTTAAGATCTCTCCTCTCATTCGCTTGGTTCATTTGATAAGGTCAAATAACTTCCCGTCCTCAGGGGAAAGAGAGAGAGAAAATAAAATCCCCAAATCATCATTCCATATTTCGCAATGGTACACTAAACCCAGTAACTGGTTTCTCCTATCTGCCCCTAGTCTTAGACAACCGGTTAAATTTGGGACTTAAAAGAAACGTTCCCAGACTCCCGCGTATATTTTGACGGATAAACTTTCACTTCTTCCTATCTCATAAGAAGCGAAAATTAGAATTTCCGCTCGTACGATAAGCCGCTGCGAAGAAATGGACGATTTAGTCGTACGATGGTGGTTTATTAACTTGTTTTAACGCGATCGAAAAAAATAAGAGGTAAAAAAGAAAACGAAGGCTTCGGATCCTTCAAAGAATATGAGCAAATTGCGAGATCAAGTATTCTACGCTCTATATCCTGCATCATTCTGTTAAATAATCACATCATTTTTGCATCGATGATCAAGGATGTCAAGTAGTTTCTCCATCCAAGGTTTCGATCTCAGTGTATTTAACATATTCACGTGTAGCTACATAAATCTATTCCGTATCGATTGGAGTTTTTTTCCGCGGAATAATAGTCATTTACGCTTGCGGTCGAGTCGTAAATTGAAAATTGCCGCGAGTAAAAAAAAATTTCTGTATTTTTGAAATAATCTTTACGACTACCTCGAAGAACGCCTTTAACCTATTTTGGAAGTTGTTTCAAATATTAAAAGATGCTGGTAAAACTGGATATAACTAGAGATCAAACCATTGGCTTAGGATATGTGAACGTATAGTGAAACAGAAAGTCTTTCATAGGAGATAAAGACGTGATCCTCAGCCATGTCCGTTATCATTAATTTTCTGCGATATTATTTTCACTACATTCCGATGGTAGATTTAATATATTCTCTTCAATCCTTTATCTGCATATTTATCCTCTTAGTTACACATTTACGATTTTTAAAGAAATTAAAATATATTTTGTGCCGACAACTTCAGTTTGTAAGTCCGTAAAAGAGCGTCCTATGAATTTCGAATCGTTTAGACATTGAAGTAAATGAAATTTTACTAAAGAGTCGGTATTATGACATTTGATTAATCATAGTAATTTAGCGAGTCTGACAAAAATGGCAGTGATAATGAAGAAATTACGGTAAATAATACCGACGGTGTTGATGACGCATTTGCCAACGCATAATGAAAACAAGCTATAATAAATCTGTGAATAATTCATTTATAATTCGCTCACGGATTTAATTTCTAAATACAAATAATTTCATTTTCCGATTACATAATTAATACAATTAAAGTTCTGTGCATAACAGAGCGGAGAAGAATACCTATTCCATATATGCGACTGATGTGGAAAAAATCATATGCCAACGTGTTAAAGTGTCAAGCAAGAGATAATTAATTTTTCTTGATTAATTGCACGAGAATAACAACATACATTCTTTGGAATTCTTGAAAGAATACGAGAAAAATTAATAATGACTAAGTAAACAAGGATGAATTAATGAGTAAATATCGAGTGATGCTACAACTAATTTCTAACCTATACAACCCAGACATCCAGTAAGGACAATTGGTTCTATAAATAAGACGACCAGTATAAAATTAATAATAGTAATGGCATTTTTATATAACAATTGAGGAAAGAATTGCAGAGCAATTAGTATAAGGCGCTTTTTTTGACGATTTAATAAAAGTCGTTCATTTGCCATTTACTACTCAGCTACTAAAGCTGAATCAACAAAATTTTTATCTTATGTTGTTCTAATGTGGATCTATCTATTCTAGAATTTTGGCGTTTGCAACTTACGTAATCTTTGATTTTCTATGTACACGGGCAGTTAGACGAACGGATGAAACGAATACATAAGCGATTTTTTAAAGAAAAAACGATAAAATAGCAAGCGGAAAAAAATAACATGCGTCATTATTATTACCTAATACTAAAGTTTTCATTTACTTAATTTGTTCAATATTAATGATTTCACTTTAATATGTCAATTTATTGGCAGTTTATATGTAAAGATGAATGATTAGTCAAAACGGGAATATTCCCGCAAAAATTTACGAATTGATGACTAATAATTTTATTTATATTCTATTTTATACCTAATGAGTTCCCTTAATTAATCGAGGAGAAAGACTTTGTCAAAGTATCGTAGCGTTTTCTTATGAAATATAGATCAAGAACTCGTTTATGAACTTTTCCTCTATATTCTCCACCAAAAACTCCACCTTCAGAGTCAACTGTAAAACAGGATATTATGCAGACCATAATTTGTAGCAAAGCTCACTCAACTGCATTAAAGGATACCTTTAGCATTAAATGACCAAGAATAGAATACGAAATAGTGCATAAATCCTTACCCAGCCAACCCCTCCGCGTACAAAAAAACTAAAAGAAATCTCTTCCCGATCACGTCGGGATTCGAAACCGTGACTTCCACCAGCGAGAAAGAGTCACGTTAACCACTCAAACGGCTCGAGTCAGCTATTAGGGCAATGCAATAATAAAGTGGGCAAAAGCCCTCGACCGAGCAAACAATGAGACATGCCCCTCAATGTTCGGTCACGCTGGCTACTTGGACCCCCTTCTGCTTCGTGCTTATTTAATTCCGTCCCGAGTTTATTTAATCTGACATTGAGCTCACCGCGGTGCACTCGTCCTTGTACATAGCATCGACCACCTCCCGTCTTAGACCGCTACCCTACATCCCGCTACTTCTTCCTTCATTTAAGCATCGCATCAATCAGGATGGCGGCGGCGCGCACCGTTTTCTCAAGGCGCGCTCGAAACCAGGAGAGGATCCCTCCCCGTGGAGAGAACTCGGAGAGGGGAGCGTACACGGAGGCGCTCCTGGCACGCGGAGACGTCCTTCGCACGCGAAAAATAAAATAAATAAAATAACAAGAGGAAGAGCGAGGAGCGGTAGTTGCCGGCATCACCGTATGAAGCGCCACCGTCGGGTGAACAGAAGCAGGCGACGCCACCGTCGACCTGAGGATCGTCGTCGGGAGTAAGGATGATCGGAAGAGGGTGGTAAACGGAGGGAGGAAAGGAGATGGTTTTTTGTACCGGTAGAAAAAACGCGTTCGGGTGAGAACAATGCCGTCGATAAGGAGAGGAAATGAAGAAAGGAGGGAAAGTGGAATGGGAGGTGGTGAGAGATGTAGGGGCGAGGGAGAGAAAGAGAGATCGCCCCGGGGCATCAAGGAACTGCCAAATAGCCTTGAGTGACGCATAGACAGTGTTCTTCCGAAGGCCACCCCAGCCACCGGCGGATTCCATGCGGAAGGCACTCGGGAGTCCTTTCATCTACCTCTTCCTCCTAACTCCCCCATACCCTGCCCCGCCCCCGCCCTGCCCCAGTCCCTCCCCTCCGTCCCTTTCTCCACCCTCCCCCGGCACACGTACGCCCGTTTAAGTAATTATCGTCGCCAACGGTTCGATGTCGATATTTTTGGGAATAAATGAGCAACGAAATTACGCCCTGATCCGATCGCATTAATACTGCGAGAGTCGAAATACTTTATTTTGGACGTGTTTATTATTTACTTTTTTTTCGAAAAATAATGCATTGCTTCTAAATTTATCGGACTTCAGGGAGCTGCTTATTTTTTGAGGCGCTTGAGTCTTGCCCTGGTATTAAAACCGATTAGGCCGTCGCGAAATAGAAACTTTCAAATTTATTGAACTACGTTCTAAATAAAATTCTAGACACTATTCAATTATGCATCTCGTATTCTTAAAATGGCAAGGGCTGCGCATAAAATATTATTTGAAATGAACGTTCATGAATTATAATTTAAGATATTAGTATTCCAACCAAGGGTAGATTTGGAATTTTGTTTCGGAAATATATCGCTATGAAACAGATGTTAATTGAAGATAAGATTTTGTATTTAAAATACGACAATATGTATACATTTTCCCTTTACTATCTCGATAGTTTCGTCATAGTTAAATAAAATATATCAATATAGATTAAATAGTCGTTTTAAATAATCGATTACGAAATTTTAATCGTTTCCCTAACATTTTTTGCAATTTTCACACCATAAAACAATTATTCCTTTTAAGTTTCTGCGCGAATTTCCTCGTTACCCGCCGCTTTGAGAACCTGTTTTATTTTGTTCCGGGCCGGCGAAACCTATCTCGCGAAATGATTATTTTTACTTACAAATTTCGAATATTTAAGATCCGAATTTTTCCGGGGCAGAGAGAAAATATTTGGACGCCCCAATTTCGGATCTCCAATTCTTTTCCGCTCCGCATTTGGCAATCCGAAATCTTTCACCCTAATTCCCTTCCTCCTTTCTCCCTCTCTCTCTCTCTCGCCCCCACTATCACGCAATCCGACCCGGCTTACCCTATTCCCTCGACCATCCCTTTCATAAAAAAACTCACCTCCCTCCTCTTTTCCAACCACACTTCGACGCCATATCCCTTCCATCTTCCTTCCCATCCCTACCTCGTTATCCCTCCTATCTCTCTCTCTCCACATTTCTTCTCCAAAAACCTTGCTCCATTTGTCAACTACTTTTTAAACGAGGCACCCCCGAAGCATTTCTGTCCATTAGCACTCTCCCTCTTTAACGAACTCAAAGAGTGGTATTGACTTTCGTGACTCTCTCCCTGCTGTATGTCATTGCCGCGCCGTTTATAACCGCCAATTAACATCCAATTTAAGACCGCATGTTTACAATAATTCCGTTAATAACGAAGACGTCCTGATTATTATTGTTTTCTTGAGTTACATTTTCCTAGGCGAGGTGGCGTTCCCTGTGGGTGGAATTTATCGAACGTATAACGAGTCTAACAGGATGATGCATCGTTTTCTTCGCGGAAAGGAGGAAATAATTATGCGATTTTTTTTCCACCGTGGCGAGCCTCGATTAAACGAGAACGCAAGCTGCGCGCTAAACTAGCTTTAAAATAGGTCATTTGTTTCGACTAAAAATATTATTTAATTAAAAAGTGATTATAATTTGACGGTCGCGGGAAACAGTACGGGTAAAATGAGGTTCTCCTATTATTAGAGATGGTTTACAGCAACAGCACAACGATGTTAATTCGTTCTATGAGAATGCGTCGTTAGGCGGCTGTAAAAATTCCATACGAGTCATTTTGTATGTTACATTGATACCTGAACGAAAGACATCCAAACTTAAAAGAAAAATCGATTTTAAATTGAATGTTTTCTGAAGCATAAGAAGGAACAAAATAATAAGAACAGATCATTCAGAATTTAAGAAATAAATACTTAAGTATAAGAAACTTGTCTAACATATTTCCAGTAGCCATTACATGATTATGAAAAACCTTATACGTACGAATTCTGGCCAAAATACAGACTTCTCCTGTGGTGATTCACTGAAAGTAGAGTCTTAGGATTTTAATTTGTTTTCAGCGATGAGACGAGCTAGATAATCTCTAGCGAAAGATCATTCAAGGTTTTCACTGTGAAATCTGCGGAAGTCGATTAACCGAATGCTGACGTCGTCGGGTTGAATGAAAATCGTAAAAGAAAATACTAACGCAACGAGTGACAAATCTTCTTTTAATTTGGTCATTGTCCGACGCAATGCGAGAAGGTCATCTCTAAGCTGATTTCCGCATAAATGTTGGCGCCAGCATCGTAACCGCGAATTATCCACGTCTGCCACTGCGGAAAAGGATGTTATAGCGTTGCAACCGCGAAACGTCGTCGCGTCGTGCGAAACGTCTTTACGCGATGCATCGAATCAGTTTAAGATACGAAGAATATTTCCGACGATCAAATTCAACTTTGTCATCGCATGTCCATTTATCCGTGGAACATATCGCCGCTCATCCAGTTGGCGTAAGGCAGGGGGGTACCATAAACTACGACCCGGGCAGTAATTGAATTCGGCTAATCTCAACTCATCAATTTTTGAAGACATGTATAATTATGTATTTAACAGCGGTACATACCTTTAGGTATCATTTATGAAATACAAACGATATTTTTGGAATACATGGATGTAATACACTTATAATATGTATATGTACGAGACCTTGAACAATCAATGAACATTCTCAAAACTAGTTCTTTGAAATTCACACACTGCCTGATCAGTCATTTGAAATGTCGTATGAGGGCCGCACAGTAGTATATTAATCCTCACGTGGCCTTTTCTTGTAAGGGGTTTAGTGACCCCTGGTGTAGGACGCTCATCTTGTCGATCCTTAGCACGCACGTTGCCTATAAAGTTTTATTTCGTTCTCCTTTTAGTAACATTTTAAAATTTCCAAGTCCGACCAGATCTCGTATCGAATCCCTTTTTTTAAAAAAAGTCAAAGAGAACCTATAAATCGGAAGGATAGAAGATAAAAACGTTCCATTATGTCTCTCTGATACCAATGAGCCGATTTGGAGTTTAGGATAGACGTTATATAAGAAAAATAAAATCATATATAACACTCCCTATAAACGGTTCGTAACGTACTGGATATTCGCTTTTTTATTCCTTTTTTTAAAAATCCATCTAGCGTTTCGTAACACAATATTTGTGCGCGCAGATTCTTGATACGGTATCTAAGAGACCAGTTTTTCTAAAAAAAAAAGTTACGAGTGTTAGAATTCGCGGCTAAAATGATCCCGACCAATTATAATCTCCGGATAAATAAAAACCTTTCGTGGATCCTAATTCTTTGCCCCGGAATTTTTTTCCCCGTCAACTCGGGTCGGTAATGGAGTCTTAAGCGGACGAAGAAAGTAGTCGAGGCGAGCTCGAAGGAGCGGACGGAAATAACAAGCCTCGAAGAGAATTAATCGAGCTAATTACGATTAAAACCAGATCGCTCCCTTCCTCTCGGATGACATAATAATTTCTCCCCTTAAAAAAAATGAATTATTTGGGTCAACTCGGAGATACATTTTTCATTCACGCGGATGATGTATACAGTATAAAATTGGCCGCCAATTGATTCGAGCATTTTCAAAAAAATTTCCAACCTCGGGTGAAAGCGTTTGGGCTATTTTACTTCTTCAGACGGCTCGAGTGAAGTCATTTCCTTCCATGTCGTTTGGCTCTAGGGCAGACAGAAGTGATTGGAACACAGAAACCAGTTTTCCAGAGGTTGTGCAAGGGGCAAAAGAGGGGAAGGGCGAGCAGGGATCAACCGCTCAAGGACAGTTGATGTGAGGGATGCGAACGTTTGCTCCGAGTTCCGATTTCCTCTAGATTAATGCTATGCTCTGTTTGACCCGGTGGGATATAGATAAATATGAAGGCCTTGGCCCATTTTGAATTTTTTCCCTCTCTCACTCTCCTGTTGGAAGAGAAAAAAAAACGGAAAAAGGGAAGATGCGTTAAATATGTATTTTAAAAGAATGTTGTTGGCTCCGGGAGACGTCGCGGAGGAATCCGTCAGTTGGTGCCAAGAAGAACGCATACCAAGAGATGAAAAAAAGCTTGTATGTAAACACGTCCGCGTTAATTTTGTTTTCCTCGTTGGTGGCGTTCGTGAGGGGAGGTTTTCGATCGTCTTCGCAGTGAAAACGCATCTGAATATCTTATATTATAGATCTTGGAAAGTTAGAAATCGAGCGTAAAATATATTGGCAAACTAATAATATGGTGGTAAAGATTCATTCGAAAGTTGGTACTGGATAGATCTTTTCTATTTATTTAATTTCAATTCCAGTGATTTGATTACACCCAATAAAAAGAGCAGTAAGTTTTATTTAATGGTAGTTGTAAGCAATAATTATTATGCTATTATGCTCGATGTTACAAAATTTTCTGAAGAATATCTGAATATGTTTTAATTTTAATAACGATGCTTATCTTGACTATACTAAGAAGAATATCCATAGTAAAATCCTAAGAAATGTTTTAAAAATATTATATTTGAATTAGGCTAAAATACTTGCTTTATGTTTGCATTCTTCCTTTTCAGTAGGTCTTCAGAATTGATATCAGAACAGTGTTATAAAATATTTTAAGCTGGAGTAAGTGAAAACCTATCGTTTTAAATATGTGATAATTTAGATGTACCTAACCATTGGTGCTTGCGAAGTTTTGATGTTAGGATGGAATCAAGGCTATTTTTGTCCTATTGTTATTGCAGGGAAATTTTAACCTAATATAAAAAATGCGTCTTGTTGAAGGTGTTGATAAAACATCTGCCTACTTGCACTAAGGTTGCGGGTCTCAATAATATCGTAGACATGTTAGTCCGTGATTCTCTTTGTAATGAATAATAATACACTTCTGCAAATGTCGGGAGAATGAAAACAAAGAGCGATTATGGCATTTATACATATAAAGATTCTAAAACTCGCATTTATTTGTCAAAATACACGCATTTAGAATATTACGGCTATGAGAGTTTTGGGTGTTAATCTAGGACAACCTCTTTCGGGACGTGAAATAAAAGACGCCACTTCTATTTTAAGCATCGACGTTCTTTTCACCGTTATCTGCAATACTTCGTCCTTCTATACATTTCAAAGGTCTTTCGAAGGATACTGGTCCATCTCAGCCGCGTGGATTCAGAGACCCGATTCGGAGCGAGTCGTGACTACAAAACTCTTCTCGCTCCTCCCCGTTGTGTGCCACACCTCCACACACTCACTCCTTCTCTCTCTCGAAACAACTTCTCTTATCCTATAACCCCCTCCCATCCTAACCCATTCGACTCAAAACACCTTCATCCCCGGACCCAAAAAAACACCCCCTCTCTCTCTCTCTCTCTCTCAAACCTGTAACCGCTCGACCACCGCAGACACCACTTCAACAACATAACAGAGTCTCCCTTCCAAGTCTCCTCTCTTCGGTTCAGGTGCTCTCATCGCCGGGTCCCACGCCGATCGACGCGCACCACACCCGGACCCAATCGCCTTCGCCCGCATCCGCCGAGATCGGGAGGGGCGTGGGGGGGAGGGGCGTGGGGGGGGAGGGGCGAAGCGGGGGGATAGGAGGAGGTTAGGGGGTGTGGGGCGGACGGCCACGCACCGAATCTTTATCGTCTCTGCGAGTCCTTGACTCAGCGTGGGTAGAGGTGTCACAACTTCCGTTTTATTGCAAACTAAATCGTGAGAGAGCTCCGCCTCGGTACCCTTACTTATAAAAAAATTGAAGTAACACTGTCGTAGGATTGCATTGTCTTTTTAAATAGACCCCATTGGAGAGAATGAAAGACATTTATTGTAGGAGAATCCTGTAATATATGACGAAATCGTCGTGCAAGTATCCTCGGGGATTTTATATATATATTTATATATATATATATATACACTACGGAAGAGGAAAGGTAAATGAGGATATTTAGGACAACTAGGGATTGAAGGAAACCCAGTGAACAGTTACCGGAATTGATAGAAAGGATGATCCGAAGATCCTTATGCCACAGGCATAATCTGTTATGATGGGAAATGAGGAAACAGGTGAAAAAAAACTGCCATGACTAGGAATCGAACCCGGGCCTTCCACTTGCCGGGCGGATATTCTACCACTGAACTACCGTGGCAGACTAATTCTCCTGTTTCCTCACTTACTGGAAGGAAAGCCTCTGGGGTATCGAAGAGACACATTTGTAGAGGTTATTGGAGCTTTCGGGACGATCCCCTCGTTAGCACAAGAGAGAGACAACTGATTTGGCAGTGACACGGGATTTTCAAAAAAAAATTCAAAAAATTTATATATATATATACATACATATACATACTTGTGTCTCTCTTGTGCTGACGAATGGATCATCCCGAAAGCTCCATCTACGTCTACAAATGTGTCTGGCCGACACCCCAGCGTCTCTCCTTTTGGCAAGAGGTCACTGGGTTTCCTTCAACACCTAGACAAAGAAATTTTGCGAATAAAAAGGAAATTTCATGACACAATGGAAACTGAAGCACCGTCAATACTCCAAACAACAGAAAATACTATCTACAATGCAGTAAATCAGGAAATAAACTCCCAGCTGTCGGCATTTACATCCCTATACGAAATTCATAATGATTTAAAATTTCTAAGCTGTTTTATATAATACGACTGAACATGAAATGATAAATTATTGCAAAAATTTTGATAGTATGTATGAAAACAATGGGGATGAACGCGAGTTAATAGAAGTACGCAGTTTGAAACACCATCTGCCTTCGATAAAAAATGTAAAAATTCGCAGTATGATATATTTGAATTTCTTCACGAATATGAAATTTTAAGTTCATTTCCCAATATGGAAATCTTCTTGACATATGCCCCATCAATTTCAACTGGAGGACGTTACTTTAGTAAACTGAAATTGATCAAAAATTACCTACGGTCATCAGTGAACCAAGAGAGGCTTTCTGGTCTAGCCATCCTATCTATTGAATATGACACTTAAAAATATAGATTTCAATGACATCGTCACTACGTTTGCTGCAGGTGAAGCCTAAAAAATAAACCTCTAAAGAAATATTTGCTTATTTGAGTTAAATACCCCTTTAAAAATATGCACATCATTTTAATATATCATTTTGTGAAGAGAAAAATCCTCCGCATAGGGCGCCAAAAGTGGTCACTACGTACCTAGGACAACTAGGTGTTGAAGCAAACCCAGTGAGAACTTAACAGGGGAGCCGCTGGGGTATCGGAGAGACACTTTTGTCTCTCTCTTTTGCAGACGAAGGGATCATCCCGGAAGCTCCATCATCTACGTCTACAAATGTCTTTCCGTCACCCCAGCTGCTTTCCTTCTGGTTAGTTCTCACTGGGTTTCCTTCATCATCTAGTTGCCCTAGATACCTTTATTTACCTTTCCTCTTCCACAGGTATTTACATATACATATTATATACCTACATACAGGCTCATGCCGATACGTGAGGCAGCAAGGCGACCGCCTCAGGCGCCTCTCGAAAGGGGGCGCCAAATTTTCACTACAACATAAATATTTTCTACGTACTTTCCTGTTTATTTTCGGAACGCATATTCGTTCCGTTTTTTATAGCAAGGGCAATGGCTTATGCATCAGTTTTTTCATCTCTCAGATTTGTATGAAGTTATTTCGAAGCAGTTCAAGCTACCAAATAGTAATAAGAAACACATTTCTAAAAATGTTGGAAAAACCACAGATGCGGTTCTGCACGAAGAAAATTATCTAGTAGACGACAAAGAATATTTTAAAATATTTTTCTTCATTTCTTTGCTGGATATAGCGATAAATTATTTAGAATGAAGATTTTCAACCTTAAATGAACAAAGTGAACTATTTCAAATATTATACGGTTTTTACAATTTAAAAAAATATCGAGTTGGATGTGCTTATGAATAAATGTGGCGTATTCCAAATTATTCTAACGGATGGAGATGATATGGACGTAGATGAATTGGAGTTAAAAATGAATTAGATAATCTTCCAGCGATTTAATCCCCAGGAATGACTCCATTACATGTATTAAATAATATCTATTCTCATGAATTGGTCACTGTTTTTCTAAATGCGATGGTTTATCTTCGAATTTCTTAACTCTGCCCGTAAAAGTTGCTACCGGTGAAAGGAGTTTTCCAAACTGAAAGTAACTAAAAATTATTTAAGGACAACTACGAGCCAAGAAAGATTAGTAGGTTTAGCCATAATGTCAATTGAAATGGTTTTAAAATTTCTTCTTTTCCTTGTTCATTTTGAATTTCAAAATTTAAATATGCAATATTTGTTGGTTTATAATTCTGTAAAATGTATGAAAGTATATAGTATTTTTATCTATTTTGTTCTGATTTCGCGTTTTTGCATATAAGGTATAAATAAATGCTCTACAATTCAAATTACATGAAAACTAAAATATAACTGTAATGTAAATAAAGGCACCTTTAATTGTTATTATAATTGATTAATTTTATTTGAATTTTTACTCTTTTTTAATATCCCCTTTTTTCCGAGTAATGTATATTTAAAATTATTCATCAAAAATTAAGGAGGCGCCATATTTTATTTCGCCTCAGGCGGCAATGTGGCTGTGCACGGGCCTTCCTACATACATGTATACAAACACATACATACATATCAAAGACAAAGTATTGTTGAAAGGAAGTCCAGTGAATACTTATCAATAGGAGAGTCTCCGGGGTGCCAGAATGACATATTTACACAGGTAGATTGAAGAGCTTTCGGGGTGATCTCTAATTGTACGTGTTTTTTGTGCATGCATACAGAAATACTTGCACGCACGCACGGTATTTGACTACGGATTTATTCTAGAGTATAAAATCTAATGTAGGGATGTAGTGAAGTTCTGATCTTGAGTGTAATTACAATTACGTGATATACACAATTTAAGGCATGTATTTTGTAAACGCCATAGGATCTAATGGCTGCGCTTAAAAACACCAAGAGGTGCATTTTGGCTCCCCTTAATATATGTCACGGATTTGGAATGAGGGACTCTTCTGATGTTGGAATCGATGAAGTCATCGAATCTGCATTGTTTTATGGTACTATAAGCTCATAGTAGCAATTTTGACGTTGCCCTAAGAAGTTTGTTTTTGTTGTTTACGTTTTTATTTAAGGAGGCATTTAAAATGGTGTTTGCGTTTAAAATGACATTAAAAGAATTTATTTACGCTCATAAAAGTACAGATAATTGATATGATTTATGGTTTGCTTTTCAATATTGGGGAACCGCACTAAGTTCAATACCATTTATATCACACACACACGCGCGTACGGAATCCGATACATGCAATTTTATTATGTATATGCATGCGATAATCCAATGTTGCAAATTGCACATCTATTTAAAATTCGTGAAATTTCAAGGATTCGAGCCATCTGGTCTCGTGGAGCGGATTCCCTCGACGTCTTCTGTCTCTCTAATAGAGAAGTCTTAGCCATTATAAAGATGCGGAGTGAAAAGGGCATTTGCACGTGTGGTATATCAAACGTCGCTCCGTTATTCCGTGACTTTATAGGCAGTTAACGAAAACCATTTTATGCGGGTCATGAATCAATCAAACGTATTTGGAAAGCAAAGGCCCTGCGATTTTAAGAGACGGAGAAAGATATCCGCGATCGTTAATACTCTACCTCGAAAAACTCTATGAATATATATGCACGCTTGATCGGCCACCCAATGCGCTAACACCATGGGAATTTTGTTGGAGTTGCATATATGCAGCACCGTTCCTATCGCCCAGCAACAGGGAGAAATTTTGGGATACCATGCTTTAGGGATCGACGTAAATTCAATGTCAAGTCCTCGAAAAATCTAGCTCGGAGGTCCGCGAAATCCTAGCCCACAGAACCTACTTTTCCGAAAGAAGTGATTTGATTTAAAAGGATCGATAATTTTCCGCAATGGTTTGCAAAACATATGGGCTTATATTCCATTAATTGTTCTGCGATTCACGCACACAAGTTCAAATAATAATATTTTTTTACTTTTCAATAGGAATCTCCCGAAAATCTTATTAAATACATAATACATTTTTACTTTCTCCATACATAGTATGGGGAAAGAATTGTGATCACGAAAAAAATCGACTTCGAGATTTCAACGAAAATACACGTTTTGAGGTCCATAGAACACGTTTAGACTATTTCCGGAATGATGTCTGTGTGTGTGTGTATGCGATTGTGGGCGCTCTAACTCAAAAAATACTCGCCATACCGTTACTACACTTCTTATATAACACTTTACCATGAGCACAAAAGTCGAGGTTTATTCGAAACCCGATTCGGTTTTTGCGATATTTCTCGATTAAAAAATCATTATTGTATACACAATTCTATGCAAAGGTTATAGAGAATGTTATTTCCTATGGCTTTTATTTGAAACAATATTCCATATCAGTTATTATTTAGGAATTATTTATAAATAATCGATGTTTTCGGTTTCCGTCAAATATCTCCTTAAAAACGTCGTTATTGGTAATCTTCGTAAGGACCAATGTCGTAGAGAATAATATTTCTTCCAAGTTTTGTTTGAAACTAATTTTCGTAGAACCATCCATTTCCGAGATATTTTGATTTTTCTTAATTTCCAGTGTTCAGCGCCGCCATCATGTAGCGGTGAATTCTACAAACATTCAAAATATAATTTACGACAATAAGGGCAACTGTATTCTTTTACGATACTAAATAAAAATTTTGCCTTATAATGCTATTTATAATAATTTAAATATCTATATTCCAAATATGGAGAAAGTCATGTGTTGGCCACATCAGATATTTTAAATTCATCACGCGGTTACAATTATCTTATCCTCATCCATTCCCTCGATTCGTCTCGTAAAATATGTCTGCATTCCATTACACGCACAATTTTCCTCCTCTGGCCCTTGGCGACTGTGCTCTCAAATGTCTGAATGCGAGCTTTGTTCTTGATATCATCGTTTTGACCGTTCCGACACGGCCTAATCTTCTTTCAATAGAAGAAAAAGCAACCTGTGTTACGTGATGACTACTATGGACATTTTGACAATATCCTCCTCCGTTTACGCAGAAGGGAAACTACCATTTTTACTTTCTCCATACGTAGTAATGGGAAAGTATTGTGATCACGAAAAAAATCGACTTCGAGATTTCAACGGAAATACACGTTTTGAGGTCCAGAGCACACGTTTAGACTATTTTCGGAATGATGTCTCTGTGCGCGTGTATGCGATTGTGGGCGCTCTAACTCAAAAAGTTCTTGCCATATCGTTAGTAAACTTCATATATAACACTTTACCATGAGCACAAAGAACTTATTAGTTTTTGGATAATAACGGTTAACCGGAAGTCGAGGTTTATTCGAAACCCGATTCGGTTTTTGCGGTATTTCTCCGATAATACGTCATTATTGCATACAGTGCCGTCCCTGGGGGGGTGCGGGGCCCGGGGCGATCATCATTTGCGGGGCCCCTTAACAATATAAAATTATCAAGGTATAATTCGCGCACTAAAAAATAATTGTAAAAATATTTCATATTTTTAGATATGTATATTTTATTGTATAATTTAAATATACATATATTTCTTATTGTGTTTTTAAATTGAGTAATCGCTTCTGGAGTTCAAGAACAAAAAAAGTTCTTAATTAGGAAAACCAACAATAATTTGATCATTTACGCCTGATTCATAATGATCTATGCTCATTATTCTGTCGCAAATGGCTCTGGAAAACTGCATGTATACCTGCAATTTGGATATGAATACATATAAACATACAGAAATCTCAACTGAATGGCAACGTACAATACCTACGTGAAGTCAACTTCATACTAAAGTTGAATAAAAACTGTTTATTGCTCTGCCCACTTTAAGAAATTCAACTTCCTCGACTTTCTTGCAGCAAACTCTGCCATCAGATCGTTTTAATCCAAATCTGGGGCTATTTCTCTCGATAGACAGCATAGCCAATCCACTCAATCTCTCCTGGAACATTGTTGTCCTAATAGAGTTTTTTATTATTTTAAATTTCGGAAAACTTCGTTTCGCTGATGCCACTGTGACCGGATGTGTTAACAAAATCCTATACGCTATCTCTGTATTTGCGAAGGAACCATTTAAAGACTTAAGAAACTTAAGGAAAAACATTAAATTCAGCAACGATATTTTGGTATTTACGTCAAATAAGAATATCGAAATATTTTACTTGTCTACGATGCCGACACTAAAAGTTTTTGAATGCGACTGACTGATAACATCAGCAATTACGCCACATTTTGTATGTGGCAATGTATGAAATTTATCCTACACGACAATGTATTAAATCAACAGTATGCATTGTAATTTGATGGCTAACTTGGAGCGAGGGCGATAAATGTAAGAGCGCTTAGCGATTCGCTCAATTTTCAAGTGTGATTATTTGTGAAAATTCGGGGCAAGCTGAACAAATTGTACGAATGCGAAACATTTTCCGGGCTTAAGATAACTCCGTTCTTCAGGAAAGTACTCTTTATGTTTACATAGGTTGCTTATTTTGTGCAATAATTAGGTGTATTCAGACGTTATACGTTTCATTCCTGTGTTTCATACAAAATAGAGTAATATACGCTTGGTTGTGAATATCGTTCATATAATTATTTTATTTGATTCTCCATATTTCATATTATCTCTTATTTAATACACGTATTTTTTGTTTGTAACATGTGCGAACCGCCAAAGCGCGGGGCCCGGGGCAGAGGCCCCACTTGCCCGGGTCAAAGGGCGCTACTGATTGTTTACATTGACCATTACAAAAAATGTAGATAATATAATTTCCTAAATCTTTTATTTCAAACAATTTTCCATAGCAGTTATTGTTTAGGAATTATTTATAAAAAATAATCGGTTTTTTCGGCTTCCGTCAAATATCTCCTTAAAAACGTCCTATTGTTCATCTTCGTATGGACCAAAATTGTAGAGAATAATATTTCTTCCAAGTTTTGTTTGAAACTAATTTTTGTAGAACCCTCCATTTCGGAGATATTGAACTTATTCGTAATTTTGAGTATACAAAGCCACCACCATGTAGCGGTGAATTCTGTAAACATTCAAAATATAATTTACGGCAATAAGAACGACTGTATTCTTTTACGATACGAAATAATAATTTTGCCTTATAATGCTATTCATAATAATTTAAATATATATACCCGAAATATTGAGAAAGTCATGTGTTGGCCACATCAGATTTTGTTATAAATTCTATTCCATCCATTAACCCAGTGGTTTCCAAACTTTGGGGCGCGGCCCCAAATGCGGGAAGGGGGGGGGCGGTAGTTCAGAGGTCCGCAAAAGACTTCACATTGTATTTACTGTCGTTTTAACTGCTACATTCGTGAGACCTACAATATTTAAACAGCGAATTCTAGCTCCGAAGTGGCTAGGGCGTATCATTTGCCATATATGGGACATACAAGGGGCGCAAGGATATTTTTCTTCTTTGAAGGGGGGCGCGGCTTTGTAAAGTTTGGAAACCGCTGAATTAATCTTTTTACATGCGTAGTTTTATAGCACGAGATTCCGCATCGGTGACAATAAAATAAAAGAATCGGAATATCAGACAAACATAAGAAATCAGCGATAAAATATGATTATTATTTGCCGAACCTGAGCAAAGAAATCAGCAGAAGAGAAATTAGTCAGCATGGGGAGGTACAGAATCGGTGTAGAGGAGCAGAGCGCGTTTGTGCCGCTATGTTCAATCCTGCCGATGACACGTTCTGTCGATCCAGTAAATATAAAGTAAATAAATAAAAACGCCAGAACGAAATAGTGCATTAGTGAAGAAGACGAAGAAACAATGGAATAGATGGATTCCGGCAAGTTGAAAAAAGTTTCTTCTTTTGGGTAGAAGGGACTGTGGATTAAAATATCTAAAAATTAATGAATTAGGAATAACATCAAATGAAGATACTATTTTCTTCATTTCAAGCTAAGCGAAGTTATTTTGAAACATTTTATGGTGTTCGCTAAATGAAAATCACCTATCATTTACACGCTATGTAAAATATTTCTGATAGACAATGGCGGATACAAGGGGTGTTATCACCCACCTCCTTGGATGACCCTATTGCCCCCACTGAGTGCCTTCATAAAACTATTTCCTTCTTAGGGGAAAAGAAAGAAATATTCAGAGAGAGATAAAGATGTTTCTAATACAGGGTCGTAAACAGGGACGGATTCAAGAGGGGAGAGAGGCGATTCAAAGGATTGCATGTTCAACTTTTATGTTTTCATAATTAAATTGTGCAGCAGGCACTTTAAGATTATATCCGACCCAAACTGTTTGTGCCAAGGTTGCTTGTTAGCACTGTCAAAAGCGCTGACCGTATAAGAGTTATAAGAGAAGCAAGATACTAATGGTTGTTAATGTTTATCAATATTTTAGAATTTAAACAAGATTATAACACAAAACAATTAATTATACATAACATTTAATTTGATAATAGCTTATCTTTTACACAACAAAAACATAGAGTAATTTTTGTTCAAAATCATAACGCAGCGTTTACAGTTTAGACGGTTGTGATAAGATAATCTTATGCAGAACTTTAATTTAAAACA
Organism: Uropetala carovei; assembly: GCA_036926305.1. Lineage (NCBI taxonomy): Eukaryota > Metazoa > Arthropoda > Insecta > Odonata > Petaluridae > Uropetala > Uropetala carovei. Next base: position 110,276 of record JAXCHB010000256.1, on the reverse strand, counting down.
ATCTATTAGAAATTTTCCATTATCTATGCATGAAAAATTTATAGTAAAAAGTTTACAGTAAAAAAATTGTAGTAAAAAATTTATATTATTAAAAAAAACATAGTAAAAATTTATATAGTAAAATATTTGTGTCGTAAAAAAATATAGTAAAATATTCATAGTAAAAAAATTTATAGTAAAAAAATTTACTGTAAAAAATTAAATAAAATTTACAGAAACAGTGAATAACAATTTAAAAGACCAGATTAAGCAGCAAGAAGCGATTTAAAACGCGTTAGAGCTGAGAGAATATTTCACTTTCAAAACAAAACTAGTTGTGCCTTCGCAATACTTTTTGTGCAATTACAATTTCAAACCAATTCCACCTTACCTTCGCTTCGCAATAAGAGCATGACCGCATACATTACGTTTTCCGAAAGTATAATTTATCAGGCCAAAAGAACTGCCAATTTTCTATTGCTCTCAAATTACGTTGTCTGGAAGTCACCAATGTAACCCAATATCTAAGCCAACCAAGCCGACGACGCGCGAACACCATCCCCATGTAGCGACCGTAAATATAATTTCACGCTTAACTGACATTTTCGAGAATAAAACAAATCATGTAGGTTTAAAATAAGACGAATAAACGCAATTGCTCGAACCATAAGGCTAGACAAGCATGTAAAAAATTTATTCGTGTATGAGATTGTGGGCTCTCTAACTCAAAAAGTACTTGCCATATCGTTACCAAATTTCACATTTAACAGTTTGGTATGGGCACAAACAACTGATTAGTTTTTGGAAAATAACGGTTAAACAGAAGTCGAGGTTTATTCGAAACCCGATTCGGTTTTTGCGATATTTCTCCGTTAAAAATCATTATTGTATATACAGTTCTATGCAAAGGTTATAGAGAATGTAATTTCCTACGACTTTTATTTGAAACAATATTCCATATCAGTTATTATTTAGGAATTCTTTATAAATAATCGGTGTTTTCGGTTTCCGTCAAATATCTCCTTAAAAACGTCGTAATTGGTCATCTTCGTGAGGACCAAAGTTGTAGAGAATAATATTTCTTCCAAGTTTTGTTTGAAACAAATTTTCGGAGATATTTTGATTTTTCTTAATACCAGTATACAGCGCCACCACCATGTAGCGGTGAATTCTGTAAACATTCAAAATACAATTTACAGCAATAAGGACGACTGTATTCTTTTAAGATACGAAGTGGTAATTTTGCCTTATAATGCTATTCATAATAATTTAAATATCTATACCCCAAATATGGAGAAAGTCGTGTTGGCCACATCAGATTTTTTTTAAATACAGATCTCAAATCCGAGGATAGTTAACCTAAAGTTATAGTTTTTTTAGGAAAAAAGTGGTAAATTTTCTGGGACGCAAAAATCGGCTTCGGTGGCAACGAGCTCCATGCTTTCGTATGGGTAAGGTTTTAATGGGAATCAAAGGCCATTAATATTAAACAATGATTAATGAAAGAAATCCTATATTGATATAATCTCCATTTTTGGGGCTGTTATATGATTTTGGACAAAATCGATTGGGAAAAATTCGAAATTGTAGAAATGCTAAAATTTAAAAATGCTTGCAGAATGCAGGCACCTTCGACTAGTAATTTATATAAACCCATAAAAAGTTGACTGAACCATAGCTACATTTCCACCTTTAGAAATTCGTAAAAATATACGGAAAAGTTGATTTCTGTATTTTAACATTTACTGCGACAATCTTTCAGTTGGTATAAACATTTATTTTTTCGTTTTTTTAGGCATAAGTGCTAAAATTTTGTAGTGACACTCATAGGATAAATATTCACTTCCAAATAAGTTAAATCGATCCTTAAAATTTGGCCAATATCAACACAGTGAAATCAAATCATGCGAATTAAATTGGCGTAAGGCCTTAGTAATTACGTTTATATGTTTATCCACTTAATTGTGGTCATTCAAGTGGAGTGAAGTGGATTGTATAAATGCTACGATTGATTTTTCAAACTTTTACGATAGCTTTCTAAAATGATAGCCGTATTATATGAAATTTAATTGCTTGATAGCGATTACTCGGAAGGACACAAACGATTCATTTTTTTATATCATTTTTTATATGGCCACATTTTATGGCATTTCCATTAATGCTTTTCAGCTAAAGCGAGATATCCTTTTATTTTTTGGCGAATAAATGTTTTTTAATTTAAGGATTCAGTATAGGATTCCGGTTTATATAACCGCTGTATAGCATTCTACAATATCTTTTTTGTCGAGTACTCTTTGTTATTGTACGTATCATGCTTTACTCCGTCTTATATAAACTCTCTTTGAAAAGAGTAAAGAAATCTTAGAAGTAGAAATATCATATGCTAGTGTACTTGAATTCGATTATCAAGATAAAACCTTTAAGAAAATACTATTTACTAGAGTCTCCTTCGTTGTCATCGAAAAATGTTGAAGTAAAAAAAATCATACTGCCCCATATAAACGCGTTTATGTAAATTTTTATGGAATGGAAATAGAATTTTGAACGAAAATGTACCTATTTCATGTTCTTATGGTTTTAAGTGGAAAACTATTGTAATAGGTTGTAATAAATATTATACGTGATAATAATTTCATGTACAGAATCGTGTGTATATGTGTGGCGGATGTATCTTTTATTCGTGTATGTATGTAACTGAATTCTAACGACATTGTTTCTTACTCGAAATTTATCTATGGCACAGAACGTATTCATCTTCACCTTATCAAAATTATTACCGTATCTACTCGCATTTAAGTCGCACCCTTATTTTTCAAGACTGAAACTTAGGAATAAAATATATATAGGTAATATACATATACATATACATATAAGCCGCACCCCATGTTCTTACAAGGCGATCTCAACATGTAGCCGAGTGTAGGCCTCTAAAATATTCTTCTTTCCTTTTTGGCGAATAACTTATCATGCAGAATACGAAAAAAACAATGCTATGGTGTTAACTAATTTTTACTGTGCGTCGTACGCGACCCACATTAGAATGACAGTCGACTTTTCTCGATCATGTTTGGTTGGAAGATTATGCAGACCGGACGTAAGTCTCAAAGCTTATCCGCCATGTATTTATGCTTTTCTGAGAGCAGATTTCTGCGGTAGTTAAATATGATGAAAAAATGCAATCTGTTGGAATGATAATACAATGTTTTCTATTCGCATATACTATATATACATTTTTGACAGTATCAATAGTAATTATATTGAAACGAGATTTCTTTGTTTTTTCTATGCTTATCTAATTTTTCATCACATAGTTTATATTGTGTTATGAGAGATATTTATCGGTCGTATGGTGGACATTACCGTTTTGCCAACGGTTCCACAGTAGATTCCTTCTTTCTATCCTTGTCAATTGCTTTTTTTATCCTTCCATTTAATTTATTTCACTTATGTGCCATGCAGGGCCTGCCCAAGATACGGGCGAGCAGGATGGCTGCCCGGGGCGTCAAAATCTTGGGGGCGCTATATCGATCATATATCTATGCATTATTTGCGAGTGAATAAACATTACATATGAATTTATATCGCGCAACACACTATAATATTGATGTTATCCTTTTATATTTTACTATTAACAAATTTTAAAGATCGATGAATAAATTAACATGAACTTGGAAAATATCTCAACAAGCATTTGCAGGAGCACTATCACGTCCGGGGCGCCGAAATTCCTCGAGCCGCCCCTGGTACCATGCCAAGAATTATTTTAAGTAACGCAAAATTAAAAACGCCTTCTTAAGTTTTAGTTTAGACCTCCAAATGTTTTGTACCCCCAGATAAGTCGCATCCTTATTTTGTAAACAACATTTTAAAATAAAAGTGCCTTATATACGATTAAATACGGTACTTCAATTTTTAGAGAATTATTATTTGAAGCAGCCTGTAAATTACAATGTGTACTGGCACTATACTCACGTAAAAACATTTCATTATCTTAAGACCACGCTTGTTTCGGAAATGTAAAATTCTAAACGAGAAATACGATTGATTTTTTTCATTTTCGTAAAGGTTCAGCCTCCTACTAATGGCATTATAACGAGTTCGCAGACAACGATATAAACCGATTTCCCACGATTTGATATTAGACCTCTCCTTGAAACTTTATCGCACCATCGTATGCCGAATCCATGGGCAAATCTTTATTGGGATAAAATTCATGAAACGTCTACCATAAATTGCTCTTTCAAAAATGGAGTCTCGTGACATAATACGCTATTCTTATGTTGGAAACACGTCCGACCTAAAAGTCGGACAACATAAGGGACTGGAAAGCTCCATTATATCGGCTATAACGACGGGCGTGTGTTGGCTCTCTCGGAGACCTTATGGTAAACCTTCGAGGAGAATAAAAACAGAAATTCCGTATTCACCAAAATCTGCGTGAGAGGTGGAAGAAAATATTTGGAACATCGCGATTGAATATTTCACCCCAGAAATTTATTTCGGCATACGGTACAAGTTCACTATGTCAAATTTATCACTCGGCCAATAGGAAAAAATAAAGTAGCGCGGAGGTAAAAAGAAATCGGAGGAAAATAAATTGGTCAACTTTAAAATTTCACTCTTTTCTTCACTCCGTTTTCTCTATCTGTCGCAAATATCAATCCGGCAAATGGAATTAATTTCGGTGCAGTTTTTGAGCGTAATTCATCACCAACAATGTTAAAGTGCCTAAATAGTAAGTGGGGTAAAAATGTTTTCATAGAGATAACGCAACCGATCAATCAATCATCGCCCTTTTAGCATTGATAATTTATGCGCCGGAAAGGAATGTCAATGACGTTTTTATGAGGTGAAGAATAATAAAACATTTAATAACCGTGGCATTTATACCTACTGGGTATCGAGTTGGTATACATGTCGTCCCTCGATTTTTTTCTTCTTTTCAAGCGTAAAAATCTCTCTGTTCCAAAGATTTTGACTCGGATTTTGTTCATTAATGTAACTTAAGTATAAGACAAAGGAAATAATAACAATGCGTTAAACAGGGTTTAAAAACAAATTTGCAATCTTGTAAATATACAGTTTTCCGGTTTTGTTCTCAACGGAGATTTTTCATTCCGCTGTGCGTAAATAGAGCCAGATGAAATTAATCGTTTTTCCTCATTTCCAAGGATTTTACATACTTCAAACATCCCGACAACCATATTCAATAATTATGCTTATTTGGGAACTTTCGAGTCCTTAAAAATCCATCTAAGATATGATGTTTTCAACTTGCGGCTTGTTAGACTAATGCGGTCATCCGAAATTATCATTTACAAATAAATAATGTGTATGAAATGAAATATTTCCTTCCAAATTAATTGCGCGAGGGTACATGTTTACTCAAACGAGATAAGTAGGAGGCAGTGCTTTCCAAGTTGTGTCCGATACGAGGAAAGAGTATATTAAAATATTTTCGGACATCCTTCCATGATATACATTGCGTCACAGATAATTGTACGCAAGTGCGTGGCATTTTTGAATAAGCATTATTCAACATTAATAGGAATATATAAAAATTCTGTAGCCATCTATATCTCTTATGCTATTTTATGGTAGAATGGAAAACAATAGCTCTTTTTGTTGATTGGGTAGCCAAGACCTCCGTTGATGATCAGCTTATTATTTCGAAATGTAAACCGATTGTTTATATAAAAGATGCGGATTATCTTTTTTTGGAAAAGTGCTCCATTCTTCGATTTTTTTATTCAGAACAGCGTCTAGGAAGTCACGCCTTTCGCTGAAATTCGTATCCACTCGACGGCTATAAATCAATTTCCCGTAAGAATTCAGATAAATTACGCGTCTCCTTCATACTCGCATGAGATTCCACTCGGCCTCCCCCTTCCTCCTCTCTCCCGCTGAGTCCACCACTCAAAGATACGTCAATAAAATCCGTCACGCCTTGTCCCTTCGCGGTTGACTTGTGAGAGTCTAGACCGAAACGTTATTCATGTACGTTGAAGACATCTTGCACACCTTCAGGGGCGCCTAGTTTTCGACTTTAATACCTGCATCCAGAGACTTCTTTTTATCTCGCTCCAACATCTTGCAAACTTCAAGCGAACTGACAGTTCCCAAAAATGTCTGCGTTTATGAGTGCTACCTCCCCATACACTCAAGGTCTTTATACCGGTCTGACAGCCGTTCCACTCCTCCCCACGGCATCAATGCATGAATATGAATTGTGGTTTTCGTGCCCACGGGCCTCCCATCACCGACAAGATTGTGTCAATGCCTATCATAGTTATTACTCTAACAGGGATCACGTGGAGGAGATGGGAAACTCACCGATGTTTTCTTGAATATATGAATGAAATTATCTACGGAAATTATTAGAGTTTGGCCGCGTCGATTTTCTCCTTTATTATGTATGCAAGGACATCTTTCCTTTATGAAGGGAAGTTTGTTTTGTTCGTTCCCGTCCCTCGGTTTGGCATCCGTGAAACACATGATATGCCACTTAAGGTACTGGAGGTTTTAATTTTTATAAAATCTTTTATATGCGTTCATCTGATATATACATATATATATATATATATATATATATATATATATATATATATATATATATATATATATACACACATACACACACACACACACATATATATAATATATAAAGGAGAATGTTTGTAAATTTGTTCGCTAATAACATGGACAATATAAGAGCTACCGCAACCAAACTTTGCATAGGAAAACCTTTCATCCAGGAGAAGGTTTTAAGTTACTTTTGGGCCCGATTATTATATATATATATATATATATATAATAGGCAGTTTTTATCTGTCCGGAGAGGATAGTAGTGCTATCTATCAGGGCGTGCAGGCATTTATTTTTTTGGAAATTAAAATTAGAAGAAATTAACCTACGATCTTCGGATCCTAACCATTTTAAAGAAAAAATTACAACATTTCTTATTCTGTTCATATTTTTCCGCCTACGGTTCGAAACAGTGTTGCCAACGTTGATTCGAGCTATCCCACTAGATCATTCGCTCAATTCTACCAGAATTCTATAAAATCTACTAGAAAAGTCACTAAATTTTCTTGTATCTACCAAATATTCTACTAAAAAAAACAAAAGTACTATAGTACTTTAGTATATCTGCAAAAATTAAAAATGGACAACAAAATTTGAAACATTAATTTAGAAAATAATCCTCAGATAAGATATTAAAAAATGAAACTTCTTAATTCAAAATCACAAGAATATTCACATATTGTATCATATTAGTAAACATAAATGAAACTTCTTAAATTCAATGTCATAAAAATAATAAAATTTTGTTTACATTAGTAAACATAAGTGAAACTTCTTAAATTAAAAATCACAAAAATAATCACACTTTGTTTCAAGTTAGTAAACAAACATGACATTATTATAAATTTAAATATATGTTTTCATATGCAGACTCTTCAGGATCTATGTAGGAATCAATGGGTTTCACTTGCTTAACTACATGGTCAGGTGTCTCATAGCTATTGCAACAATTGCCACTACGTTTCAGGTCTGACCTAATGGCCATGATTGAGGAAACTACTTTTGGTGAGTTTCTATTTCTTAATTTAGACTTGATCATATTTAACTGACTGAAAAGCCTTTCCACACCAGCATTTGAATGAGGAATAACCAATACTGATAATGCAAATTCTGATAATTCAGAAAAAGGCCTTTCATTTCCAGCATTTGTGTAACTGAATACCTCATACCAAAATTTCTTAGTGTTCAACGTTTGTGTCAATTTTATGAGATGCATTTGAGACCATTGAGTTTCTATCACATCGATTAACTTAGTTTTTCCAAAAAATTCAAGTAGCTCTGTCAATGGTAGTTTATTTGGGTTTAAGTTATTTTCAACACTTAAAGTTGATATTTTTAATAGAGTATTGTAATTTTCAGGCAGTCTTACCTTGATTTCATTAATAAGGGATATTATAAAGTTTACACACTGTACTCATAGAGCCTCTTCTTTATATTGCTGAAATCCTTTATTTTTCATGCCTTGAATGCATTTTTCAAATAAATACCCTCAGTAGCGAGATCTGTCTACATAATTCTCAATATTATCTTCGAAAATATCAACTTTATTACTTGATAAAGTAATTTTTTGAATCAAAGAATTCAATAATATATTCAAATCATTTAATAGTTTTGTTGGATCAACATTATTTCCTTCAAAGAGTTTGTTGACTCATTGTACTTCACTGAGAACTGGCTTCAGAAAACTCAAAAAAGAAAATTAATGTCATCACTGTACATATTGGACAATAATTCAGCTGTGAAACATTTTTCATTACTTCGAGCTATGTCAAAATGCAGCTTTAATTCAGCCCATTGATCATAAATGCAATTAACAGCTGATCCTATTGAAAGCCATCTTGTTTGGCAAGCTTCTACAATTTTCTGCGGATCTTGATTATCATTTACTGCCTTGTATATGTCTTCATATGCTTGCTGACGACTGTGAGATTTGCAAAACGAGTCATATGTCTCCTGTATTAAGAATTCTAGATTCCTCGGTAATGATTGTCTTGCAGCAGCAGAAACAGCTAATTGGAATGAATGGCAAATACAGCATACCAATACAATATGAGGCACTTCTTTCTTCAGTTTTGCATAAACACCATTATTTATCCCAGTCACCACAGATGCATTGTCTGTTCCAATTCTCACTAAATTTTGCATTCTTAAGTTATACTTATTTAATGCTTCTTTAATAGCAACTACAATTGCATCAGCATTACACTCTGTGAGTTTTATCAATTCAAGGAAAGATGATATAATGCTATTTTGTCTCTTGCTGTAATAAATCACAACTATGCCTAGGTACTTGCAAACTGAATGTCTGCTGACTCATCTAATAGCAAACTAAATGGCATGTTAACTACATTGTCCTTTAAATCAGATATGAAATGTGGTACAAGTACATTTTTTATTACATTAGTGCATTTCGTGCGTTTCATTTGAAGATTCTGAGCAGCTTTGCTGTCATTAAAAGAAAGTTTGCAGATATCCTGTAAGTGGTCAATAACGTGTATGGCCAAATGCTCTGCAATAAAAAGTGCAAGTTTTGCTTCAGCTTGCTTTGAAGGCATGTTGTCCGATTCTTTCATAAATTGCAGTTTTGGTTGAGCTTTAGGTCCAGCTATAAGATTTTGATTTGCTAAATGTTTCTTACATTTCCCATGATTCTTGATATCAGCATATATATTTGTTAAAAATTTATGGCAATAACTAAACTTAGCAGTTTTGCCATATGTAGTATCAACAACTGTGAGCCAATCTTTGAGCTGTGGATCGTTTAACCAAGCATGCTGAAACTTCTGCTTGTATTGAGGTTTAGCCATCAAGAGATAAATATTAAATACAGTAATTATACACTATTTTTATAATACAGCGTAATACAAAATAAAAATTTTATAGATATTAAACTGCTTTGTATTTATCTTAATTTACTATACTTAAATAACGCTTATCTAGTAGATAACACACATTTCATTTTCCATAGGTGATGTAAGTAATTACACATATATATTAAAATGCTTCATTATTTAAATTAATTTAGTATGTACAAGGAATGTTATAAACAACACTAGCACTATTCAAACTATATTTTAGTATGACCAGAACATCAGCTATAGCATACAAATTTGGTTGTGGTCTTTAGTAGCTGTATTAGGTTATCTGATGCAAAATAATAAAGACCCCTTTTCACGGTGATAGTAAACTGAGATAGTTACTATAACGAGAACAGCATCCACTCCATTATTATCCTGAATACGTCATGCCAAGCTATCGTGAGAGTACTCTCACACCATCTACCACAGCTAGATAGCGAGTCTTGATGCATGTTTTAAATCAATTAACTGTAGATTATTTGATTAAAAAATTATTTTACAAAATAATATGAAAATTATTATATACTTTTCTTATTTTGTGTAAACTTAACTTTATGAAAAACTACTAGAAAATCTACCAAATATTCATTGATGTCACTAGAAATTCTAATAGACCACTAGATGGAAAATTTGCCCATTAGATGGCCAGTTCATTCTACCTGATTTAGTAGAAAATCTATTGAGTTGGCGACACTGGTTCGACACCGCTCCTGTTAAACGTTTATGTTACATATTTTCTGGAAATCTTGCCATTTTGGGGCAGACCATTTTTGTTCCCTCATATCTCTTGAATGGATAATCGGATCCTAAATAATGTTACATTGTTGGAAAGCTTATGGCTTTCAGATGCTTTTTAGCTGATAATCAATTTCGTATCTCATCTAGAAGTTAAACTATGAATGCTCAAATTTTCCAAAAGTCTATTTGGTTGCGGTGGCACTGCCGGTGAATCTGGGGGCGTTTTAGTAGCAAGAAATTGAACTACTACATATTCACAGCATTCTGTGCCCCAACGTTAGAAATGATAGCGGGAAATACGGTTTTCAACGTGACTTGTCATTTTGACTAATATATGGCGAGAGAAGTTATGACGCTTACTTATACGAAGATTAAACCTTATTTCTACTATGTCATTTTATACCTCGATAATGCTCACTATTGGTTCAAAAATTTTGAATTTTTAATAAAACAATTAAAAACTTGTAATCAGTAGATGGTTCCTTTGAGAATGTATTTTTATTCATCACGCTGCGATAGATAGCTTCTGGGTAGAAAAGTATCTTCGAAATTTCAAAACTTGTGAAATAGGGTGCCGTGGTGTAGTGGCGAGTGGCGAGTGGCTTGCTACGCTGAGCATACCCGTTGAAAACCTGCGAAAGTTGCATTTTTTCAATAGGTCTTGCGGCCCCCTATTTACGTGTTTAGAGAAGAGCACGCGAATCAACGCTTCATCCTTCGGAAGGGACATAAAACCGTTGGTCCTCCCTCGTGCTTTTCGAAAAGCGTAGGCTAATGCCGGTACCGGATTTCTCATCTTATTTGCTTTGTGATTTAAACTGACAAGGCTACAAGCGCTAGAGTCGTTTGAAGTCACGAAGTTCCACAAATCACAAACTTTGACATCAATCATTGTAAGAAAGTGATTGAGGTAAATTATTTCTGTTCGTTATTTTTCATTGAATGTTACTAATTTTCGCAATTAAAAGATGAAAAAAGTAAGAATTAAAAAAAAATTCGAAAATAAAATCTTTCTGCTTTATAAAATAGGCGGCCTTAAAAGGATAAAACAAAAAAGATTTCAGATTATTTGGTCATTATAAAAGATTTTGGTGTTAAGTACTTGTCATTACTATAACTTTACATATCATTTACGTTATAATCTCATTCCATAAGGTGGAATAAATGGATTTTGAATATAAAGTTAATAGCAAAACACGTTTTTAATGAAGCTCAACCTTGAAAACCTTCCACCAAAGGGAAATTATTAGGTAAATGATATGTAACGCAACAATAATGAAAAGAATATAACAGCAAAATCTTTATAACAAAAAAATAATCTAAAATTTTTCTTGTTTTATCCTTTTAAGGCAAAAAGATTTTATCTTTTAATTTTTTCAAATTCTTACTTGTTACTACATTCGCTTTGTTTCTTGTTACAATAAACGTAACACTTTATCGAAAGTTTTCGCGCGTCAAAAATATTCTGTAGTATAAAAAAATAATAATAATAATAACATATTGTGATATATTTTCAAATCAGATATTTATTATAATGTCTGAATGCCGAAAAGTAAGATTTAATGACCTAATGAATCGATGCAGTTAATTTTTTAATCTTGAATTCCTTGCAAGGGTTCTTGAAATTCTACATGATCTATTTATCTAGGATATTTTCTAATTTTGAAGTTATATCTCTTTTTTAAGCCTCATTAAATACAAATGAATGATAATGTTTTGAAATTTAACAACTATTTATTTTATTTTTAATTAAATTTTCTTAATCACGGAAGAAGTCCGCTATACTGAATTTATACTCAGAAATAGAAGGAATCGCTTCTTATAAAGGAGTCACTGCTGTTCGGACTTATGAAAAGTGAAGGAAATGGTACATTACATAACCTCATTCCAGGCCTCTCTGGGTTTCACACTTTGCTCACTCAACTGAGACTCAATTGTGACGCAGCATCGTTGAGCATAGTTCATGTATCGAAATGGAATTACAGGAATCGGCAGTGCATGTTCCCACACATTCAGCTTACTCAGGAAACTAGTCCCTTCACACTAATTAGTTCCTAGCAACTATATTAAGTATTGTTAATTTATTTATATTTTAACAATTACTTTCGTAAATCGAAATATCATGTAAATTCGTTGCATTTTACTCATATAAAGGAAATATTTACAAGATATTTTAAATGCCAATGAAAATGTACATATAATGATCAAATAATCGAAAATGCGCGATAGAAATTTACAACATTCGTAATGCACTAGAATTATGAAAATATCCGAAGAAAAATTTCCTTGGAAAACTTGCTCTAGTCATAAGTGTTCCATCGTAATATTTTTCAGTTTACACGATACTGGAGTATTTATTATATAATATTTTATTTTTGAAAACTTTCTTCATGAATACTAATGGCTAACAAAAATTACAGCGCAGTTCATTAGATTTCCTTATGACTGTAGCTAGATAGTTATTAACTATTTACATTTTTCGTACCGCAAGAAATAAAATTTTTACCTACGTGATGTAAGCCCAATTACATAAGGTCCGAGTTCGAGATTGATATCGATCATTCAGTATTTTCTCTCTTACATCCTACATTCATATGCAAATTTATTAAAATAAAAAAACAGCCATTTTCAAGCAGCTCCTCGTTCTAAGCATAAAATTTCACGTTTAATAACATCTCGGAGCGCTGGAAATTTTTTGCCAGAGCGAAAGCCATTTCTCGCGTTGACCAGAATAAATCTTTTGTGCTTATGAGCCTTCAAAAGAAAAGACGCGGGAATTATTCTTTGATTTCATTCCTCACGGAGTCTGAATGGCAATGCTTGTTTTATGCATCAGAACCAAAAAAGTCTTTCGCACCAAAGTGAGATTAGACTCAGACAAGTCATAACGCGAATTTAATTCAAGAGATTCGTAAAAAAAGGAAGGTGAGAATAAAGTGACTAAAATTAAATGCGAAGTGGCGGGAAGATAACCGGTAAATAAAAATAAAAGGCGAAGGGAAAAGGGAGAGGCATTTCTGCGGTGTGTAAGTTTTTTTTTGTTATTTCGACTTGAGGAGGAATCTGGGCGCACAAGATCAACGTTTTGAGGGACGAGAGATCCGACGCGCTCATTTTAAGGGTTCGAATAACAAAAGAGGATCGGATCCAAAACACATCTGAAGACCGACACGAACCAGACATTTCTCCGTGAGAATTTCTTTCGCGAGAATTAATTAATTTCCTTTCTAACGTTCGAACGCCTAATTCCATCAAACTTCGTTCAGATACTTTTAAATCTTATTTCTAATTAATATTATTTTCTATCCGTGGAGTGATTTTGGTTGATAGCCAAGGAAATATCTAGAATCCAAGGACGTTTTTTTTTAATCTAGGGAGAAGTTAAAGAGCTTCACGAGTTGTTAACTCATTCCGATTTGAAGTGTCATTTTTTCATTTAAGGTTGACCTTTCGGTTTACGTTGTTTAACATGCGTTAAGGATTGCGGCTATTTGCGCCTCAGATTGATGGGATCGTTTTATTCCAGCAGTTCTTAATAGAGTCGGAATTTTAGGATTTGCTTTGAAAACGAGCGCTATAAGGAGCAATTTAAATGTTTTCTCATAGGAATAATTCTTCTTTGATAATCCATATTAACCTGTTCATTCCTCAATATGAATTATTATGTTTGCCAGTTTTTCCGATTTTTTCTTCATTTTTCATGTAGTTTTCCAATTGTGTCTTTCTTTCTGTGTATAACGCTCTTAGAATCTTTCAATATCCCAGCACTGGAAGCAGCTAGAGATATTAAATTCGGTGTGTTCTTAGATGACCACATTAACTACTAGAAAATGTTATTACTTTTACATAAAGTGTCCTAGGTTCGTCTCCAGATATCCTTTCGTATTGCCATTTAACTCACGGGAAAAAACGATTTTGACCGTGCAGACATTTTTCCTTTTGCCCATTAAAATACCTAAATATTAACTTAGAATCTTCAAACAAAAACTAAAAGATGAAATAAGTTCTAGATTATTTTATTGTAGCGGTCTTTTATTGTATCATTTCCTATAAAATTTAAAAAATACGTAAAAGTTCTTATTTTTGTGATTTTAACGCTTAATATAGCATGAGTTGCTATGCAACCTGTATTGTTTTGTTATTAATTAATCAAGTCACTACAATCTTCCAAAGCTTATTTTTCTTGAAAGAAGCAAGCAAGAAGAATTGTATTCAGTGTTATCCATTAGAATAACCTAATTAAGGCAATTAACGAAAGGTAAAGTCCACAAAGTGTCATATATTATTACGATATTAACATAACTGTCATATAAAAATTAATTTTAGTGTTTTCGGTATGTTAAAAATGTTAACGTTACCAGTCATATGACGGGTTATTATTCTAGTAATTTTATAATCTTGAAAATATGTGTATCGGTGTGTTTCACCATTCGCGGGAGTTACATTCCTGGAGAAGATTGTGTACTGCAAAAACGCGAACGGCAAGTAAATGAAGTAACGAAAATAATGGGTTTGGATGCTAGATTTTTGATAAGGGCCGTAGCGTGATTTTTTTTAACATACTGGAAATGGTAGGGCATAGAGACAAATAGACAGAGAGAGGTACATAGATTGAAAAGAAATAAAGATTACGCGAAGTAGGTTGTTACAATAATGAAAAGACGCTGAACCGGAAACAAGAACTGTGGAATCCGAAGGTCAATTTGCTTATCCAAAAGAGGTTTTCCGCTACTTACTTGTTAGACTAAGCGGAGAATGCTCAATAGGATTTTCATTTTTGCCTAATATGTGGCGATCAACCCATCATATTCGCCTCGCGGTAGGAAATATATGCAATTTTCATAAATATCATATGAAATTTTTGAAAGAAGGTTTAAGGTTTTAAATCGAATCAAGACTGATGTAACACAAAATTATCTTACGAGTTTTGAAATTCCGACATGAAAGAAAGCAAATTTATAATTATGTAACAAAACTACAAGAAAAAATATAAATGACAGAGGTCATCAATTATCCGCGTTTATGTGAGCGATTCATCACATATGGCGAGTGACGAACATATTGTACACCTCCGAACTATGCAGTATGTCTTTCATTTCTGTGGTCTGAAGGAAGAGAGATTTCACCGAAAGACCCCTTTCACACGAGCGTATTCCGTACGCGCGCGTAAATGGTTTGCGTAAACTCGGGTTTACAGTTAAATTGGAGTATATGGGACCTTTTACACGGCGTACGCCTTTTTCTGTAGAGGGATACATTCGAAACGCGGTGAATGGAAACCCACGGAGAGCTTTCAGACTAGCGTATCTTTAACGCGCCTTCTTAGTTGTAACCTGCAAGCTACCATACAGCTCAGCTGTAGTATAAGATTCGCCGTTAAATTTTAGAGCTACTATTTAATATTTATCTGAAATATGTATTTATATTAGGCATTTATTTTAAAGGTACGATTGCGAATACTTCTGCTATAATAGCTGTATCAATGTTATCACTTTTTAACTTCAATAGCTAATGTAAAAATTATAGTAATATACTTAAATCAAGTTTCGTGTATGTATGCGCAAACTTTTATTAAAAAATTTTTATATATCGTTTGAAGCAGCCAAACATAAAAATAAATGCTGAGATAATTTTGCATCCGTGGAGCGGATTTTTTCAAGCTCAACGTAAAGGATAGGGAGCGTAAGGAAGATCCGCATTATGTCCGCGGTGTGGCGAAGTTATAACCGTGAAGCAGCGTTTATGTTATCAAAGGAGGGCTGATTTAGAAATTCGACAGCATTTTCTCCGCAATTATATAACTCAGCTGATCAAACGTAGATTTGTGAGAATGGTGTTTAAAATTTTTTCAGCAAAGAGGATCTTCTCACCCAGGTCATGAGGTAAAAAGACAGAATGCGACACAAGGGTACAGATCGGAAGCGACTATTCTATAATACTGCCCCTCAAACTCACCTCACGCGACGGCTCTGCACCCAGGTAACTTAACGTTAGATAATAGTAACAGCTATTATCTCCACGAATTTTATTATCGAACAGTCAATTCTCATTAAATCTTAATAATAATTATATAAATGTATCCAGTTTATATAATTGGGGAAAAATGACAAGGAAAGAGAATAAAGTCATATTCTTTAACGAAAAACTTAATAAAAATACTTAGTAATTGTTCTAATGTAGCGAAAAGAGCTAGTATAACTTAGTAAAGGTTCATTACCAATAATTGAGTGCTGTAATTCAAGTTGTCTATCATGTCATTAGGCTAAAATAGACTTGTGTTACACATGAATTATCAATGCTTTCTGTTTCAGGGTACTAGTTAAGTCTACAGATAATAACGTTTAGAATTATAAAAAATATTTCATTCTATTATGCAGTTTTTCTGCTCATTTAAACAGAGCTGTTCGTCAATTAAAAAAAAATATATCGAAATATCCTCATAGTTGAAATCAAATTGACAAGCAATCTCTCTCTGATAAGCATAAAAAGGTTTGAAAAACAGGATGTGCATTTGGGCCATATTAATAGGAGGTGATTCTCAGATGATAGATTAATAGTAGAATCTACATACAATAGTTGAATCACCACTGATGACAGTTGCTTGCATGTCGGAATGCGCGTCTGATTTATTGCCGGTAGAGATTGTATCAATTAATAGATCTCCATTGCAATTAAAATTTCCAAAAAATATATCAGTCGTAATGATGCTTTTATCGATAATAATCATAACAGAAAATCTATTCAATAATAAAAATAATTTTGCTAAATCGTCTCATATATTTTTATTTTAGAATAATTATATTTTTATTTTAGAATGATTATATTTTTATTTTAGAATGATTATATTTTTATTTTAGAATGATTAAAATGTCTTTCAAAAATTATCCGACTAAATATATTCTTTCACAGTGATATCGACAATTAGAATTAGCATTTTTTCTGAACAATCTGTCTCTATAAATCTATATAGCTTTAAGTATGTGTCTACATATTCCTTCCTGCATCCAGTCTCACATACTTAAACGACCGTTCGCTGAAGAATGCTTAACAAAGCAGTGACAAACACCTCGAGCCAATTACACCGCTTCGACGCGAAGAAATCCGGTAGCGGCTACTAATATAATGCATTATCTATTGATGTATTCGCGTTTATCGTTGAAAGTAGTGCAACCAATCTACCTATGCCGGAGGTACGAAATGTTTTCGCAAACACCACCTAAACAATCATGTTTGTTCGTGGTAAATAAATTGCTAATTCACTCTCATGTTTACTCACCAAACCCGGATACCCAACAAGGATTGGCATTAAACTAGAAAGTGAAAAACATTATTTTGTACTATGAGACAATAAAAAAACATCACCCTCGGAGTAAAGAAATACTATTTATTCGAGTAGTATTTATAAACCGCTGTCATAATTCTCGGTAGCGGTCATTGAAACCTTAGGAACTCATTTCTCAGGTGAGACTCATAATGAGAGGCAAGGCCGCGACACTACTGTCTCAAGCCTGAATGAGTTTTCACGTTGACGAATGAGCTGTGAAGGTTAAGTGACGGAGTGGGCAAGTTTCACGTGCTACGGTTCGTTGAATTCCATCTGCCTGACGTCACCACGAGAATACCTTAATGCGAGCTTAGGCGAATGGACGCTGACAGTTATTTCTTCAGTCTCTGATCTAGAGAATCCGGGAGCGCGTCTCTCCAAAAAAATCCCGTGTTATTCCTCTCGTCCGTGTTCATTTGTCCCGTGTAAGGTTTCCTGTTGAGAGTGAACCGTGATTAGGAGTTGTTTTTAAACAATGGCGTTGGATTTAAATTGCGTTTTACCCGGAAGTTCACTTTGCGGTAATCCTCTGCAGAAGGGAAAGACAGTTTCGTTAGAAGTGTGTCGTCATTAAGTGTAAATTTTGTAAAATCTCTTAAAAAAGATTCCAAAATATTGGCTCTCTTAGCGTCCGCCGTAAGCGAGTAGTTCATAACCAATATTATCGGTATCGATATTTGGGATTTGCTTTAAGCATGTTTGAACATTTTCAGATCGTGAAATTTGTCTCATAAACTTCTATAAACATTTCATCCAATCGGAATCGATAACTGATTAAAATTTTTATAACGCCACACGTAGCCGGAGCATAAAAGAATCAAAATCCGGACAATCTTAACCATCTGAAACAATCACATTCAGTGTTATCACTCGAATTTAAAAATATATTGAATACGTGTAAGCGTACTGACGACAGCTACCTGCCATAAATTTATTTGCAAATTATTCTTATAAAGACATCAGTAATGATGTATATTCACTTCTATTGAATACCCAAAAAATTCCGTAAATTATATCCTCCCTCGCGCCAATTCCCATTTTGTTAAGTAATTTAGCACCGACGTTCCTGATGTAGGGCAAATTACTTCGAGTTTTAAGCAGGAACCTTGTGACCGAAGGAAGTTGGCTAAAGCTGTCAGGGAATGTTACCGATCTTATCCGCACTTATTCGTTAACCGTTCTGAAAGGTCAGTTGAGGTCGGCTTTGGCCATCATTTAAACTCTCAAGGTAGGCCGCTACTGCGTACTATTCACTCTATCTGCAAACCAAGGAACTCGTTCGTTCTCACATCCGGGAGTGACGTCAAAGGCGGTGCATTATGCCGTGGAATTGCTATAAATTGCGAACATAATATTATATGTTGATAATTTGCTTAGAGCTATAATTTTTATATCTTAACGTTCGATCGTTTATTTCATGATCGTTCAGAGTTATTAAATGAAAGTGATTAATGTTGGATTCGTAGAGAGCTTTTGCCGTATGCTGATGAATTTCATTAAAATACTTTATGGTAAGAAACATTCACATTATATACCACTTGTTTTGAACGCTAAATGATTACGGCAGGATTCTTTCAAAATAACACTCGTGTTGATAATGCAATTTCATATAATACATTACCTTTAGGAGAATATTATTCGGATTGTCGTATTGGATTTACCGGACTGACACGAATTTAGAGAAATACTTCTTGTTAAAACAACCAACTGAACTGAACAAAGTTATTTTATTAAAAATAGATACGAGCATTGCATATGATATAAATGAAAGGAAGGAACACCTGCGGATTTTTTCTACATTTCGAAAACACAAATGATAGTCGTTTGAAAATATAATACATTTGAAAATTTACTCGCAATGAGAAGGTCTGGCTTGCCTCCATTGAATAAAGATAGAATAGTGCATATAAACAATTTCAGTATAAAAATAATAATTCAATAATATGATAATTATAGCTAACATCATTCCGTTAAAAGGAAAACCCTTGATCATACTTAACTTTTCCGGCTAAATAACAGCTAATACCATTTCTTTTGATGCATTTTAAATCATGTCACAGAAGCCTGACTTACATATAAATTATTTCTATTCTAGTAACAAAAACACTTAATAGGCGATAGATACATTTGTTTGCCCATGTCAATCAATGTCGTTACGTGTTCTGTTTACTGTCTTCGGCTAATCGCTCAAGATATATTAACTCTAAATACTATTCACTTATTTATATGTATTTATTTATTTAGCAATAGCTAGAAACAGCACTACATAATCTTTTACAAATTAATTAATTGTGTCGACAAGGAAGATTAAATACCTCCAAACCAATTTCGGGATTTAATCTATACCAAAGATGAGTGTATTTTACACCATTATTGACAGAGCATTTGAGATTAACAAAAATTTTTGTCGAAACATTTTAAATTTAATTTGACAAAAGATATTGAAAAGTATATATAAATATCTAACTGGTACATGATGTCTTTCGTTGAACGCATTGAGTCATAGAAGCTTCTTGACCCCAATCTGTAGAATCGTCAATTGTACAATTTTCTTACGGAGAAATCGAATTTCAATGGGTAGAATCGAAATAAATCCCCTGTGTAGAAAACCATACTCTATGATTTGAAAAAGAATACAAAGGAAAAATGAAGAAATCTCTCAACCCTGCAGAATTCAAGTGGGGTAATTTTCTACCTCAGCTGATGTTTTTAGCATTTATGGGTTTTCTTGCGGTTTTTATTCTCACTTCCTTTCATATACTGTACCCAGAATAATGTTGGGACCGTTTTCCACACAAGTACCACTTTGTTTAATATTTTGTATAGTTCGTCCGATGATTATATTGCACCGTTAACTCATGTGATATTTCCTTTTTGCAATAATATAGTGAATTGTTTTTGAAGTCAACTGATCTATATTGGCGTTACTTTTCTATTTTTTAGACGTTTTCCGAACACTTCGCACATTACAGCCTTTCACTGCTTCATTAGCTTTTCACTTTCTCTAAACTTGGCGAATAAAAATAATGGCATCTCAGTTTCCTGGATTAGGTTCATCGCATAAAAAATAAGTATACAATGTAAACGATATGCCGTATAGCTACTTATAAGTAGAAAAATAAAAAATATTACATATAATTAATATTTCGAAACTGCTACAGCTTTCTTCGCGACCACTGACGGATTAATGTTAATCTCTCTCAAAAGGCACAGCGTTCGCAGACAAAAATATCACTCCATTGTGATTTTTGAGCAGTAAGCACTTCTTCTCTACGTACCCGGAGAGGCGGAGCAGCGCGTGGGCACGGCTTTAAAAGACGGCAGTAAAAACTCTCATTTATCGCAATCCGTGAGCGTAGTCTTTTGCCATGGATGGAGTTGATGAGAGAAGCAACGGCAGAAGGATGGTAGGGGTTGTGCCGTGCTGTGAATGCGCGAGACTTTTCCTACTTTCACTTGGTCGGTGCTTTGTTCTCGGCATACCACTAAAGTATACAACGAGGAAGCTGGATGAAGGTTTGTGTGCGTCAAATGTTGCGGAGTCAAATGCCGGGCATTTACTTGGAGGATTAATGAACTGCCACTTTTCGTCATTCTGAGGTTTCCTTGGAGTAGAGCGTGCGAGCTATTGTTTGCTCTCGTGCTATAATTATGGAGGCCGTTAAAAAGGAGACGCCGTTGAAAGAACTGACTATCAGAATTATATGTTCTGACGGGGAAGAAATTTGGCTATCGCCTACATAAACGTCACAACGACTCTAATTGGGTAATTACGCCGTTCGTTTAGAAATAAGTAGGTATTCACTAAATTGGTTTCATTTTTATTGTTTATCTCGCCATAAATATGCCTGAAATGAGTATTACTGTGAAGAAAGCCAAGGCAATTAATTGTTTGTAGCAAAAAATACGCCTCATTATATTAAAAGGACAAACGCGAGAATATCACCTTTATAAAAGACCAATTGTATTCATTTTGTATATAATAAAAAAATTGTCATATACTTATTCATATGTCATATACTTATTCATATGTCAAGCGTCTAATTGTTCCTCTGTAATCCATCAATTCTTTGGTTATTCTCAATAAAGTTCCTTTCCCTTAAATTTACTCTCCGCTTATTTAGTTTACATTTTTTCCGTCATTTAGAACAGGATAGAAGGCTCCCTTAACACTATACACGAGTCACATTTTACAATCATCGGGAAAAAGCAAGTGAAATAATTTTCCATTTCCTTCTCTCACTCTCGCCATCTCTTTTTTAATATACACCCACGTGGGATATTATGGAAAGTTGACGAAAGTGCGCCCTTTTTTGGCGATTAAAATCTTCCTTTCGACGCGTGACTTGCTATATCCTACCGTGTAGTTGATGGGAGTGGTGGGGTTGGGTTTGGGGGGAGGTGATGGAGTGTGGTAAGTAGGATTGGAGGAGACGGGAAAAAAAATTTGTAGTGGGTGAGCCAAGAAAATTTGTGGGGAGGGAATAAAGGAGACCATGACGAAGGCATAAGGGAACTAGAGAGCGGTCAAGAAATGGGGGCATTGTTGGGGGAAATGAGGATCGGATTGGAAGGGGAACCAGGGAACGAGTAACGGGCAAGGGGTTGGGGGAGAGGGTGGCATTGTTCGAAAATCTGACCTTGGGACAGGCAAAGTAGGAGGAAAGATTGTTTATTCAGCCACACCAGTCTTTCTTTCTCTCTGCATCCCTTTCCCCATCTCTCTCTCTCCCTTTCTCCTTCTCCGATGCTTGATTGGACTTAATGTATTTTTGAAGTCATTTACTTCACAAAAGGGAAACTTTCTTTTGAAAATTTTTTTTTCCACGGAAAGTGATGTAAGGAGTTCCGGGGAACGCTTAATAGACACATGCTGGAACTGAGAGATGGAGAGAAGGGATTTGGGATTTCTTAACGTCGGCGCTCGATTTTTTTTTTTGGCATTTCGCGAAAAACTGATTCATGGAGAGGAACAAATCTGGAGACAATGGAGGAAAAAAAACCAAGCGGAAATCAAAAGATCCGGGATCGCGTTTCGGTCACGGCAAGCCTTATTCATATCACTCTTGGGATTTTAATTAACATCTAAATGAGCGAAACACGCGTATGACATGGTTTCTGCTGGTAATAACAATGGGGTCATAGATATAATATTTTATACAGAGTTCCGTTTATTATATTCAGAATCATCACAACGTAAAATATGGCATATAACATGATTGGCTCATATTATTCCCCGTGGATTTAATAGCATTTGCTCTATACTCATTGTTTAGGCACTTAGGAGTCTATAAATAAACCTTTATATGCCCCGAAGCAGGTTTATATCTGTAATTCATCACGGATTTTGCAATTTAATGGCACGCACACGGGTAAAAATGAGGGAGAAAATTATAAACAATCGCGGCGATTGAGATGAACATCAAGGTCAGATAAAAGCAATCGTGAGTGCTATACACTAAAAGTGACTCTTAGCGTGAAGAGAGCGTGATTGCCGTCTCAAGTGACATAGGAAATTTGAGTGAAAGTAACAGTCAATTGAAAATGTGTTAAATCTAGCCGAAGACTTTAGCAAAACGAAGTGTAAGAGAAACGGAATGCAGGGTCAAATGTTGAACTTGGATCGATAGAGTCGCTGCTGTCTTGTCGTAATTCCCTTGGGTTACATTGAGATTTTGAACATTATGTGAAATGTCACAGAAACTGATTATACGTGAAAATAATCTAAATTATGGAGCCAATTATTTGACATTCTTGTCGCAGGTCAAATACGTTTCTCGTATCTCAAAAAAGAATCCAAACACAAATCCAACTTACAATTATATAGTGTAGGTAAATTTAAAGGAACTACCAAAATACGAAGTATGAATAAAAATATTATTGAATTCTCCTGATTCATACCAATGCTCTGAAAATATGTGCTCTACTTTTAATATTTATTTATTGATATTATCTGAATCAGAATTTTCCAGAAAGTAAACTTTAACGAGTTTTGTCATCCAATTTGATCGTAATGTATGTTTTTTTACTATTTAAACTAAGCTTTGCAAAATTTTCCATTTGAAGAAAAGTGGTCGGGAAAAGTACTTAAATGCGATTCGTAATTGGTTTTATGCTAAATTTGAACCATCGTGGTTATCTAGCACGTTGATGCACAGAAGACAAGGCACGCGATGCACAGGAGGACAATTGCATGCTTCCATTAAGAAAATAAAGATTTTCGCCTTGCAATAAATTTAACTCAATGGCGAAAACGAATGCATATAGATCACGACCTTATAGTTGAGGAATTTGAATTTAAATAACGTTTATTGTATTTTATCAAGGTCCGGTTTTTCCCTTATACAATCATAGAACATTATTGGAATGTGAAGAGTGTAAAATAATTTCGTTTTTTATGTGCATTGCAACCTCGACCATTCCCTAGGTGGATGAATTTCAGCGTAACATGTAGATGTAATCCTTTATTTGGTTGCATCGCCTTCAAGGACATGATTTTCCTGTTTTTTCCCATGATTTTCGTAAACTTTTATGTCACCTTTTGTGTATTTGACACACATTAGCTGGGTTTTGATTTAATGTATTGAGAAATTGCTCGAAGATAAATCGCGAGGGAATGTATTACATACAATTTCCATATTGGATTATTTTGGAAATCGTGTATCGTAAAAACAACGTTGCCTAATAATAGGTTATATAAGTTTCATTTAATTCATTAATAACAATATTGTATTATCGTTTATTTATGTTTTAACTGAATCTTTGTATCGCTTGTTTAAATCATTCACATTCATTCAAGTTATATTTTAAAGCAATAATGTGTGGAATTTTATTTAGACGCAGTTTGGTTAATAGGCAAATGAATTATTAACCATAAGTTAATGCAAATTATTAACGTCAACTGAACATACGTTGAGCAAAGCGAAACCCGGTTCGCGATTATCAATTTAATTGGTAATTAATTGGAAAAAGACAAATTCAGTACTTTGTATTATTTCAATATCCATAAATCATTTAGAAATTCAACTAAACTATAATAAGAAAATAAGTCTATACGACTTTTTAATTTCCGCGATGACGGTTTAAATATTGCTCAATTAAATCTGTATTCCTTGCTATCTATTGATACCTCTCCAAGTAATTTTATCAGCTTTACATTTGTTTCAAACCCGACCAACATAAATATGACGAGAATATTACTTCCTCAAAGGGAAAATATATTTATAAAATATCTTAAATATCGTGTATATTCTGACTGTCGGCTTATTTTTTCACAAAAGAGACAATTTCATTAATTTTTACTTCATTATTAATTGAAAACTTCTTAACGTAAATGCGTCAGTGCTTATGTTGCATGTTAGGCGCTGGAAAAATACCGCAGAAATCAAATGACAAGAATTCAGATGAGGCATAGAATTTAATCATTTGTTCTAATGGTTACCATAAAACTTCACGGCTATGATAGTTTTTAGATCAAAATAAGTCAATTGCTATAATATTACTTAAGCTTCGGCCATTCAGTGTATTGATATGCAAACTGTTTTCCTTTCTAAATGATTTCATACAAAACGCTTTGAGCCAAAACGCGATTTTTAGCTATCCCAAAAGTTTCCTTTTCATAACCCAAGATGAGATTAAAAAGTTTATAAAATCAATCTCCAGCCATAATAGCGTGGCCGTTTTTTTTTTTCGAAAACCGAAATGGTCGTTAGAGAGACCGTTCGGAGCCTAAGAGATTAAGATATGAACTAATTAAAATGTAAATTGGATCTGCATAGTCGGGAAAATTAACGGCATTTTATTGCGATTATTCTTTTTCTCATATTTTTGCTACGTTGAAAACTTAATGGCAAAACTCACAGCACGCTGTCCTTCTTCATTATAGCTCGAGATAATTAGATATGCGTAAGAAGGTCACGCTAACGGGCTAAGCTCTGGAAAAAATATCATGCCGTATCGTGCCCACAAAAAAAAAATGCCTCCCAAAGCAACTCGTAAAATAGTGGAATATTATAGCAAGGTGTCAAAAAGTTCCGTTTACATTACACCTTCACGAGAAAATTTAATTAGAAGTTCTTTTAAAAAATAAGTGCTATCGGAATTAAGGGTTAGGAGTGGAGTTGGACGATGGGAAAATTTACTCATAGCGGACCCTTACTTAATTTCCGTAGCGTATATTCTCAAGCCTTTTTAAGCCCTCATAAGGAAAGAAAAAAAACGAATGCAAGGTAACGTCCTTCAGAATGAGCCCCATGGTTAAATGACTAACTCCGACCCCGGGGATTATATTTTTTTTCTCTCCTGTATAATTATGTGTTCTGACGTTATGTTCTTCATTAGGGTAATGAAGGTTATCTAAAAATAAAATGATGAATATCGCTATGCGTGCCGAACTGGAATGTAAATTTTTCCAAGGTTTAAAGGAGGATAGACCAAAAGTCCCACACATATCCTGACGGTGATTCGAACAGTTAAGAAAAAATAGCGTATTTTGCCGAAACTTGAAATTATCATCGAACCCTAATAATATTATCCGATTTTAATAATAAACATTTATTTATTTTTATTCTTGTACATTACACGTCTTTAGATTGGTTCACGTCTCTTATCGTACCGGGATTTTCTCGTTTTCATTATTTTGCCACCTCCGATTAAGGCAAATAATTTGTTATTAAGATAAAAATTTTTGCATATTGACCACAATACCACTAGGCAATCATATAAAAAATAATGCTTATTATATAACATATGTATATACCATTACACGGACCTGTGTTATATTTTACATTCCTTTATGATTATATTTTCTCCCCTACTTAACATTCGAAATCACTCACAAAAACTAATCGAATAAATCAAAAGAGTTTTATAATTTTTTGTATCCTCCGACTTCCTATTAAAATCTAAGGATTTTCTGAATTCCTGGAAGGCCTTCACGGCTGCTAAAGCGATTACGAGACTAACCTTAAATCCCCACCTGAAATCGCCCTACCAAACAATCCCGTATTTCTTCCTCAAAGACCTAAATAACAAAATTTCATTTTATACATATTTATGGCACAATCTATTCCTTAATACATATTTAAAAAATTGCCTTGAAATGGTTTCCTTGCGAATGGAAATGTTCTACGATTTCTGAATTTAAATCTGCCAATCTTCTATCCTGTTTAGGAGGAAATATTTACACCTATTTTTTCTGCCTTGGAGGCTTATTTTATATTTGATCTCTACAACCTAAGTAGGTTTTTCCATTCTATGGCTATATATATATATATATATATTTATTTATTCGATAAATGAACAACGAATCAGTATGATTGTGACCATTGAAATGTAACGTTTCTATGGCTTCTCTGAAATTAAATTTCGGAGTAATTGAAGTAATTATTGACTTTTATCTATTCAACAGCTTATATAGCGGATGGATATCATTACGTATACGTATATTTAGGGATCGCGAACTGTTCAAAATAAGAATAAAATTCGTTGATACTATATAAAAGAGAAGGTGTAGGAAAGTCTAACAGATTGGTGCGCCAAAATGGCTTCAGCCGGCTCTGGTCCAACCTAGACGGCTTTCTACTCCCGCCAGTGGGACGCGTCCCACCGGTTGAGAAACACCGATCTAAGGTAAAAACTGAGTTTGGAGTCAATAACTAGTTCTATTGAGACATTTAATCTTCCGCTTTCACTCTGTTTTTTGTTAGAAACCTCTCGGTGAATTTCTACACGTCCTTCAGGTAATTACTCAATCGTAACTTTTACTGCTTCATATCCTTTGAGTAGTATAAATTTGTAATAAATTCGCGATTTTAATATTTAAATTTAAATCAAATTGGTGTCTTCTGATATAAAATGTTGGGATGATTAACTTTCACGATCAATACAAGATTTTTTTATGGACTCTATAAAATGTTTCATGTAAATTATTTTGGAGTTTCTAATGTGTTGGACCCATAACACGTGATTATGATTGTTGGTCTTCAAAAATTTCAAATTTTTTTCACGGCAAAGAAAGGTTTCATTGAATCGATTTCAATCTTTGTTTCCTAAGTTCTGAAAGCGTTATAAATAATTTAAATAAATCATCGACAAAAGGACTGAAATTTTTAGGTTTTAATGGTAAATATTAACAATTTTTGGCGATTGAGAGTAAAAGTGAAACGGATAATTATTTGCGAACAAAATTTCCCTTTCTTTAAGACATAAACGACTGTGTGTTTGACAACCAGAACCCTGGAGAGGAATAACTAACGCGTAAATCTGGGCATATTTCCCTTTTGAAGATTTTCAAATTTTCGTACTCTTTTTTCCTCTCTGAACCTGTTTTATTTATATTATTCTTTACTATCTCTCCTTTTTTCTTCCTTGCGAACCTCCAAATATTGTACTTACGGCTAAAGAGGAATCTTTTCACATTTTAAATTTTGATTTAGTTTCAAAAATTGATTGTAAATTATTAATTGTTACGTATAATACAATTAAAATATTTCACACCGCCATTAATTTCACCTTTGCATAGTTCTCTTTTTAGTAACAGCAGCATCATTAACCAAATAAACAAATAGAAGATCATATTTTACCGCGGCGACATTCATGGGAACGAGCTACAACAAGTCTTCAGTTACACGGAACTTGATATTACAGTCACGAATAAAAATAACTAATTTCAGATGCCTTTATCATTACAACTTTCATCAGTTGCGATGGAATATGATTGAAATGTGACTAATTCCCGAACACTTAAAAAGTCAGCGACATCAATAATTCATTGTGCAATAATATTTAGCCTTATAGACATATTTTAAACGCTCTTTTTTCGGTCATAATTTCAACTTCTTCAACGAAACAGTCTTCAGTGTTTCAGGCGAAGGGTTTCTCAGCTTCGTGGTTAAAAACAGGACTCGTCTTTCGGTGTCTGCTGCGTACGGTGCATAATCGTCTCCTACGTTTCGCACACGTTGCAGGAGTGCATCTTCATCAAAATCTTAAGTGTCTGCAAAAATCATTCGCTTATCATCAATAATCGGAAAGAGAAACCTCCCAGGAGAAATTACTAGAAAATAGGAAAATGGAAATACAATGGATCCAGTCAATACCAAGAATTTCAGACTTTGACAATATATTCACCTGATTTTTCACTGGTCCATCTTTCGACCACAAGAGGTTAATAGATCCCACCCACACTCTACAGAAATTTAACGGTGAGGAGAAAGGTAGGGATAGCCAACTTTAGTCATCGATGCGATTGAACTCCGATTAATTAACAAATAAAACTGATTCGATAGTTATTATATAATTATAAAATACAAAATGAACTTAAGTATAGCAATTTTTATTGAGATTAAATGCGACATAAATAAAGTGAAATTTAAGGAGCTATCAATGCAATGAACCGATTGGACAAAAAACTATAAAACGAAAATATTGTAAAACCATTCTTAATTATGATAAAAAGAAAGCTATAAATCGAATTATTGGAATATATCGTAGCGAACGAATAGATTCACCCAGTAATCTAACCGGAATTGGCAATTCCTAAAGTTAGGGCCTTTCTCTACGAACTGTTTGTCCTCGAACCCAAATTTCTCTGCCATCCACGATTTTATTCCTTTGACCTTAGGATCTAAGCAGAGGCGGACCATCGGAGACTCAAACTGTCACGAGCAATAAACCGCCGTGTTTATTGTTTATTCCTCTGCCCACGCTTCTAATTCTTCTTTACACGATCTATTTGAGATGTTGTTTCTCACACATCCCGTGGGTGCTTGTCCTTACATGTAATATAATATGGTACAGTTTTTTATCAGAACTATTATAGGGTATCATTACAGTGAATTTTGAAAACTCGTCGAGGGCGCAGATTTTTAGTGATTTTACTTTCAGAAAGTCGCTCGTTGAATACTGAGCAGTGTCTTTCGGGAAATTTATGCATGCGTTTTTTTCTCTTTTTTTTAATATTACCGATTCCATTATATTCAGGTTGGCGGATTCGTTCAAAATTTCTTGTTATATACTAGGTATTCACGTATTAATTATTCATCTCAAGGGATTGAGAGATGTAGATGGCGTCTGAGGCACCTCAACACCAGCCTCTCTCAATTATTTCCCTTCGTTGCCATGCGAATATAGCGTTTGCGGCTCTCAGGAACAACTAAAATAAAAATAAAAATAATTAGGGCAATTTGTTTGAATCGCTTTCGTGGGGAGATTTACATATAAATTAGGACATTATATGAGTGAAGGAAATTTCAATTCTCTGGACGTTGCTTTTGTTGTAATAGCATTGCCGTGTTGCAAACAATTGGAAAAATATCAACTCGCTCCTTTAAATGCAGACGCATAATGAAAATCGGACGCAATGAATTTACAAAGCAGATATGTTGCACATTTGAATAGACTGTCTCAACATAGTGAATAACTTACAGACAAGTATTCTAGATTGGAAATCAACCGTTAGCTAATGCATAACTTTCTTATTTCACTTACATTGTGGCACTCCGACAACAAAATTAACCTTTTAATAAAAGAATCGAATTGTATTCGAGTCATTTTGCGTGCGTGCGTATCCTTCAACTTTCATTTCTGACGACAGACGAAATGTAGGAGCTGAATAAAACTTTTCACTAAACAAATATTTATAAGCATTGCCGTCCATTTCCTTTCAATTAGCCTTTCAATATCTTTAAAATTCCTCGTCGCCTCTCCCAGTCCCACCCATACGATCCTTGTTCTCTCCGTATCCCTTCTCAGACCCTGTCTCATAAACATGGCGCCGTGAAACTTTAACCAGCTCAACGCCACATCACTCGCTTCAAATTTACAAATTTCTTCTGTAGCCTCGTTTTTCTCATTTAAAGCAAAGGCGCCTTTTCGCTTTTAGGTATTCATCAAGAGTCTGGAAATGCTTTGGTTAATTTTGGTGCCCGAGGTTTGTTTTTATGATCCGATTAAAAAAGAAAAATCCAGTTCGCGTAAAACAATTAATTCCATTGATCTACTTAAAAATTGAACTTATCGATTTTAACCGTGAAGAAATTACCATGTGAAACTTCTTCTTAAAATAGGAAAATAAATATATATTTCTTCATATGTGTTTATTGAAAGTGTTTTAGTTACGACGACGACGAAAAAATGTCCACTACTTATTTATCAGAGAAGTTAATGTGATAATACACGCAAATCAATTTGAGGCACTTAGTATTTTAATGTGGTCAAAATAAAATGTGTGTATGATGCATTTAGGTCACACCATATCAAGACTAGAATTTTATCGGAACGAAACATGAAATTTTTATTTTGGTGAAAAATGTTGCAAATGTGCATAATTTACGCAACGGAAAAGGAAAAAATACTTTTTGAGTATCAAAACAAGCAAGCCATGAGATAGATTTAAAACTCCACTTGAGAATATGTATTCTATATTGTTTTCCTGCGCTTACATTATCCAACTCCTTTAACAAGACTTGCAATAAAACCTAGATTCACTTCCACTCACGTGAAATTAAATCATGTGTTTATGAATATTCAAATTAAATTACTTTTTCCCTTTGAAGAGGATGCGAGTACTAAAAGAACGAAATTGCAGCAGCGTAGATAGAATGAAAATTTTGATGTCAGTAATTAAATATTCTATAGAATAATCGTAGACGTGATAAAATTTCATGGAGAAATTTATTAAAACTTCATCATGGTACGACTACGTGTGCAGTCCGGCAGAAAATCATCCCATTTGCTTCAAAATGACCTTAGCCAATGGCTGACAAAATGGGATTTTGCTAATTGATTCCGTTATGGAGTTTCCTTTGCGCGAAGGACGATGCAATCAATTTTTTTCCGACGCTTGCAATCAATTTAATCCGTGGTTGAACTTCATCCGCTGCTTGTACATCACAATAAGCGGTGTCGGAACGTTAACGCCTCGCTAAGTGACAATTTGTTTCAGGGGCGTTCTTTCAGCAATTTTTCCTTTCTTTCGACTTCTAGAAAACGTAACGTTGAGAGTAAATGAAAATCACCTCTTTTAAAATTAATGCAAAGTAGTAACGGGAATGAAATATCTTCCTTCGAGTTACTCTTGAAAAAAATGGGTAAATCGCGCAAGGTTAACGGATTAACTCTTCGAAACGAGTCGACGAACAAGAAATTACTTCAACTCGCATGAAATAATACGTTAGCGGGAGATAAGTTGTAATATTCCTTATAAATATGCCTGACCATTTAACCCGCCACCGCCCTCCAATGGGTGTCCTCGCTGGTACTTTAAGCGACACTACACCCTGACTTATGGACCGTTTTAGAACGCGGCGACGAAAAATAAGAAGAATCACGATTTTCGCATGGAAACGAGTCGCGTAGCGCTGCTCGCCAGTTTTAAAAACCTATCGTAAATCCAACCGATCTAACCAAACAAAGGGGATCAAGTGTTTTACGACCAATGACCAACGTCCACCTGGCACCAGGACATAGAGTCTCATTCCTAAGTAATGTGTACATTTGAATACGAACTGGGAGTCGGCACGCCCTCTACTAGCATAAAACCGCGAGAATCGTATTAACTGTCATTCCCCCCACCCCAAGATCCGTGGCAGATAAGGGGAAGCGAGGTGCTTTGATGCAAAACAGCTGACTGACACCATCCGCGGAGATACCGTCAGACCGCGGGCGATATGGTCGAGGCGGTGGTTAAGGATCAGATAATATCCAAATGCACTCCGCGCTGCCTTAGAATATCGTCGCGAATTAATCTTAAAAGTTCGGTTTTATCCACGCTATCCTAGCCGGGAACGAGAAGGAGATGAAGAACCTATAAGTGTTTATTTATAAGCTAGAAGCTAGCGACGGTTTTAAAGGGATATTCGATTTTTACGACTAGCTGGATTAGTACTGAAAGCGAGATTTTTTTTTGGAATCTCCAACGATCGCATAATCCACGTTTATTGTGTTCGTTCCATCGTGCTGAACTTCAGTAGGGAGAGAGGTGGATCGTATGCGGTTACACTTAAATATGATACTTTAACATATACGATATAACGGTGATATTTTTATTAGGCTGAGTTCTCTGTGCCACAGTCCGTGGCGGGCATGATACGTAGAACTTTACTTCTGATTGTGTTCCGTTTTTCAGCGTGTGCAATTGAGTTTTCAAGAAGAAAATCCATATCTGTTTGAATCAGTATGCACAGAATGGGAATTAAATGTAATTGTAGACTTATGTAACATAATATGTGGTAATTAACATAAAATTAACATTTCCGATGGTACAATTAGATCAGGGACGAGCAAAATACGGCTTGCGTGCGGTCCTCGAGGCTTTGATAAAATAAGAAATGTAATATTTAATAAAGGTAATCTTGAATTTTTAATTAACATTATAGCCAAAACACCTTCTTTGGAGGAGTTTCCACCATAAAAAATTGTTTAGACTTGATTTTCCACTTTACGGCAACGAAATTTATTGCTAAAGTTAATGCGTAAACTTTAATCCTGCCCGAAGAGACACTCAAAGATTCTAATACGGCCCCACAATGCACTCTCATCACTAAATGTGAACCACGACGTAAAAAGGTTGCACAGCCCTTCTGTCGATATTAATTATAGAGAAAGGAAGTAATTTAACAGAGTATTTATGCATATGAGCTGATAACCGATTATGAAATCTAAAGGAAGGGTTAAATATTATATGTAACATTTAAGCTTATTGCTTTCTTTAAAAAAGTAATTGGTTCTTAACTCAAATGGTCACATAGAGGGGATTATAAGATACTGATGAATTCGTTATGCGAATATTTAATCACATATTTGTTCGACATAATCTTTCGATAATAACTTAAGCGGTGGAGGAAATTGAAGTAGCGGAGCTAACTACGGCAATAGCAGAAAAATCAGGAAGATTGCCTCTTCAGTACCCTCTACTGTTGAAGCCAAGAGGTGGCTGAACGAGCCGTGTGATAATGATGATATGTGTGTGTGTGAGAGAGAGAGAAAAAGTGTGGGTTTCAGAAAACTTTTTTGAACTGGGGCACCTATCTTTCAGAAAAATGATCCAGGTTGTAACTTGGTGACACAAAACATGATTCGTTTGAGGATCGCAATAAAATCAATGAACGATTAACTTTAGCTTTTCTCAGAAATATATTACAGCAGCTACGCTTCAGGATACAGTAATTTTAGAGTTTTTATTTTACGCTCTTAATTTTTAACGGTAATCTTTAAGTAATGTAATTAAATGAAGAACTCGTAATTTTCTTCAGAGGAATGTAATTTTTTAACTGATTGACTATTCTGGGATTAAATATATCAACAAAATGCAGTGAAGTAAGTTTAAACTTGACATTTATTAAATTTTCTCAGAGTTCTACAACATGCAAGGCAGTAGGTAATTTTACCAACAGCCGAATTAAGTGGAAATAGCAGTAATTTCTTTTCAATATAACGTGAGGAGATTTTCGTCGTAACCATATGAGGATTCATTGAGAATAAAATCAAATGAAATGAAAGATTTAAACAGTAAATCAAGCAAATCGGGCATAAATATTTTAGGTACTCAGCAGCACTAAATGTCACATAGATTTGCTAACTGCGGACCTATATATTCCATTCATAAAAAAAATAAGCTCATACGTATCTAACAATCCTCACTTTAACGTTGGCTCTCATATTGCGAAAGCGAAAATTCCTATGGAAAAACGAATCTTTGAATCACTTCACCTTTTAACACATATTCGTGGTCATCTCATCAGATACAGGCGGTTGGAGTTAAAATTACGCTTAAGGTTGCCAATTAAAACTGTAAAATGGACGCGATATAAAAGTTCGATAAGCGCATAAATAATGATTCTAATTTTAAAATCTGAATGGAAGAGAAGAGTTTATTATTTTCATCCGATTAAGCTTTATAATTTACAACCATCAACAAAACGATAACCTCGCTCGCTCAGGGAAAATCATGATTAATTTCATAAGATTCGTATCACAACCGAAATTTTGTAAAATCTCACTTGCCTTTATTAGTTGCGGATGTGTAAAAATTAAG
Source organism: Uropetala carovei (assembly GCA_036926305.1). Classification (NCBI taxonomy): domain Eukaryota; kingdom Metazoa; phylum Arthropoda; class Insecta; order Odonata; family Petaluridae; genus Uropetala; species Uropetala carovei. Next base: position 75,757 of record JAXCHB010000256.1, on the reverse strand, counting down.
ATTGGATAAAGGCAATATTAATTTAATCGGTGTCGATATGAAATTCCGAATCGATTGGCATCGAAAGTTAAGTATGTACAAATTTTCTCACGAGATGGGCAAGGTTCGTACAAAGTCAACTGAGAAGTGGTGGCCATTATGTCACAAGTAAATAGACAGGAGTATTTCTGACGCATTCTAGGATATTTGGCGCCATAAATGAATCCGGTAGCTTGCCAAACGCATAGGTGGAGGTTGTAATATTCGGAGAAAGAAGTGCGATGAGTAGTCGTGTCAAAACACGGAACGTTGGGTCAGACTACAGAAGTGGGTATCTGCAAAGAAAGGTATTAGATGAGAGCCAGAAAAAAAAACGATTATGTACCATGACAGCGTCAATTTTAGGTTATCATGCACTCGGTGTATATCTCTCCTGAGGACGTAATTAACATGATTAATCCTTACCGAGTAAGGCGGACCTGTCAGGTACACCCGATTGTTAATTTTTTAATTTCTTTTACGATTAAATAAACTGAGTGACGGCAATTTTTGACTTCCTCAAGAATATAACCTTCTAACGTATACAGCGAACAAAAGTAAATGGAGCCATGGCTGCAACCATAAAAATAATAGTAAAATGTATTACGTTATCGATCAAGGTGTGCCTGAAAGTCTCTATGCAAGTACAGATATTATTACCCCCTATACGTCCTACACTTATGTTTACACACTGGCCTTTAACGTTGTAGCATTTTCCTCCGAGTTTTTCCGATTCATAATATCATTTCGTGTACTTATTTAGTTTTGTGCTCTGGAAAAAAAAGTACTATGTTCCACATGTTTTTAGGTTCCGTATGTATACATTCCATTCTCAGAGAAAAGTATGTTATTCTGTCTCTTTCTTAAGCTAATAGATCTACTGCATGCTCTCTTTCCAAAGGAAAGAAGAAAACGGCATAAAGGCTATTTTAGAAACGCCACTAAGATTAAGACGAAGGTTTTGGCTTAGGCGTTGTTTCATCGGATTCCAAAAGTGATTTTGTAAGTGAAGCTTGTAAAGAGGATTATGTTATTGAAGGATCAGTTAGGTAGGTTCTTTTCCGACATTCAAGATAACATGGCTAAAGAGGGTATAGCCTGGACATCTACTCCTCCTCCAGAAGGAATGTCTCTACATGCGACCTCATAAAAGACACAGTAAAGCTATTCTTACACCTAGAATGAGTAGAGAACCTAAGAAATACATTCAATCCTATGATACTGTAATCGATGCCATCGTAAAATTCACAAATATTGAGGTTGAACCTGTTCGTAAACTTTCTGCGCCGAACTACCAAAAATCTTAGGAGAACTTTCTACAGTCAAGAAGTGCGTTCATTTTCGGATTGCTACCGACGGCTGGTCATATAAAAGCGTACTACTCAAACTATGAATATTTATAGGGCATTATACATGGACCACCGATTTTTAAATAGCTGGTTGCAAAAACTATTTTTCCAAAAATACTTCTACAGAATAAATTTGAAATGTTTTAATCTTTACTTCAAGAGAAATAAATGTTTCCGAGTCTTTTAACTCAACAAAACTTTTAAAATTATGTGGGGTTTTTCTATTCTCTCCCCTTTATACATCAATGTTTATTAGATTGAGAAAATGTTAGGTTTCCCTCAGACATTATAGGAAGTATGGGGGTGTCTTGAGCAAAGCAAGGTTGGGTCGTACCACCCCAAATATTAAATTTTTCTGTTACGATAATTAATCGCACCTGCTTAGTAAAACTATATCATGATGCTACTCGCTACGATGGCTATTGCTTTAAACATGTCTCGGCCTCTGATAACCAGTTTTACGCGACAAATATCATATTCATCTCGTATGCTCTTCGCCCCTCTATGCAAATTTCAGCACATGATCTCACTTTGGCAAATTTAACTGTGCAAACGAACGTATCATCTTTCAGCTTAGAAACCACACCTGGATCCACTCTCCTAAAAGTTAAACTTGCCTTTATGGATGTAAAAATGTTTATACGCCTCATAAACGCCAGGAGGTCGTGATGCAAAGCCATTATTGGGGAAAGGAAGACGTTTTACCTTCTCGTCAATAGTAAATATTTTCAAGTAAAAATTTCAGATCGGTAATTCTGTGCTGGGGTGACTCATGGGAAACAAGAGCATGCATTTTTGTGAGGATTTATAACTCATGAGGCAGATGGAAGGGTGAAAGAGATATAAGTCGAAGCGCATTTACAACTTTCCCCCGTAATATGGAACTAATTCTTTTGGATTTAAACGTGTTTGTGTGTTAATCGTGTCCTTATGATATTCGGCATATAATAGATACAGGGAATAGAAGTAAAGTGTAATATACCATCTTTGATTGTTAGTTTAGATAGTTCAAATAGCGTTTAGAATGGTTGAGGAAACCAGATGGGCATTCCTACTATTAATAATTGATAATTATTATCAAAAGGATTCATGCTTCAAGGTGAGCTCGATAAATCTTAAATGAAACACCAAGACTGATAAAAGGTCTTGCACGCAATAATAAAGCAACTGGAAATATTTTAAATAAAATTCTTAGATTTTATTCATTGTTTTAGCCTCGCGTATTTATCTGCGACTAAATAGTAACATAAAATTACAACTCAAAACGCAACACAGCATGTTTTGTTCGACCAAATTTCTGTCTGCCGCACGTAAAACACTATTCACGTTAAATAACGCCGACATTTTCATAATTTATTAACTAGCCTACCGCGTGATTTATATATTTCATTTCTCCCCTTATTTTTTTCTAGGACGCAATGAATTACTTAAATTTTCCGAGGAGTTATTTCCCGACAACAGTCCGAAACGCGTCGCTATCAAACACGCCCGGCATTGCGAATGATTTATCGTCGCAAAGGAGCCATTTACGTAATGCCGAGTAGGTGAGAAAATTTGCCTAAAGGAACTTTGGGCTTCTGACGCCACTAGTTGGGAATTCACCCGCGTCGTAACAATATGTCGGCGAAAATCACCACCTTCGAAGACGTGCGGCAAATACCCGCGTATTAAGTTTACATCCTAATTCACGGCGTGAATTGTAAAAAATAAAATAAAATCATCCTAACGACGCGACTAAATAAGCCCAGCGGTTATTTTTTTTATTTCCTTTCGCTCGTAAGGTAGCCGGAGCCTTTTCTTCCATTCCTCACGGTTGAACCAATACATCCATCCGACCACGAATCCGCCTCTTCCAATATCAACGCCCCTACCATCCATCGCGAGGGATGAGATTGCGCGAAAAGATTTTTCCGAATACTTCACCGATCTAGGATATATTGCCACGGTTCCAATTAAACGGAGAGCGATCGGTTTTAGTTCCCTTACCGACTCGGGTAACTCCAATTAAAACCAACCCCGGGGATGAGAGAGAAAGAGGTCCGAATTCCCTTCACTTTTCCTTACGTCGAAAGAGATCGGTAAGACCTTCCATCCCCTCTGCGTTCATCCGCCGCCCAAGCGCCTCCTCAACCCCCTTTCTCCCTCTTCCAACCCTTTCCCCCCTCCTTCCTCCTACCCTTTCTCCCATCCCGCTACCCTCCAGGTCTCCGCTTCACCCGACCGTTGCTCAAACCTTTTCCAGAGCCGTCCAAAGCCTCCTCCTCCGTAGTCATCCACGCCCCACTCCTTCCTTAAACTCTCCTCCCCCGACCCACCTTCCCCCCGCAACCCAACCCAACCTCACTCCTATACGACTTCAACCGGTGACCTTCCGAACCTCACGTTCAATTTTTCATTGCGCCACGTTTTCTTCGAGCCAGCGGGAGCTATAAGAGGAGGGAATCGAAGAATTTTTACGGCTCCCTCACCGATGAGCGTATGTGTTTTCCCGAACGAAAATAACGGTCATCACACATCTGCTAGACAATGATGGCTGTTTTAGGTTTGAGGGGAAGGATGGAAAAAATGAGCCCCGTGGTCATTTTCGATTTCCTTCGCCGCTGTTGAAATGGCAAGAGCAAATTGTACCAAGGACGGTTTTAAACATTGTGTTCGTTGCGCATCGGACGTCTTAACGCGGACTTTCCGATCTGCGATTCTTTTTATTTTTTGCCTTTGAGCTGGAGAGGTTAAACCTCGCGGCGAGAGCCAGGTAATGATGTTGACGCTAAATGCGATTCCTATTTTTTTTTCAAACAGGAGTATTTTGCAAAGTCGGCCACTGGGTCTCGCGGAATATTTAGGGTAAATGTTATTAACGCGTTTGGTCGTAATCCAGAGAAAGATTGCGTGGGATTTAATACGACGAAGACGCTTAGAACATATGATTTTTCTTTCGAAACATTTACATTTTATAAAAAACTTGTATTACACTTATAAAAATCTCTTGTGCTAGACAATCAAACTCGTTTAGTGAACATATACATATTTTTGCTGCTCCTTAATTGATTTTAATAAAGCAAATCAAACTTAACTCACTATGTGAAATTCCATATCAATAAATTGTTTATCAAAGAGCAATTTTATATAGTGCGTTTGATTTCATGCATATAATGTCGTTCTACGTAGTAAAACCTTCCTTGGTAAATAATGGTGTTCTTAAGCTATTGAGAAATAAAATTATGAAACAAATCATGCATTTGTAGCCGACTCTGTTCTATAAATATGATGTGTATTGTCAGTCAAATTTAGTAGTCATTCCACCGTCATTTTTCCAGATTACAAGGCCTCAAGAAACATTTTAAATCCAACGATATCTAACTGATTTAGGGGCACTATTATACAAGTTTCATTATTGATCAATTCTCCACCATTACAAAACACACGACCTAGTAGCATATATAAACTAGGTTGTGATATACCGTTATGGATTCTTAATGTTTATGTCCTTAGGAATAAAGATGTTTCAAATAAGCTCCTCGATGGTCAGGAAGGTGCGTTGAATGACCTCTTGGTGTCTTTCGCAAGAGACGGCAAATGCCGGTATCTGGTTTCTCCTCCTTCTCCGATCCCACCCTTCCCCACCCACCTCAGCCCCCTCCTCCTTTCTTCCTTCCCCAGACGCGCCGTAAGTAACTGGCGGAGATGATAATATAGATATACTCACGTACTACAAATTCCATTTTTCTGCCGAGTAATTTGTACCGAATAACCTATAAAACATTCTACCCTCATTTTATTCTTCGTGGAAAATTTTTATCCGATAAAATTACGGGAAAAATACACCGAAAGAATAAAAAAAATAAAATACTTTAATTACGTGATGTGTGGCCGTATGGAATAACTAAAGCCGATGCAAAATTTTCCTCAATTATTTATTTGCTCGAGAGAAACGTTAGGAGCGTTTTCGATACATTAATTTGCGATTTGCACCGGCGAAGTATACTGATAATTAAATATATTTTAAATTTGTCGATTATTAAAGCCATCGATCGAGATTCGGAGCGATATTTATGGAATGAGATGTGCTATTAATACACTCTAGGACATTCCGTAGCCGAATTTTTCATCTTCGAGAGAGCAGTCACGCATTGAATACCACCTCGCGAAAATTACTTTCCTTCCAAATGTCACGGGTTACAAGGAAATGTCGTGGGCAACACCTTTTGCCTTTCGAATTAAAATGACTTGCCAAAAATAGAGGGAAAGAGAAGAAAAAATAAATAAATAAAGACCGCCAGACTTCACCCCTGGTTGCGAAACAAACAAAAAAAAAACAAAAGAAATACGCACACATTTATCTGAGAAATGCGCCATTCATACGAACAGAAATAAATCTTCCCCCGCGGTCGCTCCGAAACCTATTTTTTTTTCTCTCTGAAAATGCCTCCTTCCTCCCCCTCCCCCCCCCTCCCCCCCTAACGGTTGCTTTCACGCGGGGTTTTTCGGATGAAAAATACCGAATTCGTTCGTACGGCGTGGAAATTCTTTCCACTCCGACGCGAACTTCGTGGCTCGTTCCGATAAAACCGAATCCATCAACAGAGGAAAGGGTATCGTTAAAAATGTGGAAACCGCCTTTACTTTATTTCGGTCGGCTTATTTTGTTTTTTCGTCTAACTCAAAAGATCACGTAAGTGATGGGTGGGGTGGGAGGACGTAGAGAGGGAAGAGGGACGGATGAGAGATTGAGGGGGGTGTATGGGAGAGGGAGGGGAGTGGATGGGAGATGGAGGGGAGATTGGTGGATGATGGAGGTGGGATGAAGGTGGGATTAAGATGGGATGGAGAGGAGGATGGATACAGGGAGATGGAGGGAGAATGGATATGGAACCGATGAGGAATGGATGGATGTGAAGGCGAAGTGGATGGAGGTGGGATGAAAGGAGAACGGAGGGAGAAAAGAGGATGGGGTATAAATGGATGCGGGATCGATGGAGGATGGAGGAGGATGCAGGGAGATAGAGAGGGAATGGAGGGGGGATGAGAAATGGATGAGGGATGGGGGTGTATGGAGGGTGTATGGAAGGAGATGGAGGTAGGATGGAAATGGGACGTAGGTGGGATGCATGTGAGATCGATGTGGGATGGAAGTATAGGAGGATAAAGAGGGAATAGAGGGGAAGAATGAGAACTGGATGAGTGAGGGAAGGTGGGGCGGGTGTATGGAGGGAGATAAAAGGTAGGATGGAGATGGGATGGAAATGAGATGGAGGTGGGATGGATGTGGGATGGATGTAAGATGGATGTGGGATGGGGGTATAGGGTGATCGAGAGGGAATCGAGGGGGGATATTGAGAAATGGATGAGTGAGGGAGGGGTAGGGCGGGTGTATGGTGGGAGATAAAAGGTAGGATGGAGATGGGATGGAAATGAGATGGAAGTGGGATGGATGTGGGATGGATGTAAGATGGATGTGGGATGGGGGTATAGGGTGATAGAGAGGGAATCGAGGGGGGATATTGAGAAATGGATGAGTGAGGGAGGGGTAGGGCGGGTGTATGGTGGGAGATGAAGGTAGAATGGAGATGGGTTGGAGGTGGGATGGATGTGAGATGGACGTGGGATGGGGGTATAGAGGGTTATGTAGGTGGATGGAGGGGTGAGATTTAAACTGGAGAAAGGCTTCCTCTCTTATCGGTGGCCATGTGCCGAGGTGAGCTGATCAATTGAACGAACTCTGTTTTAAATGGAGGCGGGGGTGGACCGCTCGTGAGAGTGTTTCCCAAGACAAAGTGAGAGGAAGGGATAGGGAGCGTCTGGAGCCGATATGTCGGTGCGGAGTTGGCCTACCCCACCTCTTAAACCATTCCTATAACCCTTCCTTCCCCTCCATTCTCGACCACGGGCACACCTGAATGGATCCTGAACCTATCTGGATCGGCGGACTAACAGCTTCCACGGGAGAGTGAGGTCCTGGAAGGCGCATTGTTCCAGCCTTAGCTATATCTATCTCGGCTCAAGGCTTCCCAATGCAGGAATTTCTTCGGCGTGAGGGAAGGAGAGAGAGAGAGAGAGAGAGAGGATGGATGGAATGCGCGTCGTTTTTATATTCCCATCCCTCTTTTTTCTCATCAGTTCGAATTTCCTCCACCCATATCCCTCTTACCTCTCCTTTCTCCCTTCGACCTCATTCGTATCTCCACTCTTCTCACTCTCTCATCCAAAACCTTTTCCGCATCCTCTCTCCCTCATCCTTCCCACTCTCCATTCCATAGTTTATATAACCCATCCTCTCTATTCCCGCCGCTCATGATCCCTCTTTCTCATCCTCCTCCCTCACAACTTAATGTCTCCCCCCCCACCTCTATTTTTCCTCCTATCTCCCTCCTGTTTACTCTCCTTTCCACTTCCCCTCTCATTCCCCACCACTCCCATCCTCTCCCCTTTCTATCCACACTCATCTCTTTTACCTCTCCTTTTGTCTCGTGCTGTGTATCTCTTTCTCCCTGCCTCTCTCTCTCTCCATCCTTTCATCTCTTCTAAACTTTGTATTGTATTTGTTCATTTTTTAAAATCGCCTTTCACAGTTTCACTGTAACCCGTACACGTGTATTAACATTTTAGATGGAAAATTTTACTTATTTGAAAATTGGGTCTAAGAGGAGGCTAGCAAGCTTCAACCTCGCCCAAATAAACGAATTGGTCTGTATGTCACAGTCCCTATCCCTATTTCCATGTAGATCCTTCCCTCTCCCTCATTCCATCTCATCCCCTTATCCTCTCCTTCCTTTCTTCCCCTCTCTTTTCCCTCTCCGTCTCTTCCCCCCCCCTCCATCTCTATCCCCCTCTCCCAGTGCCTTCACCCATTTTCTCTCCTACTCCTCCCATTTATTCCCTCCCCTTCACAGTTATTACACTTGTCCCTCCCTCCCCCTATTCTACCTTCCCCCTGTGCTCTCTGCCGTCGCCATTTCTCTCCCATTCTCTCATCTTTTCTTTCACCGCTCCCCTCTTTTCCCCCTCCACCCTCCCCCACTCATTCCCCCTCTCCCCCCGGCTCATTCCCCCTCCACCCCACTCATTCCTCCCCACTCCCTTCCCATAATTCCCCCTCATTCCGCTCCTCCCGCCACTCGTCTCCATTGTGTGCCGCATGATCCATATGATAATCTCGCATGGGATCGCAGCGGTGGGTGTGCACTTGAGTGAGCAGATAGAGGCGTAACAATGAAAACCCGGAGAGCTGATGCTTGCACCGCTGATCGGCGCGATAGATAATTCTCAGGGGCCGTCGGATCTTCTTGCGTGCTGCTTTAGCCGTGGCGTGGAATCTAGAAGGACATACCGGCCTCTTGTTCTCCTTCCCTTACAAATTACTCGTTTGTGACCTGTTTGTCCTGTTCGGTAGCCTTAGACCCCATATTCCTCCCTCCCCCCCCCCCTCTGAATAATCGAGTCGCGGAAAGAATAATTCACTTCAAACGCAACGGAGGGAGGAAGAGATGGAAGGAGAAGGAAAAAAAATCATTTAATTTCCTCCACTTATCTTAGATCTATGAATATTTGACGCTGTCATTCCTCGCACGCACCCTCCGGATGGCTGGAATTCCGCGAGTATTGTTCGCGGTCCGAGCTCATACCTTTCCTTTTTTTGTTTTAATTTTTATCTTAGAGCGCAATTCCGCGCGATTTTTCATACCGTTAATGCGATTCTCGTGGAAACGCAACGCGGTTCTTCGGACGTCATACGGTAGGTATTCCGTTAAGACCGTAAGACGTCTCTGACGGTTTCCCCGCTCTCTCCTTTTCCTATTCACCTGACACCAGGGACGCCCTAACCGGAGGGGATCACCGAAAGCAGTTCAGCTCTGTGACGTCAATCCGCGAAAAGAGATTATAAATCGATCGGATTAAGTCCTTCCACTGGATTATATTTCTGCCCATAAAATTCGCGGAAAACGGTAAAAAAATGTATATATATATATATATATAAAGCGAGCGGTACCACAAAATATCAAAGCTAAAATATCGGTAATGTTCGACATTATTACGGTAGCGTGCAACACCGGGGCATAATTTAGCCGAGAATTTTATCGGCGACTACTCGTTTTTTTTTTTTTTTAAAGAACAGACTACAATATACGATCCTGGATAAGTGAAGAACAGCAAGCACTTAAACGCTGTACGATCTTTATCGGTTTTTGTCGTCTTTTACGACCTTCGACGACCAGGATTGATGCCATTGTTTTAAAGCGTTTTTATACAAATAAACGAGGGAAATATGTCAGTATTTTTTTTGTTAACCCGATGCTTACTTTAAAGCCTAGTAAATTGCCCCACAAAACAGAGGTATAATACGGAAATGACGGATTAAACTAGCATAACGGATGGAAGAGCATTTCGTTCGTTAATGGGAGAAATATTACCTGCATTTTCAAGAAAAGTAAATTGCGTGAATGCACTATTTTCGCCGTTTGCCACCGACTTTGACATATCATATATCTTCTATGGGAGTATTTCTAATGAAATTAGCAAACAACCCTTAATAACTTATGATGTTATCTTCGGCGATTTGGTCATTTATCTTCCCTTCCTATTGACCTCGGTAGACCACCAGATGGCATGATTTAGGTCTCAGATTCGTATCTTGCTGAGACGACAATGACTTGTGAATTGTATTCTCTGAAATTCTATCGCTCATTATTGCAATATCATAGCCATCTTTCATGGAGAAGATGCTAATTAATATGAAACGGGAAGGGTCATATTCCTCAGCGCGATAGAGAGAAATTGAAAACCGATGGTGTTCATTTTATGAAAATTATCGCTTTCTTGAAAATTGCGGTATTAATATGTTACGAGATACCTGTAAATATGGCGCTAAACGAATGACTTTTAAGTGTGATTGAATATCGTAATACCATAAATATTAGCACTGTTGATGCATAAATTCTTACCCCTCGGATGGCCATAGTAAACAGAGGAAATATGGCGATGAACATGAAATATGAGGTAGTCGGTGCGTGTTTATAAGGATTTTATATTCTTCAGAGGTTCCGAGGTTAGATAGGAGAGATTCCGAGTACATACTTATTTCACACTGATAATAAATCGGTCGATCCGTCTCTTTTTCTAGCTTTGGGTTTGAGTCAATATCACTACCAAAAGTAGCATACATTCCACACCTCATTAATCAACTGTCTTACATATACGCATCCAAAGATAGCACTCGCATCGATGATCAAAAATAAACAATGGAGAGGAATATACTTGTGTCTAATCTCTTTCGTCTCTTTAGCGAGCAGTTTTTTAAATTTAATTTCCATGTTAATCATTAATTACATTTATTGGTATCATACTACAGCCATTCCAATTTTTTCAAGCTTAAATGAAAATTTTTAAAGAAGTCTGGTAATTAAGATTTCATTTTTCTCTATTCCAAATCAATAATCTGAGTTTAACATAAATTGTCTCGCTCTTCTGAAATCACTACGTTTTGAGAAGCATGTCAATACAATTATTTTGCACGCGGAGGTGTGTTTTGCCATGTAAGGTTATTTCTGTCATCTTCTTAGTAAATAAGGAAGAATTTCATTACCATCACGCCGGTAGAGTGATATTATCGAATCCATGTTAAACTTCTTTTTACAGCAATATTTATGTTAAATAGGCAATTCCTAATCAATCGCGATCGTAGTTTCCTCTTCCTCTACAACTTTTCGTGGGAGGATGGAACATCCCACCTTTAAGTAATAAGTCAAGGTATGCAATATAATTACTTCCAACTGTTTCATTTTCAATTTGCTTCTCTTACTTTCCAAGCTTCAGTATAAATATTTAACATGTAATTAAAAATTATGTGAAATGCAATCTATAACCTTATAATTCCTTCTTTGATACTGAAAATTTTACGTCAAAATAAAAAATATTCTTTTACAATATTACTAAGACCATCATTAACATTATCACGTACCTATCACCTTTCTCCAAGTAAGTTGGAATTGGAGGTGGGGGAAGTGAGGGAGCTTCGTATATTTTGATTTTTCACATGCCTGTATTTTATATAATTATTGATTGTTGAAGTTTCATAGAGTCTTTGTAACAACCTCGTGTAGTAGAGGTTTCTATAAATTGAAACTTCGATTACTATATCTAATTTTTGCATCACATTGAATTTGCAGTTATATGGATAAGACTTTATATATTATGCCTGTTTTATGTCCAATTTTTGCGTTCCTTAGATTGATGTTTTCATCTTCTCATTTTCGTATCAGATCAATTGCTCCCTACTCGATTCAAGCGTGATATATTTCATCGGATGAGTCATTTTTTGTGAAACCAGTTTTCCTTTCTACTATAATATGCATTAATAGTCATTTCTCAAAGCATAATTCTTCTTACTAAATGGTTATAATACTACTTATTTTCTTCAACATTCGGCCTTTGCCTCGGGGGTTTTAGTTTATTTCTCTTATCTTAATTGGCCCATGAACAGAAACCGAGATTTATTCAAATACCTTTGCTCTATTCTTTTCAAAAGTGTAATTGAATTTAGATCAATATCATATGCTAAATATTACCCAATTTTTCATTGCTCTTGTGACGAAAGGATGAGTAAATTGTTTGTGTTGGTATCGCGTTTCCTATTACTCCTGACATTAGCTATCGTCATCATTTTCATCGAATTTATCGTTGCATTCTTTAGTTGGAGTTAGCTCCGTTTTTATCTCATTTGCCAATAATGGCTTTTAAAGATGTATTTTCTCCTGTACCAGGGATATCAGTTCAATTTATTCTTACATTTCCCCCTTAGCTGTGTGTAAAAGACGAAAAACTCATGGACGTACGCACAAAAAACTGAATTACATTTATTACTTTTTTAACCTTGAACGCTTGGTAGCAGTTTTAATCTTCGTGTGGCATACTAGCCATCCGAAGGTGAAATTTATATGCTGAAGCTTTCCATCTCACTTAATCGCAAACTGAAGCTTGTCCTCATTTGATACGTGAAATAAATCGATTCATTTGAAAAAAACTTTTTACTTAGAAAATCGTTTCACTTTTAAATTTACAGAATTTTTGCAATTAAAGGTTTAAATTTTGGACGATCATCCATTTTCGTAAAGAAAATGCGATGGCAAATCTTACTTGAAATAAAATTTTTAATTATGGTATTTTCAAGGTTCATTTGGGTAACGATGGTAATTACTGTATTTAAACCAATTTAATTTCCTAGACACTTATAGAAACTACAGTGCTATTTGTTTGTTTTAGCGTTAAAGTGGCTTCTTACGCAGCCGTGTTAAATTTCGGTAAAATAAGTACCTACAATACTTTTATTTGTGGGAAGATTGGTACACGGAATGAGACAAGATATGACTCATCTTATCTTAGTTACATAGACTCAAAAAAGAAATAGTGAAATTTATAGCTAGAATCTAATCAATTATGATGTTTAATACAATTTCGGGAAAATGATTATGAAACCCAAATGCTCAAATTGCAGCTACAAAGCAGGGATCATCAGTGGCTATCAACCAAAAGATGAATTCATTTTTGTGGCTATTGGAGTTATCTTCATCATTAGTTAGAACTATAATAGAATCCTCATTATAAAAATTGAAAAGAACAACCTGGGAAGAATATCATACACGAATTGAGGTGCGGAATGCCAATGTTGATTTTATATGATTTCAAATCAGAATTAAGAAGCTCGGATTCTGTTCACTCAGATTAATGTCATGTATTTCCCAAAGTAATAAATATTTAGTAAGTTCATCTCAACGAATAGGTAGCCATTAAGATTAACAATCAGTAAATCAACACATATGATTACTGACTAGAGATTCACAAATGCTATGTTCAACGGGTTTGGGCCTGTAGGAGTAAGTATGTCTTTTAACAGCTATAGGAAAAAAGTTTTTCTTGATTATCCGAGACAAGCATCGTGAGGTTAAAAGTAAAAGTAACATTCACATTAATTCAGAAGCAAAACCGCATAAAACCAAATGAACAGATAAATTTTCAAAAAGAGGAAGTGATAATAAAAGAGGAGATTGACAAGATAATTCATAAAAAAGTGCAAGGATAACTAGATCGGATATGACTCGAGGAGAGATGGAATACTTCAAATAAGTGAAGGAAAGAATATTCATAGAAAAGGAAAGAAAATGAAGGGTGTTCAGGTGTCATACGATTAGAAGAAGAAAGAGAACCATCAAGAAATGAAGGTTACGAAAGACAGGGTGATTCGAAAAACCCGGATTAAAATAATCGCGTAAGTTAAAGAAGATGAATTCCAAAGGGTGGATAATATTATTTACAATATGTGTACTTAAATCAGACCTCCATTTCATAGGAAAGCGTTTTTTTTAAATAACCAGTCGCGGCACAGTGCCGGATCACAAAGTACACTATCGTAAGTTGGCAAAGGGTGGCTAACACGGATCGACTATTAACACATGTTTTGTATGTGGTCCTATTAAGATGCATGAAGCGAGTTTGGTTCTTGGAGTAAGCGTATGGGGCTCAATTGTGAAATACCAAAAGAGATATTAACATGACTGCCGTTCTTACATAAACAACCTGGAAATATCATTTGAAGATAGGCTTCAATATTAACACAGAAATATATAACTTAAATGGAGAACAATTATTATAGTTGTGATATTACAAATTAATACCGGCCAACAGTATTATGGATATAAAACTAATTAAGTGAATTTAAACGTAATTAAACAGTTCCCATTGGAGTATTTATTCTCTAAATAAGGACTACAAAATGAAATAAGACGGCTGAAATCCTGCCACACATAGTATCACTCAGCGAATCACGTTACTCCATTCGTTTATAAAATGCTGTGAATATATTTGAAATGGAAGCTAGTATTTTTAAAAAAATATTAGGAACTATTTATAGAGATATTGAAAAAAACACATATTGAGCACGGAGGTATGGTATTTAATTAACTAAAAATAGTTATGCCTCGGTCAGCAAAGTTTCAATTAAGTACATTTTGAATTTACTAAACTTATGAATTAAATAGCCAACCCACTATAAGAATATTTATACACTAATTACCGATATTTTATATTTCATTTATATAGTGTAGAATATGAATGCATGTTGATATGATTCCTAGAGTGGGGAAGACGAACTCTCTCGCTTTCTATCACAATACCTTTTCTTCCAAATTATTCCGAGTGTGTTAGCTTTCAAAAGAAATTATTTCATCGTATGTTCTATTATATTTACAAAATATTTTAATATACGTATCTATTTCGAGATAATATTTTAGAAAAAATATCGATTTTTCATTTTTAATTGAAAACATTTTGAGGGTACGTAGCTATTATGATGCACTATATTAAAATTTCATCGTAAAAATATTAAGTAAGCTCAACAAAGGTCCAGTGTATCCTTAGTTAATGTCTTTAATGTATTTTGGCAAAATTTTCACGTTTAGAAGAACACACCTCTCATTGGGAAATTAGAATTCGCTCGGTATAGTTATTTCCCGGATGGTCAATCCATCGTTAAGCAAGAGATACCAGATTTGAAAGAAAATGATTTCCGAAAATTGATTCACCAGCAAAACATGAAAACTTTAATCACTCTGTATTGAGTATCTAATGGTATATCAAGGAGTATTATCGATATTAGACTCATTAATTACATTTCAGATTGATTTATATTAGCTGCCGTGGGCGTAACTTGCTGAAACTAAATTATTTTCTTAAAAAAATCCAGCGGTTAACTTGCCACTCCCGCTATATATGGATCCTTCGTACGAAAGTTGACTCCCAGCTACGTATTTTATTGCCTTAGAGGAATAAATGCCTCGGTAAACTTCAAAATAAGTATTTTTCGATTCTTTCCACCGGTACGATTAGTATGGAACCCCTATCTTACCCGTTATACAAGTCTCACATTTGATCTCAAGTCCCACTTTCTTTTATTTTCTTCCAATCGAGTACTAGAGAGAGAAACCTGTCGAATAAAATAAGAATGAGTGCTCGCGCACTACTGCACGAGCACCCAAACTCACTTGTCCAAGAACTGGTTTGGATCCGCTAATTTATAAGTTACCCTTAAGATTCGCATCGTAAAAATCAGGTTTGAAATTAAGATAAAAAAGCATCTTGTCATCTTTTCATGCCTTTAACCTGCTGAATCATGATGTAAAAAATAAAAGAGATAACGTTCTTCGTGTTTTCTTACAAAAAGACAGCCTTGTAACAGCCGATTCAAGGTACCATCTTATTGAATGATAACTCGTTTTAGGTGTCGAACTTTAACTTAACGCGTGATTAAAATCGTCTCCCGTGATGGGGGGATCAAAAAGAGTTTTTAAGATTTAATAATCATATTTTGTGCCGCAAAAATAGGATATGAGTTCTTTCGAAATTAAAACTTCAATGTAACTCAATTTGAACATTTTAAATAACTTGGATTCCCTTTCCATGCCGTAATCACGGAAAATTTACCATTACGAATTTCTTAAAATTAATGTAACTTGATATAGGTGGGAAAATATGACAAATAATTTTCATACACTTTTATTTTTTTAAATTTATGATACATTAAATTTATTAATGGCAAGAAAAATGTAGAGGGATGGTTAGTAAGAAAAAGGCAACACGTTTACGAATTTTATGTCATGTGTGTCTCTTCTATATGTAGCACAAATATTTCCCTTTATTTTCCATTCCAGTTTTGAAAGTGGTGAAATAGATATAATACCTGGATTTCGTGCCCATTTTGGAAGCTATTCTTCAGTTCGAATGGATTTTTCCTCCGAGTTTGAATCGTCGGGCATACAGCTCTTATTTTAAATCGAAACAATGGACGTAATAAATTATTCGACAACTCTTAACATGTATTCTCAAAATAGACCTAAATTACCGTCGGGAATGATCATAAAGCGTATACACGTGTTATGAAATTGAGCGGTAAAAACACATACAAACCAGTTGAGGTAGAAACACCGTTAAAATATTTTGAAGGTATTATTTATAAGGAGTAAGTTTTACCGAGTGGTTATGTTGTCAGAACATAGGTTTTTTCATAAAAGCTTCGTTTCCATCTTAAATACGGGGTAGACGTGTCCGTGGCCATCTCAAGGTAACATATGCTGAAACACATAAATAATAACTTTCGAGGTTCTTTCGTTCTAATGAGCTAACCGAAGTCGTAATTGAAAATCAAGTACACGTAAAAGGATTTCCCATAAAACATGCTGGTTTTCTGTAGTAATAAACGTGCTGAAATATTATTTTCACAAATTAATAGCCCAAGTACAAACCGTGTTAATGTGAAGTAAAAAATCTTACTCGAAAAAAAATTTCAAGTAGACTTCAAACTAAGACACTAAGTTGCCATGCTTGGAAAAAATAACGGACATTTATCGTAGAAGGATACATGAATGCACTCACACAGAACAGTTATTAATTTTTATGCCAAACCTCAGCAACGTGTATTTTTTATAACGCAATACTTGCCGTTAGCAACTCTATCCGTTAACTCGAAATGACTAATATTGAAAATTACCATGGCCAGAAATTATTATAGTAAACTTTCAGGATTCTGGCTTTGAGGCTTAACTGCAACAACGCTTATATCAAGTCCCAATTCATGTTCGATTCAAGCGCGAAGGATTAAAGATCTTAAGAAAATTTCAGCAGAAAATAAAATTATAAATCATTTATCTTCTTTTTTCTATAAATAGCTTTGATGTAAAATAGTCCATGCCAAAATTATTTCAGAATCGTAAAATTTGTAATTTGAAAAGCTCTTTAAAGTATTCTTGCATGTCTCTTATTCACACCAGGTTCTTCGTTTAAACCACGAAATCGTAATATAAAACCCATTCAACGGAATGCCACTCTCGGATTTTTATTGAAAAGGTTATTGGATGTGTTAAACTGGTCTAACTGCATCAATTGTGAAGTTTTTCTTTTTTATTCGAAACGATTTGGTTCCAGATTCTCTTAAATTACTTTGTATAACACTTTTTTCATATTTAACGCTAAGTAATAAGATCGGAGAGATTTATTCGTGCATACATTAACCATTTTGCAAGGACGATTCTTCATTTCGAGCGAGTTATGAGGTAGACTTATTAATCCTTACAGTGAAATGGAAAAGCATTTTATCGCTCATAACGATTACAAAAATTAATCATGTATAAGAGAGCAAGTAATTAAAACTTGTCATCAACATTAACGTGAAAAATGTATTCTGTCTAGATAGATCAAATATTAAATGAACACAAACCTTTTGTAAATATTTACTTTTATATTTTACTTATATAATTTTTCTGGGTATCTCTAAATGTGATAAGATTACAATTGCGAATATGACACGTTAAACGAAACTATGCAGTTTATGAATCCGGTAATTATAAATATATAGGTTTGCATATCAAATATATAATATCAAGACTAAGAAGGATCGTAGCTAAGTTATCACAGTGGGTTTAAAAAATAACTTAATCGATTATTTTTTCAAGTTTTGGCAGTCCATGAATTTGTTATTCAGAATAACCTGAATGAAATTTGGTACATTAATGGCATTGTAGCTACATTGCAAAAACGTGAAAAATTTTGTAGAATTATGCTGATATACTTGAGTTACCCCTTTGGCATTATTAATTCTTGTGACTAGAAATGTCTTGTACAGTTTTGATCTTCACAACATTACAGCAAATCTAGATGGGAAGTTAATGTAGGGGACAAAATAACTGCAGGATATTTTGTGCGAAAAATAATAACCACTGGCTTATTCGCCTTTTCAGTAATTGCTTGGTATAACATCCCTAAATTTATTCGTTCTTTGTGCAAAAAAGAACATATTTCGCAAACTGGCTATAATAGACGGCGTAAAATATTGCTAAAAGAAATCGAATTCGCACCTTGATATCAAATTCCATAGAAGGTGAAAAGTTGAGATGCCAAATGTTGGAAATTATTTATATTAACGAAAAACACTTAGTTAAATTCCACAATTGTGGAATTTATTTATAGTTATAAAATATTGCTGGCTATGCAATAATATGTCTTTGATCTCTGTTTGGTGGCTGAAAACAGCGAATGAAAATATAAGCGAAATTTTTTTTAATCGATAGAGATAAGGTACGAGTTTCATTAACCCCCCTAAATAAGCCTAATTCTATTGTATTATTTTCAATAAACTATTCTGTGCTACCATTTATAACTGTACAATAAATCATCAGGAAATGTTTTACTCTCAAGTGAAATGACTACATCCATTTCAAAACGTTCTTGCAGCGTATAAATTTGAGAAGTTGCGAAAATGCATTCCGAGTGTTATTCATCTATAACAAATTCGTATCAAATTCACATATTTTTGAAAAATAAATATAATCCCATTATTTGATCGAAATTCAGCGAGTAGCAATTTCAAAGAAAATTTTTCGTTATGCATTCCAAATCCCGTATATATTATAGCCCTCAGGAAAATGATTTAATCCCGTATTAAATGAAATAGCACCGGAGTAACATATATTGCTATGTTATTAAGGTATTGGTGTATTGTTAAAAACTAAACCGAATAACTGGATCCAAATTGATTTTTTCCGCCATTCCAGGATATCCCTCGGAGCTAAAATACCTTTTATCCGCCATCAACTCCTTTCTCCCAAAAAAATCTACTAAAGCGAGAGATTTTTCCAATGTTATATTGCTTGCGGTTTCACCTTAGATGGCTTCGAATTACGCGCAGGCTTTTTCAACGGTCGAAAGACAAAATAAGACACGCCGAGATGATCAGTGCTGTGAATACATTCATCAAAAATTTCTCCGGCGGATGGAAACAACATTCAAGGGAATGTTTGAATCTCGTTTGAAGTTTTCTCAGAATGAAGCGGTTTTGCGGCTTTGCGGTACCGACGCGAGGAGTACTATCACTTTGGCGCTTCGATTAGAAAAAAGAACATTCCCGGACCGCGGCAATGAACGCACGGATGTGTGTATCGTGACTCACCCGAACGCCTCCGGGTGCACTAAGGTTGTCACCGTGGTCCCTCGAACCTTCCTTTTCTTCTCTTTAAAATCCGCCGAGGATCAAAGTGAGGTGTGCCCCTTGCGTACCTAATATAGAATGCGTCTAGCAGTTAGGAACTTTGCGCAACAATGGAAACCATATATCTAAGAGTGGGGGAAGGGGGGGGGGGGGAGTAAAAAGGCGTAAGTGATCAGCTTTTGGTAGCCGACAATGGGCCCTTTGCTCTTTACCTTTCCAGGTATTTGCCGGCAACAAAACCCGATACCGTGGGTGTCAATTAGCGAGAATCTATTATCATCTGGTTTGGTAAATGAAGGGCCTCAGTGCGGCGGTAAATCGGTACCCATTCCCTTTCTAAATCGAAGGCACACCCGAGAGGGAAACTGAAGCTTTATAAATTTATCGCGACGGCCGGGGAGGAAAGAAAGTAGTGAAAAAAGTTCGTTTCGTCACCGTAGGGCATGACGGGAACGCTTTACCCGCTATCCCTCGCTGCGGTCGCGAAAAACGATCGACTTCTCTGCCATTCGTTATTTTTTCCTTCCATGTGGGATCTTTAAATTACCGCGCCGAAATATTTTGATGGATGCATTGGGTGTGCAATAAAAAAAAGAGAGTCGCGGACATAGGCGTTTCGAGGAGAACAACGTAGCATCGCCGTTCGAATCCATTAGTCCGATCTCTCGAGACCGCACGTTAAGGTATATGTTACCTTCTGAATGATTTGTCGCGATAGTTTTTCAATGGAAAATGTCCCAGAAGGAAGTCACCCACCGTATCTCGAGATAGCCAAGAAAAGTCAAGCTTGATGTGTTTTTTAATCGAATTCTGCTTACACAAATTAGGGCGGCATCGGTAATCTTTTCTACAATATGAATGATATATATATAATTAAAACTTTCAAGGTTTTACAACCATCTTATCTATTAACACCGGAAAATTTATAAAATTATACTGATTGCGTTTCCGTCATAAATTCGTGGGATACGTAAGGTGTTTTCGTGATCCGCCGATAGTTGACCCCTGAACATTCCCTTTATACTCCGGCATTGAACACAAGGCTCGTGCTTTAAATTTTTGGTAAATTTAGTATTGAATTAAATTTCAGCTATTTTTTTTCAATAAACCGCCAATTTTTTGAGTAAACATTCATAAGATTTATTTCGCTACAAATTATCGATCTAAGGTTGTTCCCCGGAAGTGTTGCGAGGGAGCGAAATACAGTTTTAAATGCAACTATTCTGTTAGCCTCTCCTTCCTTTCTATTCATTACTAGAGATGCCTTCAACAAAAAAAAGGATCGTGGGAGAAACGGGAGACTAGGCTTCGCGAATGATCAACACTTGTCCGGAATTTATCCACGAAATGCCTTATCCTTGGAATGCGTGAACTGGGCTCAAAATTCTCGAAGGATAGCTATTTTGCTTCCTATTCCGATGTAAATTTAATCCTGCCCATAAAGTTCCTGTGTTAGTGTGATGATCCATTTACCGCTTTGATTCCAGTGAAATTTTGCGCAGAAGAATTAGAATCGAATCCGTGTATTTCACTAGGATATTCAACCATTGAATTTCCGAGGTAGACTAATCCTATTACACAATAGTGTATTTCTATAGGTCGGCTTATTATCAACCTTCCACAAGAGAGGAAGGCCTAAAGAAAACCCAATGTTATCTCAAAGGTGAGATGGCCAGTCAAACACAAACGAAAGTGTACATGTAAAATTATACGGAATGAGTTAAGTTGTAGAATATCTTCCCGTCACGTTGAATACCCGAATTCGATTCCTGGTCAAGGCAAAATTTTTCTCCTGCTCTCCAGCAACTCTTACATTCCTCATAAGCCTGCATGCATAAAATCAATACTTTCCGTCGGGTTTAATTTTCCGATATTTTAAAATTTCCAAAATTCTTTTAAAACTTTAATGTTTGTGTTTAAGTTTTAACAAAATACTCGTGTTCGTAACTGTTCAAAATGACTCGTATATCTCCATGTGTTTCGTAATTATTTGGCCCCCACTGAGATTTGAATGCGAGACTCAAAGAGTATCTATCTCACAGGGATGGAATATTATGTATATATATTATGTATATATATTATGTATATATATTATGTATATAATGCAACTACATTACTTCTCTTCCGCGCGCAGTTGCCACAAATGCAGAAATAGTCTGCGATTTTTTCCCATCATTTATTAATATTTAAATCCGAGGTTATTTATTCGGTGCCGTTAATTTCTGTCTCTTTTTTATATCTTTTACCTAAGATTACGAGCTGTATATCTCTTTTCCTACGTTATCTAGAAAAGTATTGAAACATCAGTCATCTTCAAAACAGCCCACCGAAATGAAGGCGAAAGGAAATTATTTTTTCTCGCTCCTCTATTCTCCTTTTTCTCCTTTCCGTTGCCAGTTATCCACTCGGCGAGAGATTAAGAGCGATCGCTCCTGTATAGAGTCTCTGCCAAAAAAGACACGTCCGTCTTAAAAACCAGTCCGCAACTCGCGTAACGTCATCCGTATTTCCGCTCGGACAAAAAGCTTATTTAAGCGAGCGCGCAAAAAAAAATAAGTAAATCCAAATGGATTTTTCGAATAAAAAAAACACGATGAACGCGCAAAAGTTCTCAGTCTTATAATAAAAAACGGACTATCCCGTCGCGACGAAGGTCAATGCTGTAATGGCATCGTGGGCGCCGTTACATTCTTCAAAAAAAGCTCGCGTTTTTGCGGAGATTAAGAAGGAATCCGTCCTTGGTAGAAGTGCATAGAAATGAACCGATCAGACGCTTAGAATCGCACGGTTTCTCTTTTCGTTCTCATCCCGTTTCAACATTTCTTTTCCGGTTTTAAAGAGTAATAAAGTGATTTTTATGAGTCTACACCTTTGGCCATTTAAGAGACAAATTTTATAGATCCACTATATAAAATGAGAGCCACCCTATACCTTCCTAGCATAAAATTTTGAGTGCTCAAATCTAATGTCACATATCCAAAAACTTCTGAGCATAAAAATGCATTCGGAAGACCCATATCTCCTATTTACGTATTCGATTTTTCATACCGCCTGAATAAATTTTAAACTTTCGTAATAACTTCCCCAGTGCCATTCCGCTACGGTTATTTTACGCGAAATCCTAGCGTACTTTCTACCTTGTTACTTGCCAAGGGTGTACGGAATTGCGGCTTTTAAAAATCGATCGGTAATAAATGACTAAAACATGCCGTTATTAGCGAAATCATTACGGCGGAAATGAATTTTTAGGTGGCCGTTTTCACAAAATTTATATAAAGTGCGTTTCGGATAAGAAATAGCTTGATGGTTGAAGTTAATTTATCAATTTAAGTTTTAAATTTCTGAGTTTTACTAAATATTTTTACGCCAAACAGAAGACATATCCTGATACCAATCAATAAAATAAAACATGCCAAAAATAACGAAGATAATTGGAATTCGGTTATTAATCGCTATTCTCTGCAACTAATTGTAACTTCGTGACGAAGAAAATTATTCTCTATTATTTTTATACGCATAATTTACAAAATGGAAAAGTGGCCTTTGAAATGATGGAAAATATAAATACCGATATAAAATTCCCTGCTATAATTTTGGGAGGCAAATATTTTGCTCGATTAAACAGGTTTCGGTGTAAGTAACACCAATTTTTTCAAAATATATTCAGCGTCCCGAGAAAAATAAACATCCAAAAAACTCGAAGTAACATATAAAATAAAATATATCCCCTTTCTTAGATGCAGAATGCCAGCAATTACCTGAACCACGGCCCGCAATTCTCCGATTTGAAATCCGTCAAACCACTTTTTTCTATTAAATTTTAAATAACTTTACTCGAAAAGAAAATTGAAAGCGTATTCGCTTATTTCATTCTTTTGTAAGGGCGTACCCACCGAGTGTAATAACATATTTCCCATAGGCTGTGAAATAGTTAAGGACTTTACGACGAGACTCCATTTCCTTCGCGCTCGGTACCTAAGATCGAATGTTTCGATGTCTGTGGGTGAATAAATTTCGCAAGAGCATTACAATTACGTAAATGAAATAACGAAGGTAATGCGAGTTTTTTTTTAAATGCGCTTCACGCATAACTAAAACGGGCGACATTCATTGCTAATACAAGATAGCCAATTAGTCACCGAAGAATACAAATCTAGATCAGTCATGGCGTTTCCTCCTACAAGAAGAAAGTCGGGCAGCCACATAAATACTTCTGCCTGAGAAAAATGGTGTGATGCATTGCTGGCCCTATAGAAATGTTACGTAATAGTATGAAATGGATTGGCATCTCACGACTTGCTTGTATTCAAAGAGGGACGATCATGGTATGACTTATATTTAAGAAATTTCCATCGCTCGCTTTGGATACTGAGGCTTAAATTGTTAATGCGTTACGATAACCAATTTGAAGGTAAATTCTGATGAAACTCGCAATCCTACGTGGAGCTATTTCTAAACGGAGTACCAGTAGGTCAGATTTGGATGGTATAAAAGTTTTAACAGCGGAAATGCTTTTTTTACTAAATTATGTGACTGAGAAGAAGACGCTGAAATAAAAACATTGTGGCTTTGTATAGAGTACCTAGCGGCCATAAAGCATTCTTGATAATAAATTGTATTGTTCGGTAAATTTATTGGAGAAATTATTAAATTTATGGTGGGCAATCAACTCACAAAAATTTTTCAAATTTTCAAAAATCATTTTCTACCCATATGAGTTTCGTCATTATTTCTTTACCAAATGCCATATAAACATTCAAAATATGCATTCGAAATCTTTAACAATCAGCTATTTGGTTAAAAAAATATTCGAATGATACTGCTACAAATTCTCTTTGATAGTCAAGTTCTTTCGATCTATGTCACATTCATTCGTTGATGATGGAAAGAAATGAAACCACATTCCGAGAATAATACTCCGTTAGTATCAGACATATTTGAATCCCTTTTTAGAAACCAAAATTTTATGAAGTATGAAGTGATCGTTTTATTAAAATATTCGGGTTAAAATTTGAAGTTATGGCAAGCAAAGAGATTTCGCACATTGCACGAGCAAAAAATACTCTCCGAGCGATTATAATATTAAAAACTATATTTTCGCTCGTTTTTTACATTAATTCGACCTTGCATCGACAAGTGGCGCTGGGCGAAATTGCGCAATTATTTAAGTTCGTTTACTCGGCGTTAAATTCAAGACAAAAATCGATCACGCATGCAATACCAGTGGACAAAAAGCGTCTCGGAGAAGGGGAAGCAATGGCCGACCTCCCAGGAGGAGTATAAAAAGAGGCGAACAGAAACGAGGCCTCAATTTCGGATAAGATTGAAGCACGAATTGCGAGAAGTGGCACGCAACCGGAGAGATCCTTCAATGAAGATAAAGCCGCGGATGGACGAGATAAAAAAATAAATATCCTCTAACTCCCTCCGAATATAATCCGATTATATTTTTCCAACTCGTGAATTGACAGATTAAAACCATCCGCTCAAATTTCGGTCATTGAAGTCTCCAAACTCTCAAATCCTCTCTCTCTCTTTCTCGGATGGTTTTTAGCGATCGTCCTAAACGCGCAACATGGTTCTCACGAAGCTCGCCCAGTTCGGGTTTTTAAGGGGTTTCATCCCTCGCCCTTGCCTCTCCTTTTTATAATCTTGTTTTCCACAACCGTAAGGATGGAGAAACTGTCTCGTTAAAATTAATGAAATTAAAGGCGAGGTGGAAGGAAGGAACGTTTTAGATGAATACAACTGTTATTATGTCTTTTGAGTCTATGCAACCAGTGGGATATTTATTTTCCTTTTACTCGTTTTAATATTCCGATGAGTATTATTTATTTGATTCGATTATTAAAAGTACAATATTTATTGCATTAGAAATTTTGCGCCATGCTATCACATGCAAATATTAAAAAAAGACAAATTTTCATAAATTTAGAAAAGCAAACTATGATTTAATAACAAAGAGTGGAAAACAGCTAAATTTTTTTCAACTGCCCAATTCAACGAGGTATTGTGTGAATGTGTGTTTGTGTGTGTGCGCGCGCCTATATACATACACTCAATCTTAAATGCACCTGATGCCGCATCGTATCTCTTATATTAATATCAATAAGCGGCCGATAAACAATAAAAGAGAAACACATCTTTTACTATTTGGTTTTTAAATTGCGCATTTAATTAGGAATGGTAGCTATTAAAATAACCAGTAATAATAATAATAGGCGGTATGCACTGTATAAATGTGTATATTGATTTTCTAAAGAAGGGTGTTGACGATCCAGGGCAAAGGTAGTATTAAGTGAAAAACTACTATTTCCATATTAACCCATCCTTAAGTGTTTGACCTGAGTATCTCATTGCACGTTTTGTGTTACTCATAATTTTCAATGATGACAAAGGTTCGATTCAAGGGGTATGTCTTTGTTACCTTTGATCAACATAGGATTGATTATGGAATGTATTTAATATTCAATTTAAGATTTGTTAAATTCAAAGAGTGGAAGTAATATCCGCGTAAATTAACAAAATTTATCTAATTCTTCGAAGAGAGAAATCAAATCCGTTAAGAAAGGAGTGAAATTTTTTTAGACGCAATGAATTTTTCAAGGTTTTTACGTAGTAATTGTAACTATAACGACAGCCGCATTTACGTGTTCAAGGATTTTAGTTATTTGGCGCGATGTTCTGCTTTTATTTCATGTTAACATCAGTTGTTGTGTAAATGAATACATTATTAAAGCAAAATTATAATTTTAAACACCTCAACTATGAGTCAATCTAGGATAATATTTAAATGCAAAGTTTTTTTAATTCATTTTTTGTTCTAGTGTAATTGATAGGCAATATTGAAATCTTTTAATTTTCATATCAGATGGAGGTATTCAATATATAAACAAATTATATTGAATTCTAAGTTTAGTTTAAGAAGTGCTTGTTATTAACTTCGAAAATATTTTAATTTCTTTTCATTTAGAAAGCTATTTAATTATAGAATCGTCCCGCATCGCTTGTTACTATGATATGTAAGTGAATTTCCCGAAACGCAAAAAAACGCGCACTGACAACTCAAGCAACGAACTCTGTTGAAGCGGGCGTGCTTAAAATTCTAGTTCAGCGGAATTTTAAAAACTGTTGATTTATGGAGTCAGTCACCATACACGTGCCTTTTAGATCAAATCGCGTCCATTAAAATAAAGACTTTTGAAAATGCTCAAACGTGATATATTTGCTGTTTCGGAAGAACTTCCTAACTGCTTAAAGGAATAGCATTCTTTTCAATCCCTCCTTGATACTTTTTAAGAGCTCTCAGTTGTATCGAGCCACCGAGTTACTCGGATCATGTTTAGAGCTCCTATGTTTGAGCGCAGGCAAAAAAAGTGTAGCGAAAAAGAAACAGTTAACCGTCATCCTATAAATGCACACGCGAGACAAGTCGCTTACGTACCGATTGCAAAGAGTGCCGCGGGATTGTCGGGCGAGGTTGCACGCACGCGTCTTCACATACGAAAGGGTAGCATCGTTAATGGCGGCCTCTCTCGCTCTTGATTTTTCTCTACCCACTCAATCTTTCTCTCTCTCTCTTTCTCCCTCTCCCTCTTCCCCTCTCCCTCTTTCCCTCTCCCTCTTTTCATATACCTCGCGAAGGATGAAATGACGCCGAATGAGTCATCCCGTATCCGTATGACGGGTGGGACGCGAAATCATAATTCTTTGAAATAAGCGAGACAGGAGCAGATGAGTTTCTTTTTCTGTTTCTCTCTCTATCTTATTAATTATTAATTTTTCATGTTCATTCTTCATTACTTCAAAATATATTTTGTGTTTCTTATATATTAAAACTTGCATATATTAATGTAATTCCACTATTGTTCTTTTGTGTATCTAGTGTTTTCGCAGGTTTTTCCACCCCCCTTCTCTTAGTGGGTGTTTTCCTGCGTGGTTGTATACCTACTGAGTTGGCCATGTTAGGTCTTTCCTAGATTTTTACCACAAATACTTCGTCCTTCTTTTTTAGAAGTTTCCGAATTTGTAATTGGATATCTCGCTTGTGTTTTTTTGTTTAGTTTCAGGTTTTTGTTTTTCTGTGAATGTATTTGTTTGTGTATACGTATATATAATCATTATTATTTTTTATTCCCCTTTGTAATTATTAACGTACGGTTAAATGTAAGAAGGGACTATATAGCAGGGATGGCAAATACGAGACACGCGTGCCAGAAATGGCACGCAAGCGATTTTACTTGGCACGCGTGAGCTTGCGTTTTCTGTATAAAGTATGAAGTTTCTTAGAGAAGGAGTAAACTAGTGGCACGCGAAACAAAATTCTGATGGTTCACACTACTTTCTTGGCACGCGACTCAAAAACATTTGCCATCCCTGCCATATTGTCTCAATTTCGTCCTCAATAAAGTCGTTTTTCTGTCTGTCGGTCTCTTCCTGTATCCGTATCCCACTACTTTCCCCATCTCTCGCACTCAATTTTTCTGTCATATTTCTCTCTCTCTCTCTTCATCTTTGCATTTTTTACATCCATTTCTACCTGATACTCTCAGCTCCTCCCGTTATTTCTTTCTGCATACCTATAACAAAGGTTTACTACGTCAAATTGCTAGAGGGACGAATAGATGATGCCGAAATAAATGGCAGGTCACAAGTCGCAATAACGAGTGTAGACACATTGTTGGACATTCAAATGCACTCAACTGAAATGGCGTATATTTAAAAAAATCATCATGCAATTTCTAAGAATTAAACATCTTTGTATTGTTTCTTATGTCGTTGTTACTCCATTAGTGACTTTTTTCACACACACACACACACACATCTATTTAAAGCAGAATAAAATAAATGAGACAATGTCCACTTGGCCCACGGACCACGTGCTTCGGGTCACTGTTTAACTCTCTTTATCCTTATGTATTACTTATTTATCGCTATCTTCTCTTTAATCCTCCATTTATCTCATTTAGCCCTTCCGCCATACTTCTACAAATCTATTTGTAGAGATCCGTATCCTATCTGCTATCCTCATCGCTATTCTTTACTCTATCCACTTCTGCTCATCTCTCTCAATCCTCCATTTCTTTTATTTTATTTTTCTCTGTTTAACAATTTATCTCCCTAGAAACACATTTATTCCCTTCTTCCCCTCTATATCACTCTCGCCATTTATCTTCGAATTAGATTCTCTCGCTATTCTTCTTCCTCTCCACCTCATTTGGGGTTAGGTGGAAGAGGGGACTGCACAGTCCCAATCTCTCCCCGAATACAAGGCATAATTAATCAATCAATCAATCATTTCTCCATCTTAAACTCTACCTGGTATTACCAGCCATTTATTAATATTTTCAGATTATTCTAATGGAACTAGCTGAGCGATGCACGAGATCAGTGTTGATTATGAGTTTTAAGGAATGCTGTTCTCAATAAGGGGATATTTTGGTTAGATATTATTTACTTTATAACATGAGCGACTTATTAGTTTTAATTTTGCCTCTGCTAAGTTTATAGTTATAATTTTCAATTTACCGTTACGTATTTAAGTATGCCAAACAATAACTTCATGAACGTTTATCGTGCTCTAAGTGCGTGAGTTCAAGTGAAGCTTTGTATAATGAACTATCGAGGGATACATTTATTCAAAGCTTGTTTAATTTACTTTGAAATGCATAAATAAGTACTCAGATTTAATTTCTCCGCGGACTTAAGTTCATTAAAATAATAAATATAAGCAGACTACGTTACGGACAGCCAGATATAAATATCACTCGAGAAAAAACGCATCGAATATCATTTATCAAGATTTGTAGGCGTCAATAGACGTATTTTACTCTAAGTGTTTATTCGTCAAAGTTTTTGATCTTTTATAACCATTAATCAAGCAGAGAATTTGCTGGAACGAATTCGAGACGTCTGGAGCAATCCAAAACACAATGGGGATGTATTTGTATTATTTTTGATGCTAGAGAAATCGATCCACTTCCGCCGTTTATCGCAGTTTCGACGCATTTGAGAGCTTCTGGATCCTCTTCATGTGAGAAGAGACGCAAAAAAACAAGCGTATTCATACTCTCCGCTTTTAATATCTCCTTATGAAAATAAAAAAAACATCAAATCACCCTATTATTACCCACTTGCGATTATGAATGTTGTAAGAACAATTTCTTTTCTTTTCTTTTTTCGCTCACGTCGCTTCTACCCTTTCAGCTTCACCTAATTTTACATGCATACAGTATAAAATACACGACCGTCATGGAGAAATAATTAGAGCGATTGATTTTTCAAACCGAGGCTGTCTACCTAATCACCAGTTTACTTTCCTGCGCAAAAAACAATTCACGATCCGATATTATCGAGCGATTTCTCAGAATTTTCTCATCGAAAGAAATCCACTGACATTTTCTGATACAAAGTTCAAGGCCTGTTTTGGATAACTGGGATAATACCTCAACCGTTAGGACGCGGGTTCGAGACCTGCCGCCGGCAAGGACGCTCCACGGCCTCGGAATGCATAAATCATTTCGAACTGTCCATCATAAAGTGGCTTAAGCGATGGCGACGGGGATGGGTGGAGAGAAGGAAGTAAAGGAGAAGGGAGGAGGGGGAAGAAGGAAGATCAGAGGAGAGGAAAGGGAGGGATTGAAAGTGTTTGTTTCAGTCGATTTTGGCTGGTAAGGTTACTTTGTCGGGAGGTTGTCTGATTGGGGTAGGGCGGAAAGGAGGGAGAGCGAGAGATGGGAGGAGGCATGGGAAGTGAAAGTAAAGGGCGAAGGAGCCGAGGAGAAGGAGGGGGAGAGAGAGAGAGAGAGGATGAGGTGGGAGGAAGCGAAGGATAGGAAGGCTGGGAGAGTAGATGGTTCGGAAGGAGTGAGCCGAAGGGTAGGAGAAGGGGAGTGGAGATGGAAAGGGAGTGGGGAAGTGGAAGGATGGAACATTAAAGGGGATGAGGGAAACCGTGGGTCGATGGGAGGAAATGGAATGAGGGTGTTATGGGAGTGGTAAGAGGTGTTATAGATGCGAGCCTACGAGAACCCGATGAGTTCTAGGGAGGCTAGAGGAAGTTAGTTAACGGGTTTAGAAAGGTGAAATCGAGTAGAAATTAATAATATTTTAGCGCTCAAAAAAACGTAACTTTTACGTACGAAACACATAACATCGTATGAATGTTCCACGCATTTAGGAGTTTAAATATCTCATTTCAAGCGATCTAATTTTTTTTAAACGAGTGAAAATTTCCGCGTCCAACCTTATTCGGTTTGGTTGGGTTAGCTAGAAATGGGAGATATATTTTTACATTTATATTATTACCCTGCAAGCAGAAAACTGTGGTTAGTGTGGAAATATCATTACACCATACACTCTTGTCAAAAACTATTTCCCTTTCTTATCGTGTCCGAGTAGAATTCTATGTAATACCCCTCGCTTCTAGAGAACATTTCCACTTTTCTAGTCATCTCTGATCTAGCCCTATTACCTATTCGTCTTTACTTGGGCAAGATTGAGACTAGGCAGTCCATTCTTCCATATGACGGTTAGATGGGTTAGATTCTAACCCATTGTCGGTTACAAACAAGAAGGAAGTAACAAAAAATATTTAAAAAATAAAAAATACATAAAGTTCCACACAAATGCAATGCCTAGTTTGCACTAGCTGGCACAAGCACTCCAAGTTCATTCTCAACGAAGAAATTTTTGGGGAAGAAAATTGCGTGCAAATAAGCGCGAAGCTGAGGAAGAACGGAGGAAAGAAAGGGTGAATTTAGAGAAGGAAGGATAGGTTATAAAGTTAAGTCAGAGGGAAAGGAAGGGTAAGGTAAAATCGAGTGGGAAGATAGGATGGGTAGGAAGAGGGAGAGAACGAGGGAGGCAGGCGGCTGCGTCACTCGACTTAGAGGGGCGCAACTCGAGCTCCTATTCCGCTGGCGTCACGTGCTCACCTAACGGTTGCGCTGTCAAGGACGAGAGGGCGCTGCTGGTGCTCCTTCCGATTGTCACGCAGTGGAGCAGCTGTGGATCTCATGCGCACATCGACTCCCTGGAGCACTATCAGGCGTTGATTGCGAAATCCCAGCGGTACTTCGCCGTTATTATTATTATGAACCTCGTTTTTATTAATAATCCGGAGGGAGTAAAGAGGACGACACGCCGCAAAGAGCACGCGGATCCTTCGAAATCGAAGGGGATAATTTCATTTTCGAAAGTTTTTTTAATTTAACTTTTACACGGCTTGGAATTTGCAGAATGGCGAAGGAGTGATTCATTCTTTGTGAACTTGAAAGCAGGAATATATCTTCTCTTTGATCACCGGTCCGGCTACTAATGCTGATGCCGTAAATAATGATGACAGCGCTCTGGCGATTGAACGGCGAAGCTAATTAAAGTTTTTAATAAGCAGTTCCAAATATTTAGCATATTTTCATAAGAATGTTAAATGTTTTTATTTCGTGGCGCTAAATATTTTAACCACTTTTCCCAAACAGAGGTACGTAGCAAGGGCCAATGTGTGTGGCCGCGAACGCTAAATTGCCGCTCGACCAATTGGTTACTATGGTTATTTCTTCTTATCCGCAAAAATTACCATTATCGTAAATAAAAGAACGCTAATCACACTAAAATACGGCTAGTTTGAACTTGGTATTTAAATTACCATAAATTTACAAATAGATGCTGCACTTCCTGTATTTTTTAAGTAAAATTAAAATGTAAGAAAAAATTAAATGTTTAAATAAGTTAATAACGGAAAATATTGGTATTCCACTTTAGAATCACGCGATACATGGTACATGCCACCAGACGTCTGCTTATATTCCCTCCGATTTCAAATTCGGGAATAAAAAGGCCATTCCGAAATATCGATAGATTCATTTTAGCGAATGCGGCTGTTAAGGGAGGACCGAGATCCGTAAATTGCCAAATTCTCCGCAAATTTTCTCCACTCCGAGCGCGCCAGCCCCGGGCGGTATTTGGGTAAAAGACTCCGCGAAAAAAGATAGCAATCGCTTTCCGAGTCTCTCCATGGTTACAGACTAAAACGACCGCTTTAACCGCGTTTGGGTGATGAAGGGGGAGAGAGGCGACCTTTGACCCATCACCGAAAAATTCTCCCGCGGGGGGGGGGGGGGGAAGAGGAGGGGAGGAACGTGTTTGCAATGATTCCACTTTAGGAAGAGAGGGAAAGAGAGAGTGGGCAACAGGGTGGGGTAGTGGGGCCGATTTTAATAATAGCATAACAGTTGAGCGTCGTCAGGCGGTTGGAGACGGCAGAAAGAGGTAGGGAGGAGGAGAGAGAGAGAGAGGGAGATAGACATTTAGAGGGAGAGAAAGAAAGAGAAAGAGAGACCGCATCTGATAATGCGTTATTCTGGAGCGGGGGCTCTCCAAGGACGGTGGGCGGAGGTGGGGCGGGGCCCGGGGGTGGGGTCGCCTGGAGCGAGGTAAGAAGCCGCACTCGTGACGTTAGTGGAGGAGAAGACTGAAGGATGGAGGGAGGGTGAGGAGGGAGGGAGAGGAGGGAAAAGGAGTGAGGAAAGTGGAGAGAGGAGGACCTCTCAGCATTCGTCCTTGCAGCTTTTAAAGGTACGTTAATTGGAGTCTGGCCGTTAAAAAAATCCTCTTCATCCGAGGTGGTATGTGGGGTGGGAGTAGGAATAGGGAATAATGGGGTGTGAGGTGGGGGAGGGGAGGAGGGTAGGTGGAGGGGGGACAAAGGGGTTACGGCCCCCAAAGGGAGGAGGAGGAAGAGGGAGGATCGAGGGAAAAAATAACCATCGTAAACAACCGGGATTCGTGGATGAAAGTGAGGATACGTTGGAAAGGATATGTTTCTCTATCTCGAAAATTCCCGTGTTTCTTTCGCTCGCATGTTTCGCGTTCGCGAAGATTTTTATCACTCAATTTTAACGGTTTGTTTTGCACGTTTTTTCGTCAACGTCGGCCGCTTGTCGTCAGCTCCGTCCGGTTTCTTGCATCGGTTGGGATATTGCACCGTCAAATTACGGGCGGGTTTAATTTGTCACTGGCTCACTTCGCCACTAAATCACCTCGGTATACGGCTCTTGGGGGGTATTTTTATTTTGAAGGACGTTGGGTCGTGCCTCTAAGTCATAAAAGGATGAAAATGATTGCGTAAGGTATTCGAATTAACGTTTCACGTCATTAATGTTTTTTTCCAGAGTTTTTCTAGCTTTAGAACCGCAACGAGCCAACACAATCCATCTCTTCATTGCTACTCTTTTAACTTTTGAAATTAATTGGTCTTAATGGATAGAGATCTCGTTAAGAAATCCCCCTCGGGAATAAAACGTTTTATTGTATGCCACGATTTCTTTTTTCATATATGCACGAATAAAGTCAATCATATTACTGCCTACCTTCAGATTTTGTTTAAAATTATTTTAGAGTCAACTAAGACACTGGGCTTGTTGTTTACCTTACCCGATATTTATTTACCAATGTAAATAAAAACCGTGGAAGTACATACATACGAGTACATTTAATGTTTCAATTCGTGTTTAATTATTATAGCACGGTAAAATTATACATCGTGATTGCTGCTACTATTTATATATTTTCGTGGGACTATGAATCTCCATACCGCTTTTCCAAAGTCAATTAACAATTTATTTAACGAAATGATTCAAAATAATATAAGTAAAAATAACTTGGGAATACTAATACGATTCGGGATTGTAATTATTAAAGACTTTAGTATATGAAAACGTAAATATTACAGCAATTTAAATCTACCGTCTTACACCGTTTTTAGATGTATAAAAATTGAATTGGTTTAAATATTTAAAAGTTGTAATCGTTGATATAATTTTGGTAGAAATTCTCAGATAACATTAAAATAAATTCGCTGTGACCTAGTATAAGACAACCGTTATCTTTCCTTCATATTTTTCTCAATAGGAAACAGTTAATTACGAATCATTTGGCATATAGACAAATGGTCGTTAAAAATGAACCCACCGCGCAAAATTATTTTCAAATTTTTATGCGTCGTGATGAGCGAACTTTTAGGTAGCTGCTTAACAAGACGATTGCCCTTAGAGTTTTACCTTTCGGTCCTCTTTTACACCAATAAAAGTACATTGGATTCTCTAACAACTTTTACTGGAAGCGTTTTCTGAGTCGCCATGTAATAGGAATGAAATTTTATGGGGATTTTTTTATGGAGATTTCACTTTATAGTTCAACAAAGACGACTGGATTCTTCATGGAAGAATAGCTTTCTTCGCTCCTTTTGAAACTCGGTCTGTTTTCTGAAGAGTAATGAAAAAAATATTAAAGGGCACATGGTCTTTAAGTGGATTTAGTATCGTCAGCAATTTTTAAGGCTGGGCACTTGTCCTACTCGTTTCAGCTCTTGGGTTCCTCATTGAACAATCTAGTTTTCGGCTAAAATTTATTATACGAATCAAGAAATAATCTGGAAATTTTTGGGCATTAGTGTGTCCAAATGTATTATTATTTTTTATTATATCACTCTGGGGAATTTAAATATTTTTAAAGAATATTTTTTATCGTTAATACTTTGGAGACATTTTTGGTTGGATTTTACCTTGATAAAACTTCCAGATTAACCTCACTTTCATGCATCAGTTTTTCATCTAATTTACCATGAAACAATTTCGTTCTTTGATTTTATCATTGCAAGTAATATTATTTGGAAATATTTGAACTTCGGAAGATGAGCTTAAAAGAAGTAAAGACTACATATGTTTGTTTAAATTTTTTCTGCATTTAAAACATCGCAAAAGTACTTATATTGCATTTTATAACTTTAAAATCTTTTATGTGCACTTATTTGATTTTGGTTTGCAAAAGACTGCAATCGCCCTCAAGTTTACAGATGTGGCTTGCTCGTTTCAAAATTGCAGTATCCTCCTTGACGTTTTATTTGTGTACGATAAAAGTAAAACCGCTATGTAGGTAGGTGTGAACATATTTCATAAGAAAGACTGAAATTCAATGTATGCAAAAACAATAAAATCTAACTGGGTTATAGCGGTCTTCATCGCCGGCGTTTCGGCGACTAGCTTTGTCGCCATCATCAAGGACCTGAGTGCAGAGGTGTTTTAAAATTCGGGTTTATATACTCTTATCCGCCGTGGTACGGCTGCTCGTCGGTAATTCACCGACGAGCAGCCGTACCACGGCGGATATATGAACCCGGATTTTAAAACACCTCGGCACTCAGGTCCCTGATGATGGCGACACAGCTAGTCACCGAAACGTCGGCCATGAAGACCGCTATAACCCGGCTAAAGGCCCGAGAGAAATTGACCATGATCATCCGCCGGGAAGGTTTTAAATCTTTTTTAATGAAATCTAACATAAATAAAGAATTCGACGTCCTAATTACCTTTCTTTTGCTCGTGGATTCAACAGCTACATAAACAGGAATGTTGAAATAGGAGCGATTAACCAGATTCATGACCGAAAGAATGTACGCAGCTAAATTTATGGCTTTTTGTTCGATTTCCCATTAATTTTTTGTTTTACATTTTCCCTTTAAGGAGCTTTCCAAGCCGGAGCGGAAATTACCTTTTATGTATGAAATTAGTTTACCTACAGAGATGTCAAAAATACAAAAGAAATTCGAGCTTTCCACTCTCCGAGATGGAAAGGAATGTGCCCTTGTGGCTATATATGGTGAGGATAACATTTGATAAATTAACCTCAAAATATCTTCCACCTAAATGTTGCGCTATTTTCGAAAAAAGAAATTTTCAATGCCTATTTTTAGTATTCCTTATGTTAAAACCTTTCAACTGCCGGTTTTTTGGAAAACTTCATTACTAAACTTTGAATAGAACGTTAATCTTAAGTCGATATGAAATATTACTTATTTTTTGCTAAATTATTACCTAAAATAAATTAACTTATTATTGGGCTATAAATATTTCCAATGCAGACACAAATATGCCAGAGATAGCATATTATCCGTCTTAATTTAGTAAATTAATGAGTAGATATCTGCTTCTAATGCATTTGTGAAATTGAAACTCTTGACTATTTCCATAACATTTATGTATTGTTCCTTAGGAAAGGAAATGCTAGTCATTTAATGAGACACGAGGTATCGATTTTTTATACACCGCTTTCTAATTTAATCGTATGCAATCGCGCTCTCCGTTATATTTAAGACATTATTATAACACTCTGTTTCGCAAATGTTTCATATTCCTTTCACCAGAAAGTTATTACCTGCTATATTCTACCTTATCATTATTTATAATCTCTAAAAGGGGAGCCTATTCCAAAAAGGATGTACATATAATCTAGAACAGGGTTTTTCAAACTGTGTTTCGCGGAACCTAAGAGTTCCGCAGGAGCTAAATATCGTTACGTGATGGAGGCCCAGTACGTTCTTCTTTCTCCTATTTACAGCAAGAAACATGAGCCTCACTTGTAAACTGTATACTGTAAGATACAGAAGCTATATAAATAAACATTATAATGATTTTAAAGTTAATTTTATTGCGGTTAATATTATCATCTCTAAGTCAGGGTTCCGCGAGAAAAAATATTTGGATTTAAGGGTTCTGTGGCTTCACGGCGTTTGGGAACCCCTGCTCTAGAACATGCTATCGTAATAACTTCGGTCAACTGAGGGAGAACTTTAAAACTTTTACGGCCTTTTAGCGGAAAAACGACGAATAAAAATATATTTTATCTTTCCATCTCAAAAAGAATGCTGTAAGATCGATCAAATGTGTAAAAAAAAAGACAACAGTATATGGCCAGGAACTGTTAACAGCTCAGAATCGGTTTTCCGTCTCCAAGTATGGTAAGCGGTACTGTCATTCCAAAGCGAGCCACTTTGTCAGAAATGTGGGATTGTTATTTTTTTGGAAGGCGTCTAATAGTAAATCTAAAGAAATAAAAATTAAGTGTTCGTGATAATATTTGTAGATGGCCGCACAAATTCGCCCTTATAAGACTCAACTAATGCTAGAAATGTGCTAGAAATTGAATGCAACGATACGATCTTAAATGATTTCCGCAATGATAGTGCTCGATTTAGAATGTCTACTATATAGAAATGTCGTAAGTTTGCGTTCTAAATTTTTATTCTGCATTCCTTCGGCACGTGATAGGTAGTGGGAATTTGAAATCACTCTTCTCAAAGAAATTATTTCGTTACTCCATGGAATTCAGGAAAAACGATGAAAGTATTTAAAGGTTCCTTTGAGGTACTAATTGACATTTTAACCGTGTTAGAGAGGTCTATCTTTTATAAAAATATATTTGGGAGAATTTTAAAAATCTCTGTGATTTCGGTAGTCGATATTTTACTAAAATAAATGTAAAATTGAGAAGAAAAAATGCGGTATGATGCAAAATAAAAAAGAGACAATTCACGTATAAAATATTCCTGCAGAAATAGGCGAGATATCGTTTTGTTATAGAAGTACACGTGAAAGCAAATTTTAAAAGTTCTGGTATTGTTCGCATAATTTCCGTTAGTTCTCATACGAAAGAAGCGTAACTAACGGATAGCCATTCCTGTTTTGCAATATTTTATTGTTTTTAACCGATAAATATATAATATTGGTTAAACAGACTTGGTGCCGCGACACGCTGAAATATCGAAGCCGATTCTTAGAGGTTCCATGAAAAAAGTCGTTAAATAATGAAATCAACGATTTTGAATATCCAATGACGTTTTCGCAATAATTTAAGCTAAAATAAATAGATAATAATGTAGCACCAACAAATGAATGCGTCCTAACGTGATAATCGAATGCGTAAATATGCAATCTTGTTATAAAGAAAGGCGTGCCCTGAAACACTATTTATCTTTGAATGGGTGCCTCACCTAAATAATTATTGGGAACTCCCACCCTTTTGCACACTAATAAAGGTATGTGATCTCTAAAAATGAAAGTGTTCCCTTAAGAAATTCACATGTGAAGTCCCGAAAGATACAAAAGTATTACGCTGCTTGCCGAATGATGTTGGTAACGTAGGTGTGTTTCCACGGACTGTTGAGCCAGACATAGTATTTAAGACGGCAAATCACTACCTTGGGGAACGCGGATTGCGATGTATCAATAATCAGCGGTGAATAACATCCAAAATATACAGATTCCATACCCATCAGTAGACTTATTCGGAGTATTCCAACCTACCCATAACTTGTCAATACTAACCCATTTCGGTTCGGTATGAACACCGGCTCCTTTCGACCTTTAACTGAACATCACGCGTCTTGTCACGCATATTCCCTCTTAAATCAGCTACGCATGACTTACAAATTCACCCGTAGCTTAAAATAATTTCACGTATTTTTCGTTCCGCGATAATTGGCGCGAGAGTTCGGTAAATAATATGTGAAAGTAACGTAGGATTTTTTCCTCGCAAAAGAATTTCGCGTGCTGCCATTTGGATGAAACTTTTTTTCATACACAGAGAGGAAGGAATGGATGCGATGCAGGAAAGGTATAGGCCAGGAATGTGCAACCTTTTCACCTGGGGGTCCGCATTCGTTATTTCGAGTGACTCGGCGCGCTGGATAAAAATCGAAACTTTCGAGATTGTGCAATTTAAAAAAAGTGAGAATCAAGCCTAAAAACATTTTTAGCTTGATTCGTGGAAAATTTTAACGATCAACATTTTATAGCATAATCCCGTTTTTACGGAGTGGCCTGGGATCAAGTTCATTGCGTATAAAATCATTATCCGTTAATGTGCCCATAGAATGAGTGCGAAATGCACAAAAATATGAATAACCTTGGAAGGTAAAGATTGTCTAACAATGATGATAGATTTAAAAATCTACAATGCATTAGATAGACACAACATTATTGCATGAATATTTAACGGTACAAGTGCCAGCACCGAGAAGGAATCAAATTTGAAACTATAGAGAGCCTAATTCAAATTCTATCACCTGTTATTTTTAATTCCTTAAAACCGGCATTTCTAGTTAAACGGTAATACATATTAACGGGATTTTGGTGTAATTTCAAATATAATTTAAAAAATCAAATATCACCGATCAATATTTTATCAAAGAATCTCTGATGGCTTAAAATGCTCTGGTTGGTCGGATGTGGTAAACGGGTCGTAGGTTTCACGCCCCGGGTATTGGCTATTAGTCCGTTTGGAACGAAGTTCGCTCGGCCGATACGACTCAATTGGATGAAGTTGGCAGTCGATTGGTAGGGAGTACTCGACGGAAGCCTCGTGAGGTTTGCATTGTATCATTTCCGTCATTTAAATTATGTTAGTGTCCCAATCGATCTGAAAATGTACGCATATGCGTAATTTACGACGTGCATATAGCATATGAACACATTTTTAAATCTTATAAACTTCCTACATACGAGAATTTAATTTTCGCATTATTTCATACTATCTAAAAAATATAGGACTCGATAAATTAAATTCCACGACATAAACGTTATAATAAATTTTACAGGTGACAATTCGGTTAAAAATAAGCAATTAGTTGATACTCCTGCAGTTTCGAGTTAAATGCACGTGAAATGAAGTCTGTCATTACAGAATACATTTTATAACAAGTGATAGAAAAATTGTAGAACAAATTATATAAGGCAGTATTTTTCTGAGGCGCCGATTACTCCCCAGCAGCTAGTTTTACTTTCAATAAATTGTCACCATGTTTATTTATTATACCCATCAAAATATTTTTAAGAGTCTTCAGAATTCAAGCGATTCTTCTCACACAGACGGATAACCAACCGAACATAAGCGATTTTTTTAGAATAAAGCTCCTTAGGAAAACGCTTGTTTGATACTCAACATAATGGCACATAATTCATGATTACATTTATAAAATGTTTAATGAAAAACGAATAGGTCTTTTTTTTACTGTAAAAGGGTGCATTTGCAAGTACCAGTCCAATAAAACTTATAATAAAAAACTTTAATAATATATAATATATTTAATAAGCTCCAGATTGACAAATTTAGTTTCCTCAGCCATACATAATTTGAATACTTGCCGAATTTCATAGGTGACGGCAATAATTACAGAAAAGGAATATGAATTTGATTTTAAAACATCAAGGACAAGTAGTCGACAATAAAAATTTCAACTCTTAGAAAAAAAAAGAAGAATTTTTCTACAACGATCATAACTGCGCAAGGAGCGTTGCATAGTTCAGCTAGATTCCTTTCTCCGCACATCCCCATTGTAAAATACCTCGTGCGTCGTTTACGGAATCTCACTTCGCACGAGCCACTTAAGTAGAACGTATCCGTACTACCTTTTGTTTGGAAATACCGAGTTCCTTAAGCGGATCCCGCTTCTTTTATTTTATTTTATTTTTTTTTAACCACCGTGGCGGTCATTCCAGAACGAAAAATTTTATGGAGTCCTTGTCTCGTGGTTCGGCTGTGAGATAGTTAGGGAGTGGGATAAGCGGAGTTGGATTGAGTGTCGCGTCTCGGAGTGGGATGGATAGGAGGCCGGAGGGTGAGAAGTGGGTTGGAGGAAGAGGTCGGAGGGTGGGAAGTGGGGTGGAGGAGGAGGCAGGTCGGTGAGAAGATCTGTGGGTGAGAGAATGAGAGAGAGAGAGAGAGGAGACGCTCGGATACTGGGTGGGAGGCAGAAATTGCGGTCTGCTCTTTCCCCTGAAGGCATTCGCGCGTGCCACGGGGATCCGCTGTAACGCGAGCGGTCTCAGCGTGTTTCTCTCCTCCTCCTCCTCGCCTCCTGCTCCCCCTCACCTCCTCCTCCCCCCAACGTAACTCGCCTACCCTCTCTCAATCCTCAATCCTTCCAGACTCCCATCTCTCCTCCCCACGTTCCCCTTCCCTCCGATGTCGCAGTGTTGGTCGTAAGGAAAGAACATTGGTCCCGAGATCTTGATTAAGTGTTTGGAATCAATTAAAGATATTCGTTTTGACGGTACTTTCGTCGATTTATTGCAAATGTTATAATGGAAAAGACTTATTCTTAAGAGTAATATTTTAACGCGATTAAATGCTTGATAGTTTCAGATTTTCGACCAGGTTGGTTATTGCGTTGATCTAAGTGTGAATTATTATCACGATTACATGTTTGTCTGTAATCCTAAGTTAGAATATTTTTGGATAGAGGCATTAAGTATATTTAGTGTAAGCCCACAAGTAAATAACATGGCTCATCTATTGGTATATATGGATGATAGGAATCGGTTGTTATGTTATTTTATGCGTGTTGTATTACTACGGACGTCTAATGAACAAATAAGGAGAAAAATAAAATTAGGAAAAGTTAAAAGAACTTCAATTGCAGTAAACTTAATATAAATTTAGAAACGTCGTCAGATCTTTTAAACCTTAAAAATTTTAATATTGTAAATCCCTTACATATTGGTGCCGTATACGAATTAATGGGATAGCTAGTCACATCAGGTGCAAATTCCAGTTCATAGGATAGATAATTCTATGGATTACATAGGAAGAATTATCACAGAGAATGTTTTTCTGAGCAGAAAATTTACACTGAACCCTATATAAATATTGTGCGTCCGTTATTATATAACAACTTAAAATTTCAAAAGTTTTAAGATAAAGAGCTATTGTTTATATCACAATTAGCTAAAACAAATCATTTCCCTAAATGTAACATTTTCGTTGACTCTTACTGAAAGCTTGTTTATATATTAAAAGTTGTTTTGCTATATACAAATATATTTCTTGATATACAATATCAGGTGCTACTATTTGAACGGTTCAATCCTATATATTTACAGAGTAACGTTAACCACTTCCATAGAGTATAGACAATCATTATTCATTGATTAGATAAGACAAAAGAAAACAACGGGCACGCAAGAGCTTTAAACGCGTTAAGCAATAGGAATTGAATTTCACTCTTTTGGACGCACATAAGTTGGAATACTGAGGCATGGAATGAAAAATTTTCGTATAATGAATGGCGTGTATCATACAGACATTATTACCATTATTATAAATTTTGTTTAAAAATGAACTCAAATAAGCTCCTTCGTTTTATATGTGGTATAATTTTAGAACTGGAAACATTTTAGTATATCACTAACTTTTATTTAAAACCTCTTTGTAATCGTTCGGATCCGAGAATTCCTTTAAATTCAGTGAGCTTCGCTTCTGTTCTTACCCACTACGAGACAAAAATCGTGAATTCCGCGTGCGCAAACACATTTGGCCTATTATAAAAGCAATAGTTTAACGCTGTCGTACTAAATTCCTGAGTTTCATACAGGGAAATCTCTTGGACACCTTTTTTTATGGGCGGTTGTCCACTTCGTTGCCAGCCTCCCCTGCGTAAGTTTGCACACTCGCATGCGCACTCACGTGGGGAAGAGGAGAAACTCAGTGCCAACATTAGTCCACTATTAGGAAATGCTCCAAGCGAGTCCCATCTGAAGAATCCGTTGCTTGAATTCCCGTCACACTTTATTCTCTCCATCACTGCTTCCCCCCTGTTTTTACGTCCACGTTATGCATATAAAAATAAAGTATTTAAGTCACCGCAGAATATTTTCTTGGAGGAAAGAGGCAATATACACCTTTCTACACATTTTCTGGCATTTCTTTCGATAAAATAAATGTATTATTCAGTTTTTTTATGATGTGAAAAACCGCCAAGTTCAAGAGTTCAGCGGTGGTTTGCGATAATTTACCTGTTGAATAAATGAATTAAGGCCTCATCGTGTTGAAGAATTGATGGCGTTTGTGGATTGTTAAAACGCATGTGAAAATAAAAGGAAATAAATTATTGAAGAGAATTGCAGAATTAAAACTTCCCACCAACGTTAATGGCAATAAAGGTAGGAAAAATGTGATCAATCAAATAAATGCGTCCTAGACCCATAAGATGAATCTATGTCAAAAAAATTCTTTATTTCTTAATGACTTATACCTGCAGTGTCAATGGAACATAATTGGAAGTATTTCTTCGTTTAGTTATTTGATAAAAATACTATAAACACCTAATGGCATGTTTTCATCGCAGGGATATATATATACCTAGTTAAGCAAATGTCTTTGATGGATAAACTTCAAATGCAGTTTTTATATGGCTTAGTATGCGTTTGGAGAAGAATTTTATGCTCTTGGCAGACTATGACTCGGTATGCTATATAAACAGATTTTGTGTGTCTTGATTTTAGTTTGGTTCAACGCGTAACAATTAGTTTTAGAAATTGATGCTATACTTGCAGAGTATTTTCACAGAAAATAAGTTGGAACAAATATTTGAAGTTACATTTACAGTGAAATCTAGTTACAACGTACTTCAAAATAAGGTATATTTCAAGTTAACGTTGTACTTTTTTTAATCCCCGCCAATTTTCCTGTATAAATACTGTATAAATATTTCCATAACTTAATTCAACTTAGCGTAGTTTTCAATACTGCGTATGAAAAGAGATTTTTGTAGTTTTAATGCATGCTTCCATCCGTAAATAAACCAAGTATAACAAATTCTTGTTTATTGAAGTCATAATACTTCAATTTTGAAGGTACCTTTGTCATTGTACGAAAAGATCTGCGGAACTCCGCCAAAATCCCAAAAGAAAGGATTGTTCCAAACTGAAACATTTAATACCGAGGGTCAGTTATCCCTCTCGTATTACCACAATCGTCAGAGCATGGAGCTGATCACGAGTGGCTGGTGGGATGTCAGTGGAAGGACAATTATCAAATGTTGGAAGAAATTGAGTATTATATTTTCATCGCAGGTTGCAGATTACACATATGAAGAAGATTTAAATGTTCCCGGAGAGCTTTGGAAAGATGTCTACACAAAAATCCAATTTCATTCTCCACTCTCGTTTT
Source organism: Uropetala carovei (assembly GCA_036926305.1). Classification (NCBI taxonomy): domain Eukaryota; kingdom Metazoa; phylum Arthropoda; class Insecta; order Odonata; family Petaluridae; genus Uropetala; species Uropetala carovei. The sequence continues at coordinate 31,582 of JAXCHB010000256.1, read as the reverse complement.
GAGGAGTTTTCAGTTGTTGATAAAAAGTTGGAATCCACGCCTTCATTAACGGACGGTGCCATAGCAGAGAGCATTACTGGTCTAGGTGAGGAAATAAGTAGATAGACTGAAGACGAGGTAGAGGTTGAGTCAAGTGCGACATCATTAATGACTTCGTTAGAGGCATCGGAGTGTTTGGAGAAATTAAAGATATTCATCATAAAATCTGAGAGAGACATTGTTTATATCATTTGACGACGTAGCAAATTATGTTACGTACCACATTCTAAAAAATATCAAACAAAAGAAAATTTCGGATTATTTTATGAAGGATTTAAGTAAGGTTGAAGTATAATCGTTTACTTTTCTTTTTCCTCTCCGCGGTACTGCTATTGGATATTTTTAGAATAACGTACTTTCTGTATAAAATATAAACATTCATGCTCCGTTGATATACGTTGTATCGAGATTTTACTGTATTAAAAATTACCGAGAAATACTGCCACGCAATTAAATCAATCAGTACGAAAGTCTAAAACATAAAATGCGGTTTCTCGAAAAAGTCCTGGAACCCAAAAGCGGGACGAATCTCGGAATGATCGGGACTTCTGACCATTCTAATCTTAAACTCTATAGCTATGGTGGTCAGCCATAGTTATCTCATCACGAATTAAGAAAGATATTATGTGGTGCTGTTGAAAAACTTGTCTTGGTCGACGTAAAAATCAGGGACACCACTGTCCACACGATATACGCACTCATACAAGGGAAATATAGTATTTTTAAGGCTCGAAAAGATAAACAATACGATATCGTAATTTTAGCGGTTTTATTAACAAAATTTCGACAGTAATAAACAATTGATTCTCAACAGTTAAAATAAAGTTAATTATTACGAACCATGTATTTGTTGAAAGTTTTTATCCTTGTGTTTAATTCTCTTAGAGAAAATATTACCAAGTAATTTAAATTTAATGGATAATGGTGGTTTAAACGACAATTCTTTACTCGATAACAAAACTTGTACGGAATAAAAGCAAAAAATCATCGTAGTGATTGTTACTGCTAAGCAATTGTTTTATTGCCTACTCTCATTAAACCCGAAGCGGTTTATATTTACTTCCTACATATTTTCATTAGACGCAAACAATATATTTTCAGAATAGCCGTTATAAAGTAAAGCTTTCTCCGTATATACATAATTCCCATTTAAGTATATTTGCGTAATTTATATTTGACGTACATATAAATAATAAGTGATATAAACTGAGTATTGATGAAGGCAATATTTTCCCTATTTTTGTCCATGATTAAGCAGCTTATCAAAACTTCGTGATTATAATTAGATCCATTAAGTCTACGTACTAGTCTTTTCAACTTCTTATAATGGAGTATTTTTTGTTCGGTGCGTTATTCAATTCGTCTTCGAGAAATAATCATTACCCGTGGCTGCAATTTTATCCTTGGTGAATCGAGTTTGTCCTTGACAAAATTATTTATTTATTCGGATAATGGTGATTAAATTTCTGTTTTCGAGCTGCATACACTTACATAAATACAGTAAAGAACTTGATAAATAAAAAAATTGGATGAAATCATCGATAATTACCATATTACTTATTAACATCAAAAATTAACATCTTATAAAACGATTTTTTCGTTTTATTTGTAAAAATGTTAAATTTAGTTTATTAACTTAATAAAATGGTTGAAAATCCTGATAATGAAAAATAATAGCAAAATAACAATCTGATCCAAATAATAATAATACATAAGCAACAAATTTGAAGTAGAACTCTCAACAATGGTTCACTCTTTACCGTAGCTATAAGCATTGCTTACCTTCCCTTCTAAAGTATATCTCTCTAAGTTGTGGAAGGAATGTTGCCTTTGGTTTTTTCATTCTCAACCTTAACTACGTAATCTTATCTACGATTTTTAGTTTAGCTGGCTAATTAACTCTCAGAAAAACTTATTCTAGCAAAAACTAACCCTTCTGTATATGGCGTTATGTCATTACAACTTAAATTCCTAGCTTATTACGAAACAAAAGTAAATTTTACGTGCCTCTACTTTTATTAAAATACATATATTGAAATGTAAAAGGAAGCAATTTCAATGCGTTAATATGTAAAATTTCATTCCTGGTATCAAAAGCTTTTAAAATTTTATCTTTGGATATCATTATATAGTGACGGGTCTTACTTAGGATACTAATGTCCAGCCCAAACTACAATAGTTGGAGAGCTGAAATTTAACACGTAGGTGAATCGGAAAAAAAATCTTGGTAAAAATTTCAAAATTGCAACAATGTCTATTTTCTTGGCTGTTAAAAATTATAAACAATTTTACTAATATTTCATGGTTTAGGTACTTCTAAATGCGCTATGAAGCTGAAATTTTTTGCGATGGTAGAATTTGCCAAATAATGAAAATAGGTTTATAGAAATTTGAAAATTTTTATTCTTTCGGCTGTAATAAATTCTTAAATGTTAAACAAATTGACAAATGTTTATGTACATTGTGAGCATCCAGGAAGCTAAAAATTGTATTACTGTTTGAAAAAATTGTTCCGGTAGTAAATAACATTTAAAATTTCAGAAATTTTATATTGTGGCTGTTAAAAATTCATAAAATTTAAACATTGAAATTCATATAAATGCACATCCGGATGTTCTATACCGATGAAATTTTGCGTAAATGTGAGGTATTCGAAAGAAATGCTGAAAACCTATAAATTTTTTATAATTATAAATTTTAGAGGTTGTTTTTACCCGAATATTGTCCATAAGGAAAAACACGTAAATCGGCGAGAAGGTGCAAACTGTTGCGTTTAAAAATTATTCGACTGCTGTTATTCTTTACATTAATGTGAGTGAAAATGCTTGCAGAATACAAGCACACCTTCACTAGTAATATTATAAATGGAATGAAAATATTCAAATAAATCTTTTTCATTATAATATATTATCACTTGCATCTGATATTTTACAACGCACACGTGCCGGAGTTGCAGTCATAATTTAACGGAGGAATTTACAGTCATAAATACGACTTAGCATTTTCACTAAAGATAGACGTTAATCTTGATGGGTAAACTGACTTCAATCTCTAAGCCTCATTCCATATCAAATTCCACTCGAATTGACAATATTAATGATAGGTTATTTCATACCCTCCGCATCATTACTGAAGCATTTTACCTTTCACTTTCTCATTCAATGGAATACTTTTCCCTTTGCCTTTATTGCGTGGGTGGTGCATTATGTGGGGCATCTGGGCACGTGCATCAATGAACAACATCCCTTTATACATCGAGCCGAGTTTTCGATCCCAGTCATTGGAACACGGATTTAAGGGAACGGCGATGATCATGCATTTACTGCTAAGACGCCAGATATTGGACTTGTGTAATATAACAGCTCCGCTCCACTCTAACTTCCTTTAACCCTCGGCGCTGCTTTGCACTTCACCATTGCACTACCTTCTCCGTTCCACACCTTGGCAGAAGTGTTCCCGGATATATAAGTAGAACCTTTGTGGATGATATTATGCGCATTAGCCCTATAAGACGACCTTTGATCCGTAGAAGTGATCGTTAATTACGTTATCAATGGATTTTTACTATGTCCTATTCATAAAAATCAGGAAATACTATTTTTCTGACTCAATAAATTTCGGTAAACGTTTTTTTCTGGTGAATTCATTTATCGATAGTAGTGCTTTTTGTAAAGGATAATTAGTAACAGTAATGGTAATTCTAATTTTATTCAATGGGATAAGGTTATAATAATACAATTCCGGCTAAGGGAGTTCAAATCTGTAATTTTTAAAATTAATACGTAATACCTAAAGAAATTCACTGAAGTTTACAGAGAAAATTATATTTCTACTTTCAATCCATTATGTCTGATAATTTAACAGTATAAATTACTTTTTGCACGTTTTCTCCTGGCGGGTTTTACATCCCAATTCTACGAAAAATGCCTCGATTTCATTGCGCGTAACATGAAATATAAGATAGGTTTTAAATAAAGTCTCTTGAAAATACTTATTTTTACAATTGTATCCAAGATACTTGGATATCTATGCTGGTTTTGTTCTAACATGTCTCGCCTTTATAATGAAGTACATAATAGCTTATGGTAAAAAAAATTTCAAACGATAACGTTATTGAAATACGTAGAAAATTCATCTGAAAATTTATTTTAGTGATTAAGGGGAAAGAATCCGGCAAATACCTTATCATTAAAAGTAATTCAACTAAATAAAATATAGCTTTTTTACTTCGTAGAAGTTATGCAATCCGCTTGACGAAGAAGGAATAAAATCTGATTATTTCGATAAAATACAACTCTTTCCCATAAGAATTCGCAGTCAGTTCTAAAGCTAGAGTACATGTCTTTCATAACTGCGACTTAAATTTAATTAAAGCAGAAAATAACGTCGTCCGCACTCGTAAAAAACGAGCTTTACATCGCAATGTTGTAGGCTGGATATTGAGGTTGTCTGCTTGCCCTACTTGTACGCAGGTACTTTGTCACCCACGCCTCTTTCCAATCCCTACCTCCCCTCCGTCCCTCTCTTTTCCTGCTCCATCCTACTATCCTATGCCTCCATCTCCCATCTCTCCCAATGAAATGATATTCCAACGTTGAAATATAGAAGACCTCGCTTCGCTCTCTGGAAGGATAAAACCTCTTAAATTACTTACAGCTAAGACTCACTCTAGTCTTACAGCGATATATATATATGTGTGTGTGTGTGTGTGTGTGTGCGCGCGCGCGCGTGTATCAGTGTATGCGCAAACACGAGTATATGCATAGTTATATACATATATTACATACACACATATATACATATATACACATCTTTGCTTATTAGATAACGTTAAATCTCCTGAATAATAACCCATTTATTAAGAAGGATGTCATAGGAAATTAAAAGGGTCATCAGCCTCAAATCTTACCACCGATCTTTTTCCAAAGCGTCTATTCTGGTTAAGCAAACAGTCATATGGTTAATGTCCTCTGCGTGAAGTCTTTCAATCAAGATTATTTAATTCCTCTTAGATCAATTTTAACGGCATGAATTTGTACTACTATATTCAGTACATTACACGAATACACGTAAATTTCAGGATAATATGATTTATATTGATATGTATAGTACGATTTCTCTGGTGATACGAATTAGTTAATAGACGAATTTGATAGTTTCATACTGGTGTTACGATTTCACTTTTAAAAAATTGTCGAAACGCCACGAATTCAGTTTATTCCTACAGTATACTCCCTCCTCGATATTTTTCTATTCCATCCATTCTTCGATTATTTATAGTGATAAATTCCGTTAACCTGATAAGGAATTCGACATGTGTCCAGAGTTGGGATTTTCCAGCAAATTTCAAAGATGCGGAATTTTAAAGATCATTGCTGGCGTTGTTAAGGTGTATTTTCTTCTTTATGACCACTAATTATTACTTCTTTCTGATATTATTCGTCCGCTTGAAGCTGCTTTGAAATAAAAATATCTCAAAAACGCTTCTATCGTAAATATGGAAATATTAACAGCCTTTACGCCACGTTCTATCAGACAAACCTGTCAAAACTGCTGTTCCAATCATTAAGATAGCACAGAACTTTATACGCTTATAGCCATTTCTTAATTAGCGCGGAAAGTTATGAGGTTAAGGACGTTTTCTTAAACGTTTTTTTTCTGACCCGGATGATTATAATTGAATAATCTTGATTTAAATAACTGTGAAGTTGAAGACAAAACTGTCCGAGTCAATTTTACGACATAGGTCACCCAGTCATAAATTCGCGGCAAATAGACATCCAAGATGGATTTTACGTTGACCTGAATATTGTTTCCTGTCAAAAAGCTTTCCTTAAAGAGATTTGCTGCCGAAACGGCAAATGATAGGCCGATGTAGGGCAGCACATTATTCATTCGCCCCTTCCAAGGCAACCTGGATGAAATGAGGCAGAGAAACACTGATGAAAAAAACCTCTTCCCTACTTCAATGACACTCGCGTTCCACCATCCATTGCCAGACCGTGCCATGTCATGCTACAACAATTGAAGTGTTTTCCCAACAATAGGCAAGGGGGAAAATAGCCGATGATTAAACCTGGAAAGGGTATTCGCGGAGAAGGATGTAGCTCGATCCATAATATATCTTCTTTTTTGTTTTAATTTTTCTATTGCCTCGAGAATGGAATTTGAAGGGGGAAAAAACCTAACGCGAAGTATTCGAGAGGTCGAGAATAAAAATAATTCACCTAAGCTGATGATCGATGGAATCTAAGCTTCCACGTTTGCAGGGGTATGGTCCGTGGAATTCTGGTCACGTGTGCATATAGTCCCGTAAAGGCCGAGCTGCAGCGATGGCCGATCGAGGAAATGGAGGTAATGGCTTTATTAGAATGATCTCCTCAGATCGCAAGAGCGTTCATGTGCCAAACCTCCATAAATCAGCTTTTTTCTCTTTCTCTCTTCTTTAAACATTCTTCATCTCCTGACACAGTTATTCCGTGGTTCCTCCCACGATCGTCTCTTTAATTCCAAAGAGGCCAGGGCCGTAAGGGAGACCCCTCCCGCCTCGTGTGCCGCCCATCACTCCCACACCCCACCCCCTCCCCCGCGTTCCTCTCCCGACCTCCCACATAACGCCCCCCCCCCCCCTCCTCAAAATCCACCCATCCCATTCCACCGACAACACTCCAATCATCGCCGCCGCTTCGTCGCAATCATCGCTCTCGTAAGAATGCCTCCCGTTCTGAGAGCCGGTTATTTTTTTTTATCTCCTATTTACGTCGCGTTTCCTCGATAATTTCTACGCTGATTTCCCAACAATGCGAAGATCCAGTTTATTTTCCGCTATTTGTTATTAGTTCGACTTTATCTTGTCAGACGCGTTTCTTTTTAAACGGAGATAAAGGCTAATTGGATTTTAGTTGTTTTTGTTTGTATGCGTAGAACAGGGGTTGGAACAGTAGTAATGATTACGATATAGTTTATCTTTTAGGATTTAAAAGAAAGACCATCACTATCATGACATGCAAGCATATGATCGACCAATCGTACCTGTCAATTTAACGAAAACAAAAATTTGGTATACAAATAAAAACTTCGGAGGTGATTTTTTTTTCAAAATCCTCGAAAAAATTTATTTGAAAGATTTCGTTAGAATGGAATTATTTATAATGAAAATTGGCTATAATTTATTAGAGGCGTATTGGGTGGGAAAACACAAAAAATAAAATCATACTTTTTAATTCATATGCGAGTTTATCCACATAAAAAAAACAAAATAAAATATATTGAATCAAAACAGGAAAATATTTAATTTATTCACGGGACCAAAAATATGTTGGGACCACTTAGGGCCTCCAATCAAATTTTGGTGTGACTTCTATTCCTTCCGCCACACGAGACCTATATAACAGAATATATGTTAATAAGAAAATTCCTTCATGCGCATAAAAGTCCTACTTTAGGAGAAAATCACACGTTAGGCCGTCGCACGGAGTGCTTTAAAATCAAGATAAGAATTTCAGACCTAAAACTTTACACGGAAAATATAATGAAGCATAATTTCCCATTAATAAATTCAGGTTCCAGTTTGTGGAATTTATTCGTGATATAGATAAAAATAAACCAATAATCTTTCACAAAAAATTGAATTGAGTGTATATTTTTTTCGCTGAAGGAAATGAAATACTTTCCAATTATTTTTGAGAAATCTATTTAGAATCAGAATATAGAATAGTTTTTTTTGCATTTTTAACGGTGAAAGTTTTTAGCTACTATTAACTACTTGGCAATTCGCACTTACCACGAATTTGCGATTACAACGTTTTAAACTGGAAATATTCATCTTCTTCGGTTCGCAATTACTGTTCAGTTTTGTTTGTGATTTTCATGAAACAGCAATTAAGATGTTGATTTTGTTCACAACCGTGTTTTTCTGCTGCATAATGTTGTTAAAAACAATCGTTTAAAATTATCAAAATATAATAACAACAACGATACATTTGATGTATATTTTCTAAGATTCATTAATGTTTACAAACAGTCAGGGATTCATTTATCAGCGTTGTTATTTTTAATCGGCGCTTAGCTAAGTGGTACAACGAACTATTTTAATTGTGGTCATAAAGGCCATTAATTCACCGCATTAATTTTTTTAAATATTCATTTAACCGAACTACATGTGTGAAATAATCAACTTAGTATAATTTTAAAATGGAAGTATTTGCACATTTGGAAATTATTTCTACTGCATTATTGAAAACTTCCTAGAGAAGTCCGAGAGATATATTTCATTAAAAAGTAAACTTGGCAATTGAAGTAAAAGAAATATTAAACTATAGATTGACTAAAAACACTTCATATAATTGAAGCTCTTCATTTGACAGGTATTTACAATGTTAAAAAGAAAATTTTAATTTTCATCCATTACTTAATAACATCCCCAGTTTTCGAAAAAAAATCCCGTTGCAAATTTTAAAATGATACATGTTTCATGTTCCGTTTTAGAGTTTGACGCTTTTATTGACATACAAAAAGGGCATACGAATGTCATATTAATCGATATGAAAATGAATTTTCACTTATGGTTATATTACCATATTACCCAATAAGCAAATGACATTTTTACTAAGTAGTTCAACGGTAGAACTGTATTAAATACGGTTTTTAGAAAGGTTGAGGAGAAAATAACGAATTCGAACCATGTCTTTCTTTCAGGGAAACAAAACAGGAAATTCAATTACTGAGAAAAAACTCTAATTTTTGCTACACTTCCGGTGTTCAATACTTCTAACTTTTTAAAACATTTTGAATGAAATTATTGATCCGTTTCTCCGCAAATAGTATTATAATCTACGGCACAATATATAAGCAGGGTCTATGTCTCTTCTTCTAGAAACTTCTTAGTTGAAAACATGACTAAGGATAAAGTAGGTAATTTCTTCGCTAAAGCTTTCCACCGTTGAAATGTCGCATAATTTGCAAACATATTTGAGTAACAAGTTATTGACATATTCAAGCCAAAATTCATTGGTATTAGTAGAATATAGAGAAAAAGTCGAATATTGTAGGAATGTCTGAGATTTACTTGTCATGAACAAAACAGAAAATTTGCATTTAATCATCCTTCACTATTAATAATTATTCAATTATTACTTTAGTAATATTAAAATTTATTCTTAAATACTTATTGGACGTGAAAAAACTACTTATATTTCTTAAATATGGGTAACGACTCAAATATGCTAATGCTACATCTTTTTAATTACCTAGGCACGATATATTCCAGATGATCAGAAACTGAAAACTTAATTGCTTGTCTTAGGTATTCTCAATGTTACAAGGTTATTTTCTAATGAAGCCGCGATACAATCAATATATGCAATATTTTTTTTATCATGGAGCACGCTACTGACAGAGAAGGAGATCACTCTATGCATCATAATTGGACTTACAAAATTATTTTTTCTTCAATTCGACTATTTTAAGCTTTGGTAATCGCATATTTGCAGGTCAAAAATTTAACCCCAGCTCATCAGAAATTCTGCGTAGGCTTTCATGTACGTGATCTTCTCGTTCCTTTATTTTTTAAAGGAGGCGTTACCAAAATGGCGCATGAATATTTAAAAAGAGACCATGGCCAAAAATGGTGTTTTATAAATCGCTTCCTTACGCACCAATATTGCCCCATTATTTCAATAATTGGCGCTTTCGTCATCCAAAAGCCTTCAGCAAAATTATCTAATTATTCACTTTAACTTGAGGATTTTAATCGTGCAGGCGTAAATATCAATTTTACAACATTATTACCAATTAAAGATAATCTTTCTCCCTTTATGTGAATTAGGTAAGTGGTGTTTAGCATCGCTATTCTGAACGTCCCAGGCGAGTTCTATCCAGAGGTTGGTCCAGCTATTTGATCTGGAATTTCCTTCTTCCGTAAATTAAGGGGAGTACAACCGGGAATAAACTATCTACATACCTCCCACTACAGAACAATTTGATATCAAAGCGTTTAAACGTCAAAAGCTTTTACAGATTTCCGTACTTAAAAAATAAAATCTCTCAAATCTCTCTTAATGCGATATCTGTCGTTCGAAATACCACTGAATAAAATTAAATATCTGCAATTGTTCGATCAAACAACCTAAACTCCCAAATTTATGGATAAGAACAGCAAAAGTCGTATATCTATCGACTTTTAAGTGCGACTCATATTTATCATGGTATCTATGAGTACCCTAAAATATACACTAATCTGATAATCTGGTATATATGTCAAGTAACCAGTTGTCGATAAACATTTAAGGGGGCATTAAAATGAAATGTTGAATAATAAGTTATGAAGGGATTAAATTCCAGAATTAGTTCAATAGCCATTTGTTATGTAACTGGACAAGTACAGCAAACTCTAACCGTTCGTGAGAGTTACGGTCCACGGAAACTTCGCGAACGGCAAGACCTTTGATAAAATGGGATATTGGAGGTTAGAGAGCATTCTTAGCAGACTGAGTATTTAATACTAAAGACATATATGGTTAACCCGATTAAATGCCGTTAATACAATTACTACGACTTATGCTGCTGCTTTGCGATATTTTCATAAGCAATTGACTTAAGTTTAGTAAAATAGTTACATAGTACAAAGTCTCTCACTTAAATAAAAAACAAATTTTTTATAATAATGGGATTGTATGCGAGTAAACATGAATTAATGAAACGACTTTTGGTGATCCTTTGGTCATTTCCATTTTCAAATTATAACACAATTAACCGAAATTGATAATTCTCTATTACACGGAGATATTTTCAAATTAATACGAAAAAGCTGAAAGAGATAATTTTTCAAATATTATTCAGTAGAGATTACCTCTAACCACAAAAGGAACAAATAAATATAAACTGATTGAATATACGTGGTTGCAATGAGTTTAGTGCTATAGTTGCATTAAAAATTTTGATTGTTTTATTTAGAGAGGTGACATTTATGTCAATTCTTAAAAACTAAATGTTACAGAAAAACTATTTCCCCGGATGATTTAACCAAATTCATAGCGAATTTTCTTATTCTAAATAATGAGATATCGAATATCCCGATCAGAAGCTCGAGTTGGGAAAAACTCTTTTGATAATCTTTAAATATTGTAAGCATTACTTAAATTGTTGTTAGCTTTTATTCGAATCACTTATATACATTTAGTTCTGTTTCAATATAATTATTTGTATAAGTGACGGTTTGTCCGGCATTGAAGTGTTGGTTTTCCAAAATTCTATAATTTCAGAATATTTTACAGGCACTTTATCTATAATTAAGCCACGACCTCGTAACAAAAACCTTCCTGCTGCCAGGAAGATTTAGTGGTTTCCTGTTTATTTAGACAAATCTTATTGGAATACAAAAAAGATTTGTTTGGAAACGAAAAAAGACAAAAAAAACTCGATATCAGGATGGAGAACGCAAATAAAATTGTTGTAGCTCAAATAATTTTTACTTATTTCCACAAAAAGTGCAAAAACGAGCGGTTTCAACGAGTGATTGTTACCATAAAATGACATTAACAGTTACATCAAATCTGTATATGCATGTGGAAGGAGAAGGTGGGTGGAGGAGGATGGAATGGTGAGCAAGATTTTTAAAAAATAAACTATACTGCTTGCATTTCATATGACTCGTCCTATTCCTAATGTGGATTTCAACTTGTATTAGCCTCTTCGTAGAAGTCAATACTGGATTTTTCAGGTGAAAAATGGAAACTTTCAGCCAAATTACGTAAACATTGCCACTAAATATGAGCGCTAATACATGATTTGCAAATAATTGCTGCTTTATGAATAAATACCAGTTTTTACGCATATGGCCTTATTCTATACAAAACTGTTAATATTTCGCAATACTATGGCGTAAGTTTCTGCTTGACGTAATCATTTCCAAATAAATTTATTTGACAGCGGTAAAATAAGGGCTCTTTACGCCGCGTATATAACTTCCGTTTAAATGTTTCTTTCGTACTACTCGTGTAAATAGGTTTCATAATAACTTCATTTATATCATGTAGATTATATTTTAAAAACAAAAACAAATTTTTGGGTCGTCGTGTAAAGAATAAAAGTCTAAAGCAATGTTTTCATTAGCTCTGGATAAATTATATGGTATAGAAAAACTTTATTTAACATTTGATCGTTTATCCCGAGTAGCATAAACGTTTTTATGATCAAAATCAGAGTTTTACTGCTACTCATATTTATTTCTTTGCCTGCTGAGTTTAAAATTGTTTTTCTTTGCTGAAGTTTATGTAAATATTTTATGACTTCTTGAGGCAGAACATTAGTACATCTCGCTTATTGCATTTTAATGACTAAAGTAACATTTTTATACCGTTTTATTCGACGAAGTGGAATACCAACGAAAGAAATTTCTTATCTCTGATATTAATTTTACATTCTCTTTGCTACTAACGGCAGTGTCCTTGTGGCTGTCTTTAATTTTATAGGATCAATAATAATTTTTACTGAAATGAAAAAAATAGGAGAGAGATATTAAATGCGAAAAAAAATGTGCAGTACCAGGATAATCACCTCACATTGAAAGCATCGTGATGGCTGAACAGCAGGGGTGGTGTGTGCGACACACACGGGCGGTAGAACAACGGGGGCGGCCGATTTATCGTCAGACACGTACAGTATTTTTTAACAGTAATGCAGATTGTACATTCTTTCATATTTATTGGCTACTGAAATGTATCAAACCATAAAGCGTTTTTACATTTTGTTTAAAGAACGCCTAAAAAGGGAGGCAAATGAGAGACTTGTACGCGGGCGCCCGTGAGACATGGCGCGCCCCTGCAGAACAGCCTTGCCGTAAGGAGCGTATCGCATAAAATAATTATGCAATGTAAAATATCGTCGGTATTTGAAGTTAACAGCAAATAAGTAATGTATTGAAAATTGGACAAGTGGTTGAAAAAAGTCAGTTGCAAGCATTTTATCATCGTTCAAGTCAGACTAAAATACATACTGCTGTATGTCATAATAAAAACTCTTACTAATAGTGGTAGTAGCATCCACGTTAACAGCGGACATACTATATGAATCGGTGACAAAAATGCTGTTTTGTCCGCAGATTAATGAAGAGTATACGTGAAATCAATTAACGCGTAATTAATCAAAGTTCATTTGGATGACCAATCAGTAAGATTTTTTTTAGAGGTCTCATCGATTTATCATTGGTATTTTTTACTATCGATATAGTTATTCCCTTTCCATGCAAGGACTTAGGATTCTCTTTGATTGATGGTAAAAAATATTTGCCTAGACGAAAATCTGAACCGAGAGGCCTATTGCTATTAGAATGACATTCTACCTGTATAACTGCTAATCATGCATTACTCAGTTTCCAATTTTCTTGTTTATATCAAGCTTATATCAAGCAAATATTATAATAGTAGCTTTTATGGGAGTGATTTAATATGAAATACTTAAACACGATGTAAAATATTATGTGTAAACTGATTACCTGAACATTATATTTACGTAATGGAAAACTTTTCCTATTAAATCGGCCTACAAAAACACGAACTACAAAACACGAACGACGCTTACAGAATGTAAAGAATCTCAAGAAATGGATGATATGGATAATTGAAAGTAATTTATTTGTAATTAAAAATCGGAATACATTATGAAGTAAACTAAATTGTTTTTATGTGCAGAGTTATTTTTTTGTTACAAGGCTTTCTTTTGCGTTATCGCCCAAGGAATTCTACATTGAAATTAATAAGCAAAACGACGGCCTTTCAGTCTGAATTCTCCCAATAGAGGAAAAAACGTAATAACGCTATGTTCGACATGCTCAGTGATAACAGTATTACAAATTGCGACCAGCCGATCTCTCAAGAACACCACCAAGCTACACCTATTGAAGGAAAAAAAACAATCCCACACCATTGGTTAGCATTTTCTTTCATCATCCACAGAGGTTCGATCATGCGGGATAAAACACCGTATCTCGTGACCGCCTAATGAGTATTGATCATCGTCGGTACCCAAAAAGTGTGAGTTAATTGAAGAACGTGATGTCTGACTTTCGACTTCCGGCTGACCTCGCTGTTGACACACCTCGCCGGAGAGGGGATAAGGAAAGCATCGGCTCCGCTAGTTGTGCGCGGGGGTTACGCTACCTGACCATTGGAGGCTTATGTCTGTTAGGGAGAGAACCCATCTGGTTCACCCCACCAACCCCATCCCCACCCACCATTCTCGCACATCCACCGAGCCACTGTGGCCCCGCTTCCGCGCCTCATGCACGCAACCTTCAGACAGCTCCAAATTGATAAATTACCTTTCATGGGTTTGCATGCAGGCACATCATCCACCCACCGGTCAACCTCCAACCACTCTTTCGGTCTTCCTCGCTACATTCCCATCCTTCCACCTCCCTAACTCTCCCTTCTTCTGTATATTACAACCTTTCCCCCCCCTCCCCTCCCTTTTCCTCTCTCTCCCCACTTTTTCCCTCCTCCCCCACTTCCCTCCTGTCCCCTCTCTTCCCTCTTTCCCCTTCATCTACCTCTCCCCTCCTCACCCTCTTCCTCGCACTCTCTTGCCACTCTCCATCTATCCCTCTTAGACTCACCCCACCCACTTCCTTCCCTCCCCTCCCTCACGCCCGTAAATAACCCTCCCCTCTTTCAGCTCCCACCTCTCTCTCTCTCTCTCACCTATCACCCTCTATCGCTTCCCTTCTCTGCTCCCTCCATCTCCCCTCCCACTCATTCCCCTCCGGTGCCTCTATCTCAATCTCTGTCTTCCCGTCTATCTCTCTCCCTCTCCCTCTTCTTTTCTCAATATAATCCACTCTCTTACTCCCTTTTCCCCCCTCTCTTTCTCCTATCTTCTCCCCTCCCCAACGTTTCTCCTTTACGACTTTTTCAGACGTTTTCCTCAATCTTATTTTCCCGCCTCTGACCGCATTTTTCTTCTCCTATCCTTTACACCCTGTCCTCCCGTGAAGATTTCCTTATTTCGCTGCTACTTGTTTATTCCGACATATATTCCTCACTCCAAACTCTCGTTTCATATCTTTTTCCTTCTTTTTTCGTTCCCTTTTCTTGTCCAATCTCCTGTCATCCTCTTCCAACCTTTTTCTCCATTCTGGTTATCATTATCCATTCTGTCGTTTTTTGATTTTGATCTCTTTAGTTTCCGTTCCATTTAGAGCGAGAAGTATTCTCGTCCACTCTTATGAAGAGAGGCGAAGATTTTTTGAGTTAACCACCGGTATGGATTTCATTTGTTTCAAAATGTTGTTATAAACCCTTCATCTGATGGATGTCTTTATAGTTTTATAACTCTCACTAGTAATGTTATTTGTGTTCAACATCGATGGCGGATTTTTAATAGTTCCTTCTTAACTGAATTAGTTGTATAATTCATTTTGGTGAAGGTTTTCATCACCAAAGTTGGTACCAGTCAAAATATCTTAAATTTATCTACCCTAATGTCGCTGTTTAGTGATTTTGCAAATCAGTTGCATCAAGAGATTTTTGTAAATTCAGGAACCATAATGATGTTCTTAATTTTTTGTGTGCGTATTCCAGAACGCGCCAAAATGGATGTTTCAGTCTTGAGAAACCTTCAAAGAAACCTAGAGGTAAAAACTGATTTGATTGTGCGCGTCGATGACTAGACATTTGAGCGATTATTCAAGTAAATTGAAAAATAAATTTTCCAATTATTCCAGACTTTTTAAACACCCCACATCGGTCGAGAGATTAAATATTGTCGTTAATATTTTGACAATAGCCAGGAGTACATAATTACAGCAACTAGAGTAATTATAATCGTGTCGCTCACATCTCATCGAGTTCAGTTTTCACGCAAACTTCATTTAAAGTTTTATTTTCAGGGTCTCTCGTAGTCTTTCCCTTCTCCTCTTTGCATAATTTTCCGTCTCTGCCTCCTCTCCGCGTTCCTAACGTCCTTCTCTCCACCCGTCGCCTCACCCAAACACGGTTCCTTCATCCACTTAATTTTCTTCTCTCTCTCCCCATTTCCCTCGCCTTCCTCTATTCATCTCACATCTTCCGTCAGCAGGCCTTTTCACATCCCCTCCTATATACTTTTTCTCTTCACCTCTTACAGAGCACCTCTTTTCACCTTCGGCCACTTCAATTCCATCAACTCGCACACCCCCTTCCATCTCCCTTAGACTCCCTTCGGGCGCTAAAGGCTTTTTTTTCCCCTTTCGCCTTTTTACGCACCCGCCTGATCCTAATAGGCGGTCGTCGAGGAGATAGCCGTACTCGCTAATCACTCGGAGAGGCATGCATAAATTCAGCGTTAACTGCGACAGAAGAAATGTTCAAAAAGGGACGGTCGTATCTCGTAACCGGGGGTAAAAAGGCAAACATTTTAATAGGCGGGCTTGTTTTAAGTGTGTCGTTACCTTTATTCGATGAATCGAATCAAGCGATTTGATTCGAATCTGATGTTTCGATACCGATTTCAATAAATAATCGAATCGTTTGAATCGATTCACACGATATATTCGATTAGTCTTTTGAAAGAAGTTCTGAAACGAAATATCGAATTTTGAAATGTTCACTTTCTTATTAAGAAGATATGTAACATAAATTACATTTAAGAAGTTATCTGTGCAACGACTCAATGTGATATTTAATGAAACGTTTATAACGAAAAAATCGTACTTAAATAATGAAATTGCATTAAGATTACATGTAAAGTAAATTAAAATACAACTTCCATAGCTATCCATTGTTGTCGTCCATGGTACAGATTGATCGAATCATAAACGTGTGAGTTTTTATAACATTTATAAAAGATGTCTTAATCATCATTTGGAAAAACCTATATATCGAGTAAACCGATTCATAAGATTAATCGAAATTATCGAAAAGATTCAACTTTTCCGATTAACCAGAACGAATTCTTCGATTCATTCATCCATGAATCAAATCGGAATCAACCAACCGCCCCCGCTCCGATCTCATTTCGTTTTCATTATAAATCGGATCCGAAGAGTTAGAAACAAAATATTTTTATGGCGTACTGCAATCTCGCTTCCGTGGAATTTATATCTGTACCCTACACACCCTTAAAAGGGCGGTTAAATTTTACTGCAAAAATAAAATTGGAAAGCGTTAAAACACGGAGCGAAGGGTGTAAAAAAAGAGCGTTCATTCGGCGAAGTACTGCGTGGTTATTTCGGGGAATTTTAACGCGCTCACACGTAGTCTAGAAATGTCTTCATAAACTTCGAGTTTACTTTCCCATTCCTCGCGCTCGTGTCTCGTAAGTGAAGCGTGTATTTTTTGCCGGGTTTTATGCGCATGTCTTCTCAACGCTGGTGGGGCGAATTTGGTTATTATCTTTCTAACTTTAACTCTCGCCCGTTTGAAAGCACGCGAGAAAAATTCGGGAGCCGTGACATTACTGTCGAAATTTAGGAGCAAGGCACTCATATTTTTTACAGAAGTTTTTTGGTCTCTAATTGTATTTTTAGATACGAATGTACTTATCGATTTTTGCATATATTTGGAAAATTTCTAAGGTTTCGCGAATATTATAACCGGATGAATATTATGACGTCTAGGCAAAGCAATAATGTGCTAGTGTAGACCGGACCAAAAGGCTGAAACGACCTTATCCCGTTCAGTAGAAATACGAGTTTTTTTCTTCTTTCGATTTATAATGTGCTTCCGTTACAAATCTTTCCCAGGGTCGGAAATCGGCTTCGTCCTCGTCAAATAACTCGGACATAAATCATCCTTTTTCTGAAAATCGATTTCGCGTCTTTTCCATCGACGTATATATATGAAGAATGCGCAAAATCATATTCCACTCCTCAGGGGAAAAAAACTTTAACAGCAAAGTAATCGACTGAATTACTTTTAATGCCTCGCTGAGATGCTTCATCACTGGTTTATTATTTACAATTTTATTTATATAGATAGATTACTCCACGGAACGAAGTTTAAAAAAAAATAGAACAACCCGTCGCATTTTTTCAACAGCCGCGATTCCGAGTTTATTCCTCGGCAACCTTGTCCGTATCCTCGCTTATATTTTTTTTGTTTTTACTTAGAATCCAATTTAAATCCGCTTGTCCTTCGCGAGAATTCAATTACACCACCCCCTCCTATCGATGGCGGAAGTGTTTGTCGGAGTTTATCTGCTTCGTAACAAGACGACGGAACCATCACCACCGCACACCGGTTATTTTTACATGCATCAAGAGGTCGAAAAAAAAAAAAACATTTTCCTCTCCGCCATTATTTACCTTTTTCCATCCCCCTTCGACATTACTTGGCAAAAAGGGGAAACACGTACGATTGAGAGAGAAAAAAATAATCTTACAAAAGCTATCGCGGAGGTGAAAACTTAAAAGGAGAGACCGTTATATTGGACAATGCAAGAGATCAGCGCCGGGACCGATAGAGTAAGCTTTAGATTGTTCTGGCAATATGCCTCGTTTTTCCTAGGCTAAAGGACCACGAACACAATGAGTAGGGAAAAAGTTTTACGGCATAGGTGGGGTGGGGGTGGGGGGGAGGAAAAAAGCAGTCATACCAGTTCTTGCACGTGCCAATGTAATCTGCCCTCGATTTCCACCGCTGGCGGGTAATCGATCAGCGGAAAATCGCCGCGTTGACAGCCATGGAATTCCCGGTTCAAGTTCCTTCGCACTGCATCCGGGGCTTCCCATCCCGCCCACGATCGTGGAACAGGGTTCGCTTGGGATATGCGACGGGGGAAAGTCTGTCGAATCGA
Source organism: Uropetala carovei (assembly GCA_036926305.1). NCBI lineage: Eukaryota > Metazoa > Arthropoda > Insecta > Odonata > Petaluridae > Uropetala > Uropetala carovei. The sequence continues at coordinate 12,775 of JAXCHB010000256.1, read as the reverse complement.
TAGTCGAACAGTCTAATAACGATCGAGGTTTTAGAGCCGACATAACCGGTGTGCGATTTGTTCGAATGTCGATCGGGTAATTAATATCGATTTAGCCGTCTATATCTAATGGATCGAAGAAGCCTCGTCGAAATGTGTTTGGGGATTGCAAAACGTTTTTTTAATCTTTATAGGTGGTTAGTGGAAGGTGAAAGCATTTTCGTGGGAACATTTGTAATTACGCTGACTGTTTTATCGTTTCTGTGGCATATTTCTTACGATAGACAACTTTTGAAATTCGACATCGTATTTGAACGCCTTGTTGGCGTTGATAATTCTACGATTTAACATGGAGGAGAAGTAGGGAGAGATATCAAAAAAGGATAGTACAAATAACACAGAACACGAGGAAAAAATATTTGATAATACAAAAAGTAATTTTTATCATAAATATTTTACAGACATTGTCTATAATAATAGTTGTTTATTTTATATTATTTATATTAACGGGTACTTTCTTTCTGTTAATTTCATTTCGGGAAAACGATCAACTCCTGGGCGAGACTTTTCTATATGTGCGCATAGGCCGTTTGAAATTTGTATCATGAATCTGATAGGAATAAATGATTCCGATGAGTAGAGTAAAAAAGTTATAATTAAAAATACAGAGGTTTGAGGGACGGCTATTACTTGCCAGATGTCTGATAATCAAATTAACGCTCGTGTCTATGAGTTTGTGTCTTTCGAGAGCGACAGGACCATTCTAAGCAGAATCGATATACTAAATACTTAAGAGTAATTCTTTCCACACTTAAACTTCGCCATAGTACCTAAACTTTAAATATATCGATTATTTTTTGTATTAAAACCTATATTTATGCTTCAGCTTTTGCCGTATTCAGCACTCTATACTTAGTGATTTTTTTACTACGATTTACGTGCGGCATTTTAATATCTTTCAATACCGTTGTCAATTTTGGAATACTGTTATGAAATACAAATATTGCTGTAGGTCGATTTAATAAATTAATATTTAATCCTCATTATGTTATACTTTAATAAAACTATTTCGTTCATTCTCGTATCATTTTAATGGCCAGGTCAATTAATAAAAGTATCCGGTGTGGTTTCACCTCGGATGCAACTCTGTATAATTATCATAAAATATGTCGTAATATCTTTCTCAATTTTCCCATATTTAATAACTTTAAATATATTCCCAGGATATACTATAGTGCCAAAGGATCTGAGTCATCGACGTTTATTGCGACCTCAATATTGTACATAAATAATACATATAAAATAATTGATTACTACATTCATTATTGAAAACATTTTAAATCTTAATTAAATACAAATAAATTATCAACTATTCATCTGTAACATTTATTCTGCTATTAGTGACTTTCTAAACCTCAAATCTGGACGTATCTTGCCGTACAGTTTTTAAATACATTTATATCTGAATGACTCTGGATTTTTTATATATCAGTAGCTAATGAGAAACGGGACAATTATTTTTGACTTTGGTCATAAACACATCCAGAGTCGCCTTTTGCATCGAAATATTTCTAGTCTATAAACAAATATGCAGGGTTTATAAGGCGAAATGATCTACTTTTAAGTCTAACCTATTAAAGTTGTAAACATTGCATTTGTCGAAAAACTAGATAGTAACGCCAGGTTAAATGAGAATATCGCCTCTATCGATGTTTTACTTTAGATGAAAAAAATAACAAGAAATTTTTTAGTTACATTTTATTCGCCCCTTATACTGATACGTTCCAAGATTATTTCTCGAGAAGGATGTTTTATCATTACCTGGACATTTCTTTCGGAGGGAACGAAAAATGCGAACGCTTCTCCATTAAGGGAATTACTATCATCTAACGGATAGTAGAAGCACGCCACGTCATATAGGTTCAGTTTTTGGAAACGCATCGGGCAAAAAAATTCACTCGACCGCCGTATCAGTCGCCGTTAACGTCATGAAACGATTACATTCTGAAGAATGCCTCGTCACGATTACCATCAAAACGTTTTTTTTCCTTCTCCCCCCCCCCCCCCCCACACACACACACACCTCGTGTTCCCGAGATAGTTCCTCTCTCTCTCTGCGTCTCTCGGAATCGATTACCGCTATACCCTTGTCATCACGCAAGTTTTGAGAGGTCTTTAAAAACCTCCTTAACCGTAAAAAAAAAAGGAGGGTTAAATCCTAAACGCTTATTTCGATAGCTAACCTAACAACGTATGTAGTTTACTACGGAGGTCTCGAAGCGCAGGAACAAAAGTTTTTATAGAGCTCGGTGTTCGCTAGGTGTGCAAAAAATTTTACCTCCTCCGGTGGCTTTCAGTGGAAGGATTATTGTCTTAGCTATCGTTGAGACTATTTAGGGTGTAATTTGTTTTTTTGCTTAGGTAGCCTTTAAAAGATTACAGCCCTTGGTAGTGAAGTGGCTACAGCGCATAGGTTCTGTAATAAAAGTTTGAAGTTTGAAATTTACTGTGGGAATGTTGGCTCGCGTGTTTTTAGTCTGCCGCTAGTGCTTCGATTGTTTTCTTTTGATAGACACATAAGTAAAAGTATAACTGTCTTAGAATATTTGTTTAATTTATCTTTATTTATGACTTCATCGTAGAAGCAGAATGCAAAGGCTTTCTAAAGTCATTTTGTGGTAACTGATTCTATCAGTATTAAGTTTACTTGTCTAAATCGAGCAGTAGTCATGATCGTAATTGCTCGCTGTTTTCATTGTTCATAAATTTCGAGGTAGAATTATTCCTAATCTGTACCTGAAAAAAATGTTGATTTTATCAATAAATGCTTAACAAACATCTTTTCTACTCTTAAGCTAGGAGATACATTTATAGAAATTGATATATTTCACGTCAAAAACCGGAATGTTTGTATAAATATATTTGAGACGTTAAGAAAAATTGAAAGGTATGTCATGGTAGAATGGATTTTATAAACAGAATGATTATTAAATAAAACAAACGTCATCAACTGATTTATACGAAACAAAAATTCATGAATAATATATAGTACTGCGTGGTGTATAATATCAGTATACAATTCCTATCAGAACGATTTTTTTCTGATACTTTTTTAGGTTTACGCACTTTTTATTTATTTTATTCCTTACAAAGATTAGTTCCCTTTTTTCCCGCTTCAAAGCTACGGAATACAATCGAGCGATCCGCACAAATAAATTTAGCCTAATACATCGCTTACCAAAAAATCTGACCAAATTTCTTAGTAGCTTCCGATAAGGAGAAGATTTTACGGTTTCGTGCCTTTTAAAAGACTCGTTGGGATGCGACACTCGGAAGGTGATCGCTGCTTCCTCTATAGAGGACGCCTCTCTACATCAACAACGACGATTCATAGCATTATTTTACTCGGATAGGACGAAACCGACCTTGTATCGCCTTCGACGCTTAGATCGTTCACTTAGGATGCCCGTGGTAGAAAAAAGGCAGAATATTAATGAACGTCACCCACAAACGCCCACCCACGTCCCTCTTTAAGACGTTTCCAAGGCTGACTGACAAGGGACTATCCTCATTTCATTCCCGACGCCTGAATCTCCAATAAAGGATGTCAGCCCACATACTTCTTGGTCGGCCACTACCTCATTAATTCGCGAAGAACGAGCTCCTCCAAAGTTTCCCAATGCTCCCGTTAAGTCATTTTGTTTTTTTCATAGCGCCCTGAGGACTCGTGGGAAGCTGGAATTGTGACACACGCTCTCGGGATCTCGATTTGCGATCGTCCGATGTTTTTCTATCTCTCTCGCAACCGCCGTTTCGCGTCTTCGAAATAAACGATCGACCAAAACGCTGACCGTTAATCGCCTAAAGGAAATCGAGGAAAAAAGTTTTTTCATCGAAAGAGCTCTGGCAATTATATATAAATACACACATCTCCGGTTTGAATGTAGATTCGGAGAATTTTCCTCCACATAGCTCCAAGGGATGAATCAATATTTTCCTCGAATTATTCCTTGTAAAAATCCAATGGTGTTGGAGACGGCGGGCAGCCTCCTTATATAGACAATTCCGTCATTTTTTGCTCTCCTTAATTAACCGTAGACGTGATAGGTGACCGGTACGGATATTGAGAGAACTGTTCTTCTGAAAGATGAAATGTTTGAGAAGAATTTTAAGGAAGATTTTTATCGATAATTATGGTTATCGAATGAATGTGTGTTGAATTATGACGCGAACTAAGTGTAGGAAAATTGAACAATTTTTTAATACGATTCGATGAAGTTTGGAAGTCGAATCTTGACGTTTTTCAATTCATCCATAGGTATAATCATCTTTATGATGAAATGAATGTCATTTTTAATAATTCCCAAGAAAAAATTAAATATTTTCGAAAACAGGGTGCTTATACTTTAGCGTCGAGTGTAAATCATGACAACAATTATCGTGTTTATAAAACGAATGAAGGATTAGATTATCAAAGACTATGTGGTAAGGAAGCTATCCTGGCAGTATTTGATTGTAACGAAACGATGATTAGCTCAAAATCAATGTTTAGTAAATAGAAACGAGGATCGGAAGAATAAAACTCTCTTATGAGCAATGATTAATGAAATAAAATCAAAATATAGCAAAATAATTAATAGTGACAAGACTAACCAAATACGCACTGCAATTACACTAAAGAGAAGAAACTTTATTTAGCAATTTTTAGCTTTGCTTCAAAACCAAATTATCCAGTAAAATGTATAAAAGGCATCAAGTTAGAGATTTAAGCAACTCGATGTTTTTATCTTTTAATCACATTTTCAGCTATTAGTCAACATTTTAGGAGAGGTGTAGAATGTTTTTTAGGTTCCACCACGGAACCACGATGTTATTCTTCATTCATCCAGTAATTGGAACACATAATAAATATTGAGAACAGCAGAAAACAAACATAAAGTGAATATTTTTCAGGCAGAGAAATTGGGCGAAATTACCTTTTTTATTTTTTATTCTTTTATATATAACGAAATTTCCTCATGTTTCCACTTTTTCAGTTAAATCGTTAAGTAAATTCGAGTTTCTTCTTTTAATATAATATCATGAATATTTAAGGGTAAGCCTTTAGTATTTAAAATATCCAAAACATGATGTTTTGGTGAAAATTTAGGTGTCCTAATATATTTAACATTTTTATAGGCTTTTTTAAATAGCTAATATTTGAAACAAGGCTTGACCCTTTCACAATTAATAAGGAAGAAAAACATCTTTTGAGGACATTCCTCTGAAGTATTTTTCTCTTTGGAAAATATCAGTTTCATCACATAAGAACTGTTGGTATTGCTCCCATGGAACGCTAGACCACTACTTCCCTCAGATTGTGTAATTCCTTCTCTTTCTTTATATTTGTATCCTTTTTTTATTTTGCGTCACCTAGAAATGAGAAATTACTTAATTACTACAGGTAAATTGATTGCTTTCATTTTGACGTTTGAGAGGCAACAGATGGTTTTGATTTCACTTTTTCAGTTCAAAGGTATTTCCTTGAAATTAATTGAATTCCTTCTTGGCTGTTAACTTTTTCAGTTTGACGGAAAGAAAATGCCGTTCTTTTAATCGAATCTCGAACGGATATGTTCCGACTTTTACTCGTTTCATTGCCTTTAACAACAAAATCTTGTTTCAAAAAGGGCAACTAATCTCAAATTTTGAATAAGTTAAACGTTACTAAATATTTTTATTCTTTTTCACACAAAGTTGATTTGTACACATCTTTTCGAAGAAGCTTTGCACGTTAATCGAAATGAAAGGATTCGTTATTTTTATCAAGAACACAAATATGCATTTACCTATAGAGTTAACTTTTAAGCTAAATATCACGTTGAAGATTGTGTGACAAAAAATACATATAACTTCCCATGGAGCTAAAATTCTATCTATGGTTTACACTTTCAAGGATTGTAGCTATTTTATTAATGAAGATTATGTGAAAATAGCACATCAGACCAAGGCCAATTGGACCAGCAAAAGAACATTTTAAGCAACATTCTGAAAACGATACATTAATATTCGTTCATAAAACTATAAGTTGTTTCATGTCCAAAATGTTGTTAATATTTAGTACCGCAAGTTGACAACTCATACAGATAAACACGAAACAAGGATGGGGTTTCCAGTACACTTTCTAATGTCTCGTTGCCATTTAAAATTAATTTTTTTTGTACAATGAACTGGATTCCAACTTGTCAAAACTTTTTATGGAACGTCAGATTTTAAAATCATGCAAGAACGTTGATGGATTTATTGATTCGTCGGATATACAGTGACAATTAATCGAGAAGGAGACAGTGGCTGATAAAAGGGGAGAGCGATAGGGGTGGTTGGCCCCTCACCTTTCGACGACTCCATTGCCCTCCATTGGATGCATTCTTAAATCCATTCCGCGCATATTTCTTTGATTCTGCAGATGAATTTAGATCGATGTCGAGTTTTTCAGAATAAGGGCCCTATTTTATGATGAAGTTTACTTAATGCCTAAAAGAAATGGAAATCTTAGGGAATGATTTCTAACAATTTCATCACTAAAAGGAAGACGTGAAGAAAAATGACCGCTCACCTTTCCTCATCGAGGTAATCTAATATTTGCCGACCCTGTCGCAGAAATAATTCCTTTGAATCGACGAAGTAACAAATATATGCGGGGAATGGAGCCAAATCGTTTACAATAGGGAGGGGGAGGTTGGTGAAATTTTAAATTTCCCCTCGACGGAGAATGTTCTCATTTCACGCCTGACTACCAGCTTTTGCACCGAGAATATTCCAAACTTCTCTATGCATGAGTGAATCGTGAGGATAATCAATTTAAGGGACGCGCTTACATTTTATCTAACTCCCATACACAACCCAACCCTCATCGCTCCGAGAATACAACACAAGGCGAAGGAATTTTCCCTTCTTCAGCACGAGCATTGGGAGTAAATGTATTTTTTTCTACCCCATAACCTAGCTCTCGTGATTTCAATGAATAACTCATGAGGTGAGTGACTCGCTTCGAGGCCTGTGGAGGTCCTTCATAGTCCTTAGGCACACAAGTAACAGGGGGTGCCTCAAAGCGATTACGGCGAACGGTAGCAGGAACGCGCAGAAAAAAAACAACTTGAGACTCGGTGGAGACCTTATTACTCAGTCGCGTCTACTCAGGATAAACAGCTTATCCAATTAGATAAATATTCTCCTTCTAATGGAATTTATAACTCGAATACCTCTTTCCGAGATACGAATCACGGAATGGTGGGGAATATTTATTGCCCACCGTTACGCGAAAATTGATAATGCTCTTATCAAGAAAGGTCTATCGGATACTATGTCCATTTCTATTATTTGTTGTCTCTACCGCATACAAAGAAGTAACTACTGAATTTTATAATTAAAGATTTTCCATTACATTGCCGTTATCACATAAACGTGATCTATTTATTAAGATTTGTACAGATTCTCATGCTGTAAATTCAGTAAAATTTGCACTATGAGCTGTGCGGTATAAAAGTAACAGAAATCATGGTATCTGATTGGCAAATGAGTAGTGAAGCACATGCTAGAATCACTGCATAAATATTTGACAGCTACGTTGATAAATAGTGAATAGTGTCACTGCAGTCATAGTAATTTTATCACTGCCATTCTAATGAAAATCGTTTGGATGATTCCTAATATTTTTGAATGGAATTCATATTGATATGAATTAGGTTTCTTCAATAATAAGTTTGGAAAAACTATATGCGCATCGCAGCATTCTACATCAGCTGTGATACGCCGACATTAGATTCTTTTTCTCTCTTAGAATGATCTTTAGACATATCAACATTGATAATGTCTGTCTTGTAGCTTAGATTTTCCCAACCATATAGTGTTACTGGGCCTACAAAAATTTATATTTTACCAGCCACAAGGCGAAATCCGCGATTATTTTTGGAATAATTCAAACAATTTAAACCACTTTCACGTCTATATGCATTGCGAATAAACAAACAGAACTGAATAAACGGGCGAAAGATCCCCGCTAAGTTAACCAATCCGGAAAAAAATCCACATAGAGAGAATATAACGCGTAAGAGGCTTTGGAGAGGGGCTGACAAACCCCCATTCGGTATAAACGTGCGGAGGGGGGATGAAATCGGGAGAGGCGAAGAATGTGGAAGGCATCATATGTGGGGGATAGGGAGAAGGCGGTGGTGACCATAAGATGCCCCGACGAGGCGACGGAAGACCGTATTTTTCCGGAATCAAACTCCGAAAAATCCGTGGTAGCCTGCAGACAAGTCCGACTTCCCCGCCCACTCCTTCACCACCCCCGGGGGCTGGAGGATGGTTCCCTTCGTGCTCCGAGGCCACACCTCTCCTCCCCATTTAAGAGGGTTTCCTGCGAGGTGGCCATCAGAAGAGATATGATCGCGTGACAAATGGGACCGCTGGCGGCGACGGGGGAGGGAATGGGGGCGGAGGCATGCCGCGGGGGCAAAGGTTTTCTAGGCACTGCGGGAGGGGAATCCTCTTCGTCTTAGGAGGAGAATCCGTATTAGGGAGGCGAAAGAGACACTCCTACATTGTATAGAATAGAGGGAGCTGTAAGTCTGGCCATTTGCCCGCGGTGGTTTATCACCGACAGATCAAATCCAGCCGACACCTCGCCCCGATTCTCTCATCCCCAAACTCTTTCCCTTCCTACCCGTACCCTATTCCCCTTGTATCCTTTTCCACATCTACAAGCTCTTCTTATTGCCGCTGGATCTTATGTCAACCGGTTTGTGGCTTAGAAACCTTCTCTTTTTTTCCCCTTCCTCATCATTCTTGCGACAATCCCGCTCATCATCATAACCCAGGTATTATGTAGTTCTGCTTTCTCCCGTCGCGCAATCCCAAGGCGGTGCAAAAAGCACCCGAGGCGCCACTCGCTCGTCAATTTTCCCCCCCTCTCCCTCCGAATGGCCGCGGGACGCTCAACCGATCGACCGCCGGATCTCACAAATTACGCGATTGAGCAAGATCGATTCTTGGTTTTTTTTGTTTTCGTTCAAAATAAAAAATCGAAATGGAACGAATATTCAATGAAGTTTTCTTCCGTGAGTCTTCGTTTTCCCTTCGCGCTCTAACTTTTTCCGCAGGTGCTCGCGTATTCGCGGGAAAAACACGTAACCACCAACCAGCGAGCGTGTCTGGTGGATAATACGTAACGCTAACCTCTTCGTCGGTGCCCTCGGGACTTGGATGAAACACGGAGAGTGCGGCACCGAACCGATCCCATTCTATATGTCCGTTTAGAACACGGATTTTTTTATACCGTCTTCCGCGAGGGTATGTTTCGGAATTCATGCGCTAAAAGAGAACGAGCAAGAAGAAGAAAAAACAGTTGGTGAAGGTAACTACTTTGTCCATCAGATTTCCTTTAACCATTTATAATGTAATGGAAATACCGTTACCACCTGAGAGAGAAACGTTTATTAGGTAAAGGCATTAATATTTTTACCCTAAAACCATGTAAGTAAACTTTTGAACTCCATTAAAGTTCCGGTAACGAAGAAGCAATTGAAAAAAGATTCTATTATGTTTTATTACTGCATAATAGGTCTCATACTGAATTATCTCCTGTGGCAAAGGCAATGCCAATGCCTTATAAAGGGTTAGCACAACATTTCCGATACATATCTGCCGTCCTCTTCAGTTTAAAAAGTAATATTCTCGGCTCAGATAATGGCTGTAAATCAATCGATGATGAAAGTAACTCCGGAATCCAAAAATGGTAGGAAAAAACAGGACGATCATTATGGCTACAGTACATTCAACGACTCCAGCTATCGTTTTTCTTTTTACAGAACATTTTAATCAAGATAGAATTGTTTAGTTCACCTCAAAGCTGAAATAAATCTAAAAATTTTTATCTATAGCCATAAAAAATTGGGAGATCTGGAGGAATATTTAGGTTATTAAGAAACCGTATTCATTGGTGATTTACCTATAGTAGATTTTACTATATAATATAAGTGAATCACCACTGATACTTAGTAGTGTAAATGCACATCTGATTTGCCCAATGTTTTTATGGCTAACGGAGAAATAGAGTTTTCATGAACATTCTTTTGCTATTGGAGTGATTTTCCTCGTCAATCGTCCACTTCACATTAATTATTTTTAAAAAATGCTCCCAAATAGGACGTCTAACTAGTGTCGATATACGCATATACTTACCTCAACAATTTTCTGGATGTTGTACATATAATATATCTGATAAGAGCACAAGGTGAGCTCGATAATTCATTCTCCGATTTTTTTATAAATCCAGATGAGAGTGAAAATGCCTCATTTTTGTGAAATAAATAAGTTTTTTTTAAAAACCTCTGATAGATATCTCACACCATTTTTTTATTTTGGTATCGTTCAATAAAACTGATTGTGGTATTTCCAGTTTGGCGCGGGATTGGAGATTTTTTTTCAACCTATCGCGCCCGTCCTATCTCACGATCGCTCCATAGGAATGCGGTTGATGCGACCATATGGGATGAAATACGACGGGAGATTACGACCTAGCGATAGCCGGATTTTATATATTATATATATGTATATATACACACACGCACACACACACACACACACACACACAAATACACACACTAACACATACATATAGGAAAAGGTGGGATAGACGTGTTATTTTCGATTCGATCCGTGTTTGACCGATTCGATTTCTTCGCCATATTCTAGTTAATGGGAGAAGCCGGATTAAACATTTCTTCGGTTTAAAAAAAAGCCATATATTTCGCATACCTATTTCACGGTGCTTCGTAAGTGTCGGTTACATCTACGTGATGACCGCATTTCTCTCTCTTATAGAGTTCAATGCGGGTATCGAATTATAACCTCGCGGGTTTATAAGTTCAGCGTTACACGTCTCCCGGTTAATGCCTCATGTTTCCTTAAGATACGGGAGATTTTACGAATGTTCGAACGAAAGTCGGTGAAATAAGTTCCAGAAGACCGTTTATTTCTCACATTTTAGGAAAAATATTCTAACGGAAAATTTCAAAATTTTCCATGTCCTTCGAGCTAGCCGCTTGCCCTTCCTCTATTCAGGTTCTCTCGGTTATTATAACCGCTCCCTATAATTTATATAAAAAGTGGATTTGCCGTGGTGAAGAGCGAGAGAGGAAAAAACACATTATATACCTTCCTTGATAGATTCTTACGGGAAAAAGTTCGAAAGCGAATTTCGTAAAATATCCGTCAGGAAGCGCCAGCTGCGCGAGAAACGCGAAAGTGGAGGGACAAAACGAAATGCTACTGAGGTCAGAATGGAATATTTTGTTTATGGCTCAATAAATATATTCTCTTCCCCAAAACTAAAGTTTCTGATGTGGTCCAATACCTGGACTAACGGCCATAAAGTTGTCATCCTTGACCAAAATTTAGGGAACCTCTCGTGCAACAAAGGGACGCTGAATATTTTCTTGAAAATAAAGATATAAAGGGCGATGACAACTTTGCTGTGTTTTACGCGCTCTGACACGAGAGCGAAATCAATGGGGGAAGTACAAAAAGAACCCACGGGTTTAAGCAAACGTTTGAATGTGACATTGCGTCTTGTTTAAGGTGTTGTGTACGTTTGGTAGTTGAGTGCGAGTTGAACCGTTTGCGCGAGGATGGAAAAATACGAAAAATACTCTCTTTTTGTACTCACTGCCTGGAAAACAAGCAGGTTTTCCGCGGTGCCAATTGTTATTGTCCAAACATGGTCACTGAATCGATTCGAATCTAATGTTTCGATTTCGATTATTAATCGAATCACTTTAATAGATTAACCCGATTCATTCTATTATAATATTCTTCCGAAAGAATGTTTAAAACGGAAAATCGGGATGTAAATATCTTCAGTGTTTGCTAAGATAACAGGTAACATAAAGCGAAGTAATTATAAGAAGCTTTCGATGCAGTAAAGTGATTCGATTTTTGTAAAACGTTTGAAATGAGAAAATGTCTTGAAATTTTATTAAAACATTTAACGTAAATTATAATAAAATTTTTAGAATTGTTCTTTGTTGTCTCCCATCGACAGATATTACCATAGCTTTCAACAAAGGACATTAGAAGTAAAATGCATGAAAGTATAATATTACATATTATTAAGAATAATTTAGATAGAATTTTGCAATACAATGCCTAATAGAAATGACATTACTGTAATTACCGTTAATATTCAGAAACGCCTTCCAGAATGATAATGCATTATAATCGATGTGGTGACAAACACTTTCCATTTCGCGCTATGATTCCGCACGCATTTGTTTTCAATATTATTTTATAAAACATTTCATTGGTATTATCTGGGGATAAACCTACAAATGGAACAACTTGAATCGAATCATTTGAAAATATGCATACGATACAAATATTCCGATTAATCGTAACCGATGAATCGATCATACCTTAATCTGAATCGGCTATCCCAAGTGCAAGTGCCCAAAGATCGTATTTCCAATGGAAAAGACGTTGCAAATGATAAAAACAACAAGGGATTTCCTTTTAATATTGCTATACTCGATCCAAAAACGCACTATTATATTTGAAAAAATATAAAAATAGGTATTTAGTTAAACTAAATACCTTAGGACGGTGATAGAGGGAGTTTTTATAAATGCGGAGCACTAGAAGATGGAAAATATTGTCCTTCCACGATAAATAATATATCACACCTGTTCCGGAGAGCATTTTAATTCTAGCGAGCAATACAACAGCAACGTAGTTAACTCGGCGACAATAGTAAATCAGA